>SJXQ01004926.1:258806-315916 GCA_006408695.1 Aepyceros melampus | reverse complement strand
ATTGCCATTTCCTCCTCCAGAGGATCTTCCCAACCCAGGAATCAAACCCACATCTCTTACGTCTCTTGCATTGGCAGGTGGTTTCTTTACCATTACCACTACCTGTTAGACTTCTGGTCGTTAACCAGGTTACAAAAGTATTCTCTTAAAATTTGATAGAATAGCCAGGACATGCAAACAACCTAAATGTCCATGTGCAGAGGGATGGATAAAGAAGATCTACATATATACAAAGGGATTTTTTTTTTTTAACTCAGCCCTACAAAAGAACCAAACAATGCCATTAGCAGCAGCATAGATGGACCTAGAAAGTCCATACTGAGTAAGTCAGACAGAAAAAGACATATCCTGTATGATATCACCTATACATGGAATCTAAAAAAAAAAAAAAAGAGTACCAATAAACTTATTTGCAAAACAGCATAAGAGTCACACATGTAGAAAACAAACTTATGGTTACCAGGGAATGTGAGGAAGGGATAAATTGAGAGACGGAGATTGACATATACACATTACTACATAAGATAGATAAATAATAAGGACCTACCATAAAGCACAGGGAGCTCTAGTCAATACTCTGTAGTGGCCTATATGAGAAAAAGAATCTAAAAAAATAAAAAAAGAATGGATATATGTATATACATAGCTAATATACAGCTAATTTACTTTGTTTTACACCTGAAACTAACACATTATAAAACAAATAAACTCCACTAAAAGTTAAAAAATAATAAAAAATATAATATTCTTATCTTTTGAAAATAAAATAAAATTTGAATGAATAGAAAATAAGATAAGAGACAATAAGAATAGCTGATTAAATGCCATATTTTTGAGTCCCATAGTCACTATTTCATTCCTCCTTATATTCTAGTCGTAAGTAGTAAACTTAGTTATTTTAGCACTGTTATTTTATTGCCCTGATAAAATATTTGTTCAATTCTTAAATTTTCTCTCTTATCTTTCACTTATTTCTTTAAATGCAAAGTAGTGAAAATATTCCTGTTCAATTTATTCTACATGTAATTAGTAACTATCTGCCATTTCCTTTCTTTCTAAAGAGTATTTGAGATGTGGATTATTAAAACATGCTATTATAAAGCTGTGTCATCTTCTCATCTTTTATCCTCTGTACTTGTGGAAGATTTAAAAAGTGATTAAATACTGCTTGTTTCCCTTTCTTCTGTTCTGTTTCTAAGATTCATTTCGATCTTACAGTATAAATTACCATATTTTTATTGTATCCTGAAGTAGGAAAATATGAATTTAACATAATTTATCTAAATGCCTTCAGTTACTGCTTTTTTGAAGAAATCAGCACTGATGTAACCACACCATTCTTGTTCTCTTCATCTGTCTATGATTTGCAATAAACATCCTATGTTGCCTTTCACTCAACTTACCACACTTCTGCCATATTCACTTCTTTTGACCACCACAAAGTAAATCAGGAATTTAGAATCAAAATATTCCTGACCATGCTGGATAAAAGAAATTATCAAAGAGAGAACTTGAGAGATCATCCAATATAGTAAAAGAATTTTGTAGAAACGTTGATCTTAATAGTTAAAATGCTTTATATTTTATTTGGAATATGGTTTAACTAGCTAAATAGTCCATCAAACATCTAACCTTGTATATTATTTCAGTACTCATGTGATGGATGGATAGGTGCAGAGTTGCTATGGGAAAGCATAGAAACTATTAGTTTTGATTAAGAATTTTATGTAATTCTATTATGTTATCACATCTAACTTACTGTTTTGCTTTAATATTTTTTAAATATAAATTTATTTATTTTAATTGGAGGTTAATTACTTTACAATATTGTATTGGTTTTGCCATACATCAACATGAATCCACCACAGGTATACACGTGTTCCCCATCCTGAACCCCCCTCCCTCCTCCCTCCCCATACCATCCCTCTGGATCATCCCAGTGCACCAGCCCCAAGCATCCAGTATCATGCATCGAACCTGGACTGGCTATTCGTTTCATATATGATATTATACATGTTTCAATGCCATTCTCCCAAATCATCCCACCCTCTCCTTCTCCCACAGAGTCCAAAAGACTGTTCTACACATCTGTGTCTCTTTTGCTGTCTCACATACAGGGTTATCGTTACCATCTTTCTAAATTCCATATATATGCATTAGTATACTGTATTGGTGTTTTTCTTTCTGCTTGCTTCACTCTGTATAATAGGCTCCAGTTTCATCCACCTCATTAGAACTGATTCAAATGTATTCTTTTTAATGGCTGAGTAAAACTCCATTGTGTATATGTACCACAGCTTTCTTATCCATTCATCTGCTGAAGGACATCTAGGTTGCTTCCATGTCCTGGCGATTATAAACAGTGCTGTGATGGACATTGGGGTACACGTGTCTCTTTCAATTCTGGTTTCCTCGGTGTGTATGCCCAGCAGTGGGATTGCTGGGTCATAAGGCAGTTCTATTTCCAGTGTTTTAAGGAATCTCCACACTGTTCTCCATAGTGACTGTACTAGTTTGCATTCCCACCAACAGTGTAAGAGGGTTCCCTTTGCTCCACACCCTCTCCAGCATTTATTGCTTGTAGACTTTTGGATCGCAGCCATTCTGACTGGAGTGAAATTGTACCTCATTGTGGTTTTGATTTGCATTTCTCTGATAATGAGTGATGTTGAGCATCTTTTCATTTGTTTGTTAGCCATCCGTATGTCTTCTTTGGAGAAATGTCTATTTAGTTCTTTGGCCCATTTTTTGATTGGGTCGTTTATTTTTCTGGAATTGAGCTGCAGGAGTTGCTTGTATATTCTTGAGATTAGTTGTTTGTCAGTTTTCATTTGCTATTATCTTCTCCCATTCTGAAGGCTGTCTTTTCAGCCTGCTTATAGTTTCCTTTGTTGTGCAGAAGCTTTTAAGTTTAATTAGGTCCCATTTGTTTAATTTTGCTTTTATTTCCAATATCCTGGGAGGTGGGTCGGGTTTTTGTTGTTATGATAGATATGGAAAATAAGATAATGTAAAAGTGATATGTAAAAGCAATAATGAAGACCCATCTGGCTAGCTTTTGCTACAAATAATAGGACAGAACCATGTGTGCATGCTAAGTCATTTCAGTCATGTCCACCAGCTCTTTATGACCTTATGGTAGCCCACCAGGCTCCTCTGTCCATGGGATCCTCTAGGCACAAATACTATAGTGGGTTGCCATGCCCTCCCCAAGGGATCTTCCTGACCCAGGGATTGAACCCCAGTCTCTTATGTCTCCTTCATTGGCATGACAAGTGGGTTCTTTACCACTAGCATCATCTGGGAAACCCTGTGTTTTTATTATTTCCCTCAAAATTTTGCTTACAAAACACTAGACAGTTTTTCCAGTTTGTACTAACTGGCCGGCCTGGGACTGGATAATCTCGAATGTCCTCACAGGAGTTTCTTGGCTGGCTTTGAGAGCTGAGGATGGTATACCACGGGGACTCTCCCCCTGTGAGAGGTTAGTCCTTGCTTGACCTCCTGGTGACAAATGGTTCCCAGCAGCAAGAGAGGGCAGCCCAGACATGCGCAGATGCTTTTTAAGCTTCTGCCTGTGGTGAGTTTGTTAATGTCCCTTAGCCAGTACCAGTCACAAATACCAGTCATATCTGAGCCCAGATTCTAGGGATGAAAGTTGACTGGCTACTGGTTGAATGGTAAAGACACTTAACAAAGCAGCATACGGCAATGGGGGAAATTGGTGACCACTTTAGGGGCTTCCTAAAGAGTCGGACACGACTGAGCGACTGAACTGAACTGAACTGAACTCGGTGGTGCCAGTGGTAAAGAAGCTGCCAGACAATGCAGGAGATGTAAGACACTTGGGTTTGATCCCTGGGTTAGGAAGATCTCTGGAGGAGGGCAACCATCTAGTATTCATGCTTGGAGAATCCCATGGGCAGAAGAGCCTGGTGGGCTACAGTCCACGGGGTCGCAAATAGTCTGACTAAGCATGCATGCATGTTGCAGACAAACGCAAGGCTATCATTATTTCTTGTCTGAATAACTTCGTTGTTGTTATTGTTCAGTTGCTAAGTGACTGTTCAGACTCTGTCACCCCATGAATTGCAGCAGGCTAGGCCTTCTTGTCCTTCACTATCTCCTGGTGTTTGCTGGAGTTCATGTCAATGATGCTATCCAACCATCTCATCCTCTACCACCCTCTTCTCCTTTTGCCTTCAATCTTTCCCAGCATCACAGTCTTTTCAATGAGTTGGCTCTTTGCATCTGGTGGCCAAAATATTGGAACTTCAGCTTCAGTACCAGTCCTTCCAATGAATATTCAGAGTTGATTTTTCTTTAGGATTGATTGCTTTGATCTCCTAGCTGTCCAAGGAACTCTCAACAGCCTTCTCCAGTAACACAGTTCCGGGTTTCCTGCATTGTAGAAAGATTCTTTACCTTCTGAGCCAAGAGGAAAGTCCTAATAACTTTAGTATGTGTTTATTTTGAAGTTTATCAGTAGCACTTTCTATGAATAATTGAATTGTATACTCATGCTCTTGTTTAAAAGGTCAGATTTGTTAATCAAGCCTAAGGAGGTGGATTTTTTTTTTTCACTAAAAGTCAGGTAAAATTCCTAGATTTTTGTTATTTTTTCTTTATGGCAGCACTTTGAGTCGCATTTGAAGATATGGACAACCTGTTTATTTGAGTTAATTAGAAAGCCTTGGTTTTAGGCACTGAATCTTTCCTGAAATTTTAAAATAAGCAATATAAATATTTAAAACATTGGCTCCTATGATCAAATCAACAATTGTAATTTTATGTGACATTACTATGATTTATAAGGCATCTATCTGCTAATCATTACTCATCTCTGAATTTATGTGATTATGTTGCCCTTATGATAGTAATATTGGTGGATTATTTGTTGACGTTGATTTCCCTCTGAAGATTTATAGCTTGGCTTTATATTATAATAAGCACCAGCAGATAAGATATATGTCCAATCTATTTTATCTAGACTCTTAATACAACAAAGCACCCTAAGCTAGGATAGATTATTATAATGTCTTGTATGTGCTGTTTGTCTCAGCACTTGATTTAATGAATATTATAGATTTTGATGTAACCACCACAGTTTAACTTCCCTAAACTGTCATTAATTGATCATTTCACTAAGGCTACAAATCTCTTAAATTTGATTGTCTTTTATTTTTTTAATCAGACAATGTCTTACTGCTCTAATATAACCAAATTATGTCTATAATTAATGTGAGAATAGGTTGCTATTTCCAGAATTATAACTGATGGCTACAATTTTCATTTAACCTAGTTAAAATAACCCTAAAGTTTGAAATTGTAGCCATAGAGAACATTTATTAAATACTTTAGCCACTTTTTCAGCAAGGAAAGTAAATCCCAAGAAGGATGGTACATTACCATAGCAATGGGATCCAGAGCCACATAATTATGAGATACATGTATTTTAGGTTTTTTTTCTGATATAAAAATGCACCTATTATTTTCATTTGAAAATGATTTTGTAGTATCATTTACAGGGGACCTTATGATTTTCTATTTCTTTCTTCACAAATGTGAAACCATGTCAGAAGTATATCAGACTATACAAATTGTCATTTTCATTATAGTGTTTCAGAAAAATACTAAGAATAAATTTGTAAAGTAATAAATGATAATTAGAGTAGAACGGCTTTTTACTGCCTCATAAATATCTTTATTTATTTAAAAATAACTATAACTATTTGGCTCAACTAAGGGAATAATTTCTATCACCAATGTAGCTACAATGCAACTCCATTTATTATTCTAGTGATAAAAATAACAGTGTAATATTTTTGTAATTACTAAAAATGATTGAGTCAATATTGAATTGAGTATGAGTCTATACTTTTTTATTTTAGAATGAAATATTCATTGATATTTTCCTGCTTAATGTGATTGGTTATCCTATTATTTTTACTGATAAGAGAACTCTAATGTTTCAGGATGTCACTGTCGATGTGTTCTGCTTCACTGGAATGTTTTTAGAGGCAGTTAGTTTTAACAAAAATACATATATCTTTGGAATTTAGTTTAGCACATCTATAAATCTACTGGCTCGTTATTCATTGGAGCAATGCTTGGTTTTCCATATGAGTATTTAGAGTTTATTACAGAGGACTTCTAGCTTGTTGAATATCCAGGATCTTGTAAGTATGTATATTACTGGTTTTTAAACAAACTCATGTCCTTTTTAATATTTTGAATTTCTAATCTTGATATTTTATTTTTGTGTGAGATAAACAAGATTCCATTTTATTTGGCAATGGCACCCCACTCCAGTACTCTTGCCTGGAAAATCCTATGGACAGAGGAGCTTGGTAGGCTGCAGTCCATGGGATTGCTAAGAGTCGGACACAACTGAACGACTTCACTTTCACCTTTCACTTTCATGCATTGGAGAAGGAAATGGTAACCCACTCCGGTGTTCTTGCCTGGAGAATCCCAGGGACAAGGGAGCCTGGTGGGCTGCCGTCTATGGGGTCGCACAGAGTCGGACACGACTGAAGTGACTTAGCATCCTCTGTACTTAAGTTATCCTTCTCATATATGTTTTTAGCAAGTTTGGTTTACCTTGGGCTTCCCACGTAGCACTAATGGTAAAGAACCCGCCTGCCAATGCAGGAGACGTAAGAGACATAGGTTCAGTCCCTAGGTCGGGAAGATCCCCTGGAAGAGGGCATGGCCACCCACTTCAATATCCTTGCCTGGAGAGTCGCATGGACAGAGGAGCCTAGCAGGCTACAGTCCATACGGTCTCAAAGAGTCAGACACGACTTAGCAGGCACACACAACAATTAGTTTACCTTATATAATACTTCTTGTTGTGGCTTTGCTTTTTAGGTAATTTGAGAAAATATTAAGGTATAATATGCCTTATGTTATATATTATTATATTTATATAATTATAATATTATATATTGTGTTCTATTATATTCCTTATATTATATGTTGCAAAGAGTCAGACACAACTGAGTGACTGAACTTAACTAACTGATAATATTCCTTGCAGAAGCTGATTCTAAAAGATGCTTGGATATTTTAAATAAGTTTGTTTAAATTGATACTTTAAAATTTTCATTCCCGAAGTTATTATATTTCAGACAAAGTGACCTTTGCATACCTCACAGAGGTAATGACCCTTGATGAGGGTCTTCTAAAGTAGCATATCTAAAAAGCTTGCCAGACAGAGGCAGAGTTGAGCATGTAATCAAAGCAAAAATACAGCAGGGCTGAAGCTGCCTCTGTGAATATGAGTCAAGAATCTGATTTTACTCACTGAAAGCTAAAGAGCTATTAAGTATTTTTTGAGCATTTCAGTGACTTAGAATTTTATTTAGGAATAAGATCCTGGCAGTTATCTATAGAATGAATTTGAGGCAGGAAGAAAAATATTAAGGTCAGTGTTTCAGTGCGTTTCTTAACAAAGATAGCATTGGTTTGCGACAGATGAAGCTCACGTTTGCAGAGAAATGTTTTGATGGAAACATCTGTAGGTCTTTGTAAGATAGTATCTCAGTTAAGAATAACACTGGAGGACAAGCAAGGGAGCAGCAGGTGAGGAAATGGTCAGCGGTCTCTAAGTGAATCACAGTTGAGTGAAACTGGAGCGACAGAAGGCACCAGGTATAGGTTAGGACTTTGTGAATCATGTTTTTTTCTGGAGGAGAAAAATGTCCCTATGAAACAGTGGGGAGATAAGTAAGAAAATTAAAGTGTGAAGACAAACAAAAAAAAATACGAAATTTCACTCTCTGTCTTATACCTAAACACGCATGCGTGCATGCTCAGTCACTGCAGTCGCTTCCAACTCTTTGTGATCCTATGGATTGCAGCCCACCAGGCTCCTCTGTCTATGGGATTCTCCAGGCAAGAGCACTGGAGTGGGTTGCCAGGCACTCCTCCAGGGGATTTTCCCCACCAAGGGATTGAACCCACATCTCCTGCGTCTCCTTCATTGCAGGCAGATTCTTTATCGCTGATCCACTGGGGAAGCCCCATCTATATGTATGTAAACACGTAAGAGACTCTTCTCTGAATAAATATTGGGCAGGTAAAATTTATCTGATTTTATAAACAACAAAGCTAAACACCTAGAAATTACCTTTTATTTGTCAAGTTTTTATGTTCAGTCAATTCATGAGAAAATTCCAAATACCCAATCCAGTGCTTTCACAGAAGTGCTTACATTTCATGTCATATGTAGTTATTTTCCTTCTGGGAAAGATTATATAAAAATGTTTTCTATTTTTAAGAGCTAGATTTAGTTTAAAAAATTTTCAAGCAGTTTTAAAATAGTGTAAAAGATTCTCTCCTTTCTCACATTTTGGCCCAATTACACTGATGTATGTGCCTTTAAATAGCAATCTTAGAGAAAGAGAAGATATTTTAGAGGCATTACTCATTTTCTGTACTCCCTTGATGCTTTCTGTGTGAATATATATGGATATAGTGTCTGAAAAATCGCTCTTTATAAATCAATGACTTCTTTCAATTAGTGCTTATAAAGTAATTGACAGATACTTCTAAAAGTTGGGGAAAATATCAGTGAGCTAAATAAAAGGCAGCCTTTGAAAAGAGGATTTTGAAAATGTTCAAACCACTACAAAATTATCATTTTCATCTGAAACTGCTTTGAGTTTAAAAATCTGTTTTCTAAACAAAAAAGATGAACAATATGAAGTTATAACTTAAAAACTAAGTGTGCAGTACATGTAAATAAATAGATAAAACACATTTCAAAAGCATTCCAAAACTTTCAACTTGTTCACCTCGGTGTGGTTTTATTTTTCTAACATTTATTCAAATGGATCTGAGGACAAAGATAGTGCCTTGCGTAGAAGTTCCCAATGAAATAAACTGGTGCCAAGTAAAGTTATTTTCATTTTAGAAGAACCAAAGTTGTTGAAATACTGGGAAGTAACTTTACTACTCTAGATTCTATGTTAAGCCAATTGAGAAGGCCTACATTTTATTCTTTTGGTAAAAGGATTCCGTGAGATTTGGTATCATGTTCTCTATAAAATATTAAAAATCAACAAAAGCAAATCTAAGTGTAAACAGGTAACAATTTATAGTTAATTCCAGAAAAGGACTTATTAGGCTTTTCAAAGTTGTCTTTGTGAGACTTGAGTCCCTATCCAGGTAGAAATTGTATTATAAACTTTGATCAGAAAGTATGAATTAGCTCCACCAAAGAGGGGAGAAGCTAAAGAAAATGTGTACAAACTCTTTTTTTTTTTTTTTTTTGGTCTAAGTAACATGTACATTTGAGGAATTTTATACATAGATCTCAACAAGGTAGCTGTAAGGGTAAAACTAGATAAACCAGATACAGTGTGTGAGCATGTAAGTTTTCCATGTTGTTCAGTCCCTAAGTCATGTTCGAATCTTTAGACCCCATGGACTGCACCAGGCCAGGCTTCCCTGTCCTTCACTATCTCCTGGAGTTCTGTAAACTCATATCCACTGAGTTGGTGATGTCATCCAAATATCTCATCATAGTGGCTCATCTTCTCATAGTGGCTGTACCAAGTTACATTCCCATCAGCAGTGTGAGCGTGTCCTCTTTTCTCTACAGCGTCTCTAGCATTTGTTATTATATATATTTTTTAATGGTGGCCTTCTGGCCATTGTGAGGTTGTATCTCATTATAGTTTTATTTAGGTAACAAAATAAAAACTCAGGTAAGCTTGCCTGTATGGCTAATGTCATACTACAATAAAAGTAGCAGACTTGAGGGATGAACTGTATTTATAAATCTCAGAGTCCAGGGGTACTCCCTTCTCGTCTTCCTGTGCATCTTCCTTCCTTCCTGTATTTGGCTGTAAAACTTTCTTGTTAATTAAAATAATATATATATATACACACACACACACAGTGAAATGCATTGCTTTGAAATGTAATTCAAACATATATACCCTTGCCACCCACTCCAATGTCAAGATAGAAACATTTCTATCTCTCTAGAGAGTTCCCTAATGCCCATTGAACCCAAATGTTGCTCTGCCACCCAGAGCAAGCGGTATTCTGACGCCACAGATCTGTAAAAAGTCATGGGTCAGTTTTGCCTATTCTTGAGCTTCATATAATGGAATCATACTGTGTACCATTTTGTCTTTTATCTCTCAGCCTACTATTGTTGAGATTTATCCATGTTGTTTCATCATTTAGTAGTTCATACCTTTTAATTGCTGAATAGTATTTTATTGGATGGATATATCAACCTTTGTCTATGAGTAAAGGTACTATGAACATTTTGCCTTTTCATACTGTTCATGGGATTCTCAAGGCAAGAATACTGAAGTGGCTTGCCATTCCCTTCTTCAGTGGATGTCATCTGAGTTAAATTCACCCATTCCAGTCCATTTTAGTTCGCTGATTCCTAGAATGTCGACGTTCACCCTTGCCATCTCTTGTTTGACCACTTCCAATTTGCCTTGATTCATGGACCTGACATTCCAGGTTCCTATGCAATACTGCTCTTTACAGCATCGGATCTTGCTTCTATCACCAGTCACATCCATAACTGGGTATTGTTTTTGCTTTGGCTCTATCCCTTCATTCTGTCTGGAGTTATTTCTCCACTGATCTCCAGTAGCATATTGGGCACCTAATGACCTGGGGAGTTTCTCTTTTGGTATCCTATCATTTTGCCTTTTCATACTGTTCATGGGGTTCTCAAGGCAAGAATACTGAAGTGGCTTGCCATTCCCTTCTCCAGTGGACCATATTCTGTCAGACCTCTCTACCATAACTCACCCATCTTGGGTTGCCCCGCAGGCATGGCTTGGTTTCATTGAGTTAGACAAGGGTGCGGTCCTAGTGTGATTAGATTGACTAGTTTTCTGTGAGTATGGTTTCAGTGTGTCTGCCCTCTGATTCCCTCTTGCAACACCTACCATCTTACTTGGGTTTCTCTTACCTTGGGTGTGGGGTATCTCTTCACAGCTGCTCCAGCAAAGCACAGCCACTGCACCTTACTTTGGACGAGGGGTATCTCCTTACCGCCACCATTCCTGACCTTCAACGTAGGATAGCTCCTCTAGGCCCTCCTGTGCCTGCCCAGCCACCACTCCTCGGGTTGCTCCTCCTGGCCACTGGCCCTGGCCTCGGGGGCGAGGTGTCTTCTCCCGGCCGCCCCAGACCTCAGACGTGCGGTGTCTCCTCCCTGCCACCACTGGCCTCAGATGTGGGGTAGCTCCTCCCGGCCACCGCCCTGACCTCGGAAGTAGAGTGTCTCCTCCCGGCCACCACTGACCTCGGACGTGGGGTGTCTCCTCCCGGCTGCCGCCCCTGACCTCAGACGCAGGGTAGCTCCTCCCAGCCGCCACTGACCTCAGACGTGGGGTAGCTCTCTCGGCCGTTCCTGTGCCGTCACAACCTGGCACTCTAGGCCGCTGCCCGTGACCTCAGACATGGGGTAGCTCTCGGCCATGCTCAAGTGCGGTGGCCGCCTCTGCTGCCTGCGCTCATTCTCTAGGCCCTCCTGTGCCTGCCCAGCCAAAATGTATAATAAATATAAATGCCACTCATCATTATAATAGTTAATTCAACCAAGAAACATGACTAGGTGTTAAAATGAATGGACATAAGTTTGATAAGGAATTGGAGATTCAAATAGTCTGGAATACTCTTCTACCAAATGTCACTTACAAAGAGAGAAAGAATAGCATTATAAGAGAAAAGCCGGAACACATCAACCATCACCCAACTTAGCGTCACCTGGAGTGGGACATATATCACTTACTACCCAGTAGAAGGCATGAGGACTCAGAGCACTTCTGTAATATTCTGCTCAAAATGCATAACTTGCATCCAATTAAAAAGAAAGAGACAAACCCAAACTGAGGCATTTGCTTCAAAATACTGGGCTTTGAGTATCAAGGTATTAACTGCTCCAGAGTGAAGGAGGCTAAAAAGACATGACAAGTTAGTGCCACACATGATCCTGGGTAGGGTCATTTGGCTATAAAGAATGTTGTTGGTGAACTTGAGTGGGGTTTGAGGAGTGGGTGATAAAATCAGATACTGATCTGATTTTATATTGTTGTTCTGTGATTACCCAGAAAATGTATTTTTATCAGTCAGTGTACATGCTGAACTATTGGGAATGCGAAGCACACTGGCCACAGCTTACTTTCAGATGATTCAGGGGAAAAAAAAACCACAACTATTTATACAATACAGTTCTTGTAACTTTCTCAATATTGGATTTCAAAATAATATTAGCACATTGAAAACAATTATTCAAGTAGCATTGTGAAGAACCAAGAACATACAGAATCTTTACTAACTTGTTATACTGCTTAGTAGCTTAAAGTTTTTACCTTAACTTCAGACATGAATGATTTTTAAGTCTTCAGGCCTCTGATTAACATTCAGGGGAATGTGTATCAACAGCTTCAATCTTACTTGCTAAGAATGAGAAATAATGAATTAATCAATTTACACATACTTATACTATGGGTTATATCATCAACACTATTGCATTTTTCATACGCCCAGAAAGCTCAAAAGATTAAGCTACTTGGCCAAGATCACACAATAAACATTCTGGCTTGAAATTAGAATAAAGACCACAAGATCTCTGCACCAGCAAGCTTATTAACAGGGTTTATGTTCCTCAATATGCCAGCAAATTTGGAAAACTCAGCAGTGGCCACAGGACTGCAAAAGGTCAGTTTTCATTCCAATTCCAAAGAAAGGCAATGCCAAAGAATGTTCAAACTACCGCACAATTGCACTCATCTCATATGATAGTAAAGTAATGCTCAAAATTCGCCAAGCCAAGCTTCTGCAATACATGAACCGTGAACTCCTTGATGTTCAAGCTAGTTTTAGAAAAGGCAGAGGAACCAGAGATCAAATGCCAACATCCGCCGGATCATCGAAAAAGCAAGAGAGTTCCAGAAAAACATCTATTTCTGCTTTATTGACTATGTCAAAGCCTTTGACTGTGTGGATCACAATAAACTGTGGAAAATTCTGAGAGAGATGGGAATACCAGACCACCTGACCTGCCTCTTGAGAAATCTGTATGCAGGTCAGGAAGCAACAGTTAGAACTGGACATGGAACAACAGACTGGTTCCAAATAGGAAAAGGAGTACGTCAAGGCTGCATATTGTCANGCCTTTGACTGTGTGGATCACAATAAACTGTGGAAAATTCTGAGAGAGATGGGAATACCAGACCACCTGACCTGCCTCTTGAGAAATCTGTATGCAGGTCAGGAAGCAACAGTTAGAACTGGACATGGAACAACAGACTGGTTCCAAATAGGAAAAGGAGTACGTCAAGGCTGCATATTGTCACCCTGCTTATTAAACTTATATGTAGAGTACATCATGAGAAAAACTGGACTGGAAGAAACACAAGCTGGAATCAAGATTGCCAGGAGAAATATCAATATTCTCAGACATGCAGATAACACCACCCTTATGGCAGAAAGTGAAGAGGAGCTAAAAAGCCTCTTGATGAAAGAAGAAAGTGAAAAAGTTGGCTTAAAGCTCAATATTCAGAAAACGAAGATCATGGCATCTGGCCCCATTACTTCATGGGAAATAGATGGAGAAACAGTAGAAACAGTGTCAGACTTTATTTTGGGGGGCTCCCAAATCACTGCAGATGGTGACTTCAGCCATGAAATTAAAAGATGCTTACTCCTTGGAAGAAAAGCTATGGCCAACCTAGATAGTATATTCAAAAGCAGAGACATTACTTTGCTGACTAAGGTCCGTCTAGTCAAGGCTCTGGTTTTTCCTGTGGTCATGTATGGATGTGAGAGTTGGACTGTGAAGAAAGCTGAGCGCTGAAGAATTGATGCTTTTGAACTATGATATTGGAGAAGACTCTTGAGAGTCCCTTGGAGTGCAAGGAGATCCAACCAGTCTATTCTGAAGGAGATCAACCCTGAGATTTCTTTGGAAGGAATGATGCTAAAGCTGAAACTCCAGTACTTTGGCCACCTCATGCAAAGAGTTGACTCATTGGAAAAAACTCTGATGCTGGGAGGGATTGGGGGCGGGAGGAGAAGGGGACGACCGAGGATGAGATGCCTGGATGGCATCATGGACTCGATGGACATGAATCTGAGTGAACTCAGGGAGATGGTGATGGACAGGGAGGCCTGGCATGCTGTGATTCATGGGGTCGCGAAGAGTCGGACACGACTGATCGACTGAACTGAACTGAACTAGGAGTGAAAGTGAAGTGAAAGTGTTAGTCACTCGGCTGTGTCCAACTCTTTGCGACTCCCTGGACTATAGCTTAGCAGACTCTTTGTGTGTAGAATTCTCCAGGCAAGAATACTGGAGTGGGTAGCCATTCCTCTAGATCTTCCCGACCCAGGGATTAAACCATGGTGTCCTGCATTGCAGGCAGATTCTTTACCATCTGAGCCACCAGGAATGCCCTCTGTTAGGAGTACTACACAGATAAAAGTATCAGATTCTATAAGGTGTAATATTGGTTTCCTCCTAAGAAAAACCAATCTCTGATTTTGAAATGGAAGTTAGCTGTTCTCTAAATATGTAGTTCAGTGCCTACCACATAGTAGGTATGCAAAAACTATTGTATGGGTAAATTAATGCTGATAACAAGGACCAATTGGCAAAAAAAGTTGCCAATATTATTCCAATGCTTAATATACTTACTCGATTGAAATTCTTTATAATTAAAAACACAGAATTTCCTTTAAGAAAGTTCCCAAATTAATCCCATGATTGTCATTTTGCTAGTTTTCTTCAGCAGAGAAGTTTAAATAATTAATTGACAGTGAAAGCACTTTTCACTAATGAAGACATTTGAAAAACTGAAAATGACAACCAAAGAAGAGGATCATGGAGAATTTTAGAGAAAAATTATAGCTCTCAATTTTGTGTTTTGATTTTTAAAATTTGGAACATTATCTTTTGAACTTTTATAGTTTAAAATTAAATTTCTGATGACTATGTGAGATTTGGCATGATATCCCCACGTCCCAGGGACTTTACTGCAGAACAGAGAGCACAATAAGTACATATTCTGCATCTATGCTGGTTCTTTGCCATTGGTCTTCCAACCCCTCCATGAACTTCACCCCCTGTTCTGCCCTGTACTGTTCTGGAGGCTTGCCTGTATTCTCTGCTCCATAATTCTCCAGGCTCCTTTGCCTTCTGGCTTTCCAAGTGAATCCTGCTCACCATCAGGTCCTCAGTCATAGAAAGAGAGAGAAGTTGAAGTGTTTGTGTACTCTGCTTATTCCTTGCCTTGCCAAGAATGTTGTCAGGGGTTCCCAAGATCATAAGTTTCTGTGATTAGCTAAACAGCTTACAGGATGCAGCATATAGTTATACTCATGATTGTGGCTTATTACAGTGAAAGGATAACCAAGCAAAATCATTCAAAGGAAACAGCACATGGGGCAGTGTCTGGAGAAAGCAGGCACAAACTTCTGAGTCTCTCCCAGGATCGTCCCACAGAATGCACTTAATTCTTTCCACAAAGTTATGACAGTCCATGTGAAATGTTGCAACTCAGGGAAGCACATTAGAGAACCAAGTTCCAGTGATTTTATTGGAGATCCTCTGCCTAGCCTGAACTAAAATTTCCAGCTCCTAAAAGGCATGCAGATTGGAAAGGAGGAAATAAAATTTTGTTTATTCACAGAAAACCCAAAGGAATAGGAACAAAATCACCTAGAACTAATAAGTGAGTTTAGGAAAGCTGCAGGATAGGAGACCAATATAAAATATTCTATTTATATTTATTACCAATAATTAATTGAATGTTTAAATTTTGGCAACTTCTGTAACCTCTCTTTTTCATTTCTAATTTTGTTGATTTGATTCTTCTTTATATATTTTTTTGGTTGAGTCTAGCTAAAGGTTTGTCGATTTTGTCTATCTTCTCAAAGAACCAGCTTTTAGTTTTATTAATCTTTACTATTGTTTCTTTCATTTCTTTTTCATTTATTTCTGCTCAGATGTTTATGATTTCTTTCCTTCTAATAATTTTGGGAGTTTTTTGGTTCTTCTTTCTCCAGTTGTTTTAGGTGTAAAGTTAGGTTGTCTATTCAATGTTTTTCTTGATTCTTGAGGTAGGATTGTATTGCTATAAACTTCCCTCTTAGAACTGCTTTTGCTGCATTACATAAGTTTTGAGTTGTTGTGCTTTCATTGTCATTTGTTTCTAGAAATTTATTGATTTCTCTTTTGATTTCTTCAGTAAACTATTGGTTATTTAAAAATATGTTGTTTAATCTCCATGTATTTGTGTTTCTTACAGTTGTTTTCTTGTAATTGATATCTAGTCTCATAGCATTGTGGTTGGAGAAGATGCTTGATTGATTTCAATTTTCTTAAATTTACTGAGGTTTGATTTGTGATCCAAGATGTGGTGTATCCTGGAGAATGTTACATGTGCACTTGAAAATAAGGTGTATTCTTGTGCATTTGGATGGAATGTCTTGAAGATATCAATGAGATCCATCTCATCTAATGTATCATTTAAGACTTGTGTTTCCTTATTAATTTTCTGTTTTGATGATCTGTCCATTGGTGTGAGTGGGGTGTTCAAGTCTCCTACTCTTACTGTGTTACTGTCAATTTCTCCTTTTGTGTCTGTTAGTGTTTGTCTTATGTATTGAGGTGCTCCTATGTTAGGTGCATAACAATTGTTATGTCTTCCTCTTGGATTGATCCCTTGATCATTAGGTAGTGTCCTTCCTTATCTCTTGTAATCTTCTTTATTTTAAGGTCTGTTTTGTCTGATATGAGGATTGTGACTCCAGCTTTCTTTTGCTTCCCATTTGCATGGAATATATTTTTCCATCCTCTCATTTTCAGTCTATATGTGTTTTGAGGTCTGAAGTCTGTTTCTTGTAGACAGCATATATATGAGTCTTGTTTTTGTATCCATTTTGTATCCATTGGCAACTTTATTGAGATATAATTGACAAACATTCAAGGTATCTAACGTGTACTGTTCAATGGTTGGTAGTATATTCACAGACACATGCAATCATAAAAATAACCATAGACTATTTTTATCATCTCAAAAATAAATCCTGTATGATTTAGCAATCATCTCTACCTCCCTCTCCTACCAATCTACTTTCCATCTCTATAGATTTGTCCATTCTGGAAGTTTTATATTAATGGAATCATGTAATATGTGGTCTTTTCGATTTCTGCAAGCAAGTTTCCTGAGATTCTGATAGGGACAGTGCTGAATCTATAGATCAGTTTGGAGAGTATCACCATCCTAACAATGTTAAGTCTTCTAATCTATGGACACATGACCTTTTCTAATTATTTAAATCTTCTTTAATTTCTTCCAACAATATTTTGTAGTTTTGAATTATAAGTTTAACTACTTTTGTTAAATTCAGTCCTAAGTATTTTATTCCTTTTGATGCTATTGTGAATGAAAGTGTCCTCTTAATTTCATTTTATATCGTTCACTGTCAGTGTATAGAAATACAATTATTCTTGTATTTAGATCTTGTATCATTCTATTTTACTGAGCTCATCTTTTAGTTATAATAATTTTTAGTGAGTTTCCTAGGGTTTCCTGCTTACAAGATTATGTTATTGGTGAAGAGAAATAATTTTACTTCTTCATTTTAAACTGGGATGTCTTTCATGCACTTTTCTTGCCTAATTGACCTGACTAGACCCTCCAGTTGGAGAAGGCGATGGCACCCCACTCCAGTACTCTTGCCTGGAAAATCCCATGGATGGAGGAGCCTGGTAGGCTGCAGTCCATGGGGTCGCGAAGAGTCAGACACAACTGTGCGACTTCACTTTCACTTTTCACTTTCACGCATTGGAAAAGGAAATAGCTACCCACTCCAAAGTTTTTGCCTGGAAAATCCCAGGGACAGGGGAGCCTGGTGGGCTGCCATCTATGGGGTCGCACAGAGTCGTACATGACTGAAGCGACTTAGCAGCAGGAGAAGCAGACCTTCCAGTATGGTATTGAAGAGAAGAGCCTGAAGCAGACATATCTATCTTGTTCATGATCTTAAGAAGAAAATATGCTGCTGCTGCTGCTAAGTCGCTTCAGTCGAGTCTGACTCTGTGTGACCCCAGAGACAGCAGCCCACCAGGCTCCCCTGTCCCTGGGATTCTCCAGGCAAGAACACTGGAGTGGGTTGCCATTTCCTTCTCCAATGCATCAAACTGAAAAGTGAAAGTGAAGTCACTCAGTCATGTCCGACTCCTAGCGACCCCAAGGACTGCAGCCTTCCAGGCTCCTCCGTCCATGGGATTTTCCAGGCAAGAGTACTGGAGTGGGTTGCCATTGTCTTCTCCAGGAAGATGAAAACATAAACATCTAATATTTTATCAGTAAGTATGATATTAATTGTGGGTTTTCCATAGATGCTCTTACCAGGTTAAGGAAGTTCTCTTCTATTCCTAATTTGCTGAGTGTTTATATCATGAAATCATATTAGATTTTACCAAATGCTTTTTCTGAGTCTATTGAGATTATCATATGAGTTCTATACTTTGAGAGTTTTTTTAGTGGTTGTGCCAGAGTTTACCATATGCATCTTAGTGTATCAGAATCAGCTTCATAGTACAACACCTTATTTACAGTGATGTATAGAAATGTATCAGTGATTTATATCAAAAGTATCACAGAAGACATTGAAAAAGTTGGTTTAAAACTCAACATTCAAAAAATGAAGATCATGGCAACTGGTCCCATCGCTTCATGGCAAATAGATGGGGAAACAATGAAAAGGCGATAGCCTTTGTTTTGGGGGGCTCCAAAATAACTGCAGATGGTGACTGCAGACATGAAATTAAAAGACACTTGCTCCTTGGAAGAAAAGCTATGACCAACGTAAACAGCATATTAAAAAGCAGAGACATTATTTTGCCAGCAAAGGTCCATCTAGTCAAAACTATGATCTTTCCAGTAGTCATGGATGGATGTGAGAGTTGGACCATAAAGAAGGTGGAGCACCAAAGAATTGATGCTTTTGAACTGTGGTGTTGGAGAACACTCTTGAGAGTCCCTTGGACTGCAAGGAGATAAAATCAGTCAATCCTAAAGGAAATCAGTCCTGAATATTCATGGAAGGACTGATATTGAAGCTGAAACTCCAATACTTTGGCCACTGGATGAAAAGAATTAACGCCTTGGAAAAGACCCAACACCTTGGAAAAGACCCTGATGCTGGGAAAGATTGAGGGCACGAGGAGAAGGGGATGACAGAGGATGAGATGTTTGGATGGCATCACTGACTCAATGGACATGAGTTTGAGCAAGGTCTGAGAGTTGGTGATGGACAGAGAAGCCTGGCATGCTGCAGTCCATGGGGTCACAAAGAGTCGGACACAACTAAGAGACTGAACTGAACTGATAGAAATATTAGTTCTGTATAACTCTGTTTTCTTTCTCTCTTTTTGTGGCATTATTATACATATTACATCTATTAATGGACAGAAATGGTAGGGACCTAACAGAAGCAGAAGATATTAAGAAGAGGTGGCAAGAATACAAGGAAGAACTGTACAAAAAAGATCTTCACGACCAAGATAATCACAATGGTGTGATCACTCACCTAGAGCCAGACACTCTGGAATGTGAAGTCAAGTGGGCCTTAGAAAACATCACTATGAACAAAGCTAGTGGAGGTGATGGAATTCCAGTGGAGCTGTTTCAAATCCTGAAAGATGATGCTGTGAAAGTGCTGCACTCAATATGCCAGCAAAAGTGGAAAACTCAGCAGTGGCCATAGGACTGGAAAAGGTCAGTTTTCATTCCAATCCCAAAGAAAGGCAATGCTAAAGAATGCTCAAACTACCCCACAATTGCACTCATCTCACACACTAATAAAGTAATGCTCAAAATTCTCCAAGCCAGGCTTCAGCAATATGTGAACCGTGAACTTCCAGATGTTCAAGCTGGTTTTAGAAAGGCAGAGGAACCAGAGATCAAATGCCAACATCCGCTGGATCATCGAAAAAGCAAGAGAGTTCCAGAAAAACATCTATTTCTGCTTTATTGACTATGCCAAAGCCTTTTTGACTGTGTGGATCACAATAAACTGTGGAAAATTCTGAGAGAGATGGGAATACCAGACCACCTAAGCTGTCTTTTGAGAAACCTATATGCAGGTCAGGAAGCAACAGTTAGAACTGGACATGGAACAACAGACTAGTTCCAAATAGGAAAAGGAGTACGTCAAGATTGTATGTTGTTACCCTGCTTATTTAACTTCTATGCAGAGTACATCATGAGAAATGCTGGACTGGAAGAAACACAAGCTGGAATCAAGATTGCTGGGAGAAATATCAATAACCTCAGATATGCAGATGACACCACTCTTATGGCAGAAAGTGAAGAGGAATGACAAAGCCTCTTGATGAAAGTGAAAGAGGAGAGTGAAAAAGTTGGCTTAAAGCTCAACATTCAGNTTTTTATATGAGAAGACTCTTGAGAGTCCCTTGGATTGCGAGGAAATCCAACCAGTCCATCCTAAAGGAGATCAGTCCTGGGTGTTCATTGGAAGGACTGATGTTGAGGCTGAAACTCCAATATTTTGGCCATCTGATGTGAAGAACTGACTCATTGGAAGAGACCCTGATGCTGGGAAACATTGAGGGCAGGAGGAGAAGGGGATGGCATAGGATGAGATGGTTGGATGACATCATTGACTCGATGGACATGGGTTTGGGTGGACTTCAGGAGTTGGTGCTGGACAGGGAGGCCTGGCTCCAAAATCACTGCAGATGGTGACTGCAGCCATGAAATTAAAAGACGCTTACTCCTTGGAAGAAAAGTTATGACCAACCTAGATAGTATATTCAAAAGCAGAGACATTACTTTGCCGACTAAGGTCCGTCTAGTCAAGGCTATGGTTTTTCCTGTGGTCATGTATGGATGTGAGAGTTGGACTGTGAAGAAGGCTGAGCGCCGAAGAATTGATGCTTTTGAACTGTGGTGTTGGAGAAGACTCTTGAGAGTCCCTTGGACTCTCTGCAAGGAGATCCAACCGGTCCATTCTAAAGATCAATCCTGGGATTTCTTTGGAAGGAATGATGCTAAAGCTGAAGCTCCAGTACTTTGGCCACCTCATGCGAAGAGCTGACTCATTGGAAAAAACTCAGATGCTGGGAGGGATTGGGGGCAGGAGGAGAAGGGGACGACCGAGGATGAGATGGCTGGATGGCATCACAGACTCGATGGACGTGAGTCTGAGTAAACTCCGGGAGTTGGTGATGGACAGGGAGGCCTGGCGTGATGCGATTCATGGGGTCGCAAAGAGTCGGACACGACTGAGCGACTGAACTGAACTGAACTGAAGGTGAAACTGGTGATCTCAGTCTGTAAAACCTAGAAACATTGTCTTGGGTGATACTATGTCTCTCTGGTCATTCCAACTTGCAGACATTCTGAGAGATGCATGCTGCTGCTGCTGCTGCTAAGTTGCTTTAGTCGTGTCCGACTCTGTGCGACCCATAGACGGCAGCCCACCAGGCTCCTCCGTCTCTGGGGTTCTCCAGGCAAGAGCCCTGAAGTGGGTTGCCATTAATGAGAGGCATATAGCAGTCGCTCAATAACTTTCTGATTTCCTAACTTCCTTCCGGTTCGATCCCTGGGTTGGGAAGATCCCCTAGAGGAGGAAAAGGCAAATCCACTCCAGTATTCTTGCAGGGATAATCCCATGGGCAGAGGAGCCTGCCAGGCTACAGTCCATGGGATCCTAATGAGTGGGACGCGACTAAGCACACACGCATGCAAACTGCCTTCGGAGAGGAGAACAGCGTCTGGAAAGGCCGCAGCACAGAAACTGCAGCAACAGAAGTGGAGCAACGGGGGACCTAGGCCAGAGCTCAGTGTGAGGCACGCGCCCGTGGGGAAGCCTTGGCCAGATAGAGGGAACTGTGAGAAGCCTACTAGCGCCCTCCCGTTCAGTTCAGTTCAGTCGCTCAGTCGTGTCCGACTCTTTGTGACCCCATGAATCTCAGCACGCCAGGCCTCCCTGTCCATCACCAACTCCCGGAGTTCACCCAGACCCACGCCCATGGAGTCAGTGACGCCATCCAGCCATCTCATCCTCGGTCGTCTCCTTCTCCTCCTGCCCCCAATCCCTCCCAGCATCAGAGTCTTTTCCAATAAGTCAACTCTTCACATGAGGTGGCCAAAGTACTGGAGCTTCAGCTTCAGCATCATTACTTCCAAAGAAATCCCAGGAGTAGGCACTGACAAAGAGCAGTGGAGGGCCAGAGCCACATCCCTGCATCTCTACTGCTCTCCGCGCCACGCCGATTGCTTGATTGCTTGCCCAGCAACCCGCTACGTTGCCCAGTCCAGTCCCGTCCCGCCCCGCCCCATCCGTTCTGCTCCTCTGGCCCCGACCTGTCCTTCTTGCCCGCCCACTGGCCCGCCCCTCCTTGATATGCTCGCTCCGCCCCTTCCTGCTGCCCCGCCTCGTCCATCTGGTCGTGTCCCGCCCCCTCTTCGTACCCTGCTGGCAATAGCAGCGCCAGCCGGCGCCATGGGTACCGCTTCGTCGCTCGTGAGCCCCGCGGGTGGGGAGGTGATCGAGGACACGTACGGGGCGGGCGGCGGCGAGGCCTGTGAGATCCCGGTGGAGGTGAAGCCCAAGGCCCGCCTGCTGCGCAGCTCGTTCCGCCGGGCCGCGGGGGTGGCGGCTGCGGGAGCCGGGCCGGGTTCGCTGCCCCGTGGAGCGGGCGGCGGCGGGCTGCTAGGGGCCAGCTTCAAGTCTACTGGCTCGTCGGTGCCCGAGCTGGAATACGCGGCTGCTGAGTACGAGCGGCTGAAGAAGGAGTACGAGATCTTCCGGGTCAGCAAGAACCAGGAGTTGTTATCCATGGGCCGCCGGGAGGCCAAGCTGGACACGGAGAACAAGCGGCTGCGGGCCGAGCTGCAGGTAATGCTGTGCCGGGGCACTCACCGGAGATGACCGCGACACCTGGGAACTGAGGCCCGGGCCGTCTGCCCACCGCCCCGCAGCCGCATGGCGGCACTGCCAACTGGTCCCTGAACGCCTGACTTCGTCCCTTGTCAGTCCTGTCTCATCTCCAAACCAAGAAGTTTTGAAAGTTAAGCAGGAACTGCTCTGCATTTTACTTTGAGAGAACATACTGCCTTGCGGTTTAAACTGATTCTTTAAGAACCTCCGGCTCCCCCCACCTCCCTTTTTTTTTTTTTTCCTTTGGGCCATTCATTAGACACCTTGAAGCTATTAGCCCGGAGCAGCAAATGCTCGGGGCTTCCCTGGTAGCTCAGCTGGTAAAGAAAATGTGAAAGTGAAAGTCTCTCAGTTGTGTCCGACTCTTAATAGTCCATGGAATTCTCAAGGCCAGAATACTGGAGTGGGTAGCTTTATCTCTTCTCCAGGCGATCTTCCCAACCCAGGGATTGAACCCAGGTCTCCCGCCTTGCGGGCGGATTTTTTACCAGCTGAGCCACAAGGGAAACCCGAGAATACTTGAGTGGGTAGCCTATCCCTTCTCCAGGGGATCTTCCTGACCCAGAATCAAACTGGGGTTCCCTACACTGCAGGCGGATTTTTTACCAACTGAGCTATCAGAGACGCCTTGGTAAAGAATCCGCCTGCAATGCAGGAACCCCTGGTTGGATCCCGAAGTCAGGAAGATCCCCCTGAAGAAGGGTATGGCAACCCACTCCAGGATTCTGGCCTGGGAATCTCCATGTACAAAGGAGCCTGGCCGGCTATAGTTCATGGGGTCACAAAGAGTCGGACACAACTCAGCAACTAAACACAGAGCAGCTCCAAATGCTAATCTCCAGGGAAGTAGGTCTGCCAGGACCACACAGATACACAAAAGACTTTGGTGACATCTGTTGAGGCAGCTCATCAAACCCTTCCTAGGTGTTTAAAACTCTGCCCCCCCAAATGCAATAGCAACAGGACAGAGTGCACTAAGGGGTGACAAATGTTCCAGTCCCAGGTTATATCTGTTACCAATCCTGATTTCTTATGTAAACTTTTTTCTTCCATTTTCATATACCCAGGCATTTAAAACATACACACACACACACCCTATATTTATTTAATCCATTCAGTCAGACATTTACTGAAGACCTGCAGTGTATTAGCCTTGGAGCTAGCAAGAGGAGTGAGACATGGAGCCAAGGAGTGCACAGTCTCATAGAAATAATTCTCCTTCAGGTTAAACCTTATAAATTGTGATTTTGTTCTCTTAAAGGTGGGAAAACTGAGTTGTAGTGAAGATTCAGAACTGGTGCAGTATTTCAAAGAAAAAGTATTAATTTCCATTGAAAGCTTAATGTTGAATATCTTCATTTATAATTCAGGCATATTTGCAGGGTTTTTTCCCCATTATATGTTTGAATAGAATGGCAGTATGCAGTTCTTGGTAACTGGTGAACAACTAAGTAGACTGTTCATATTCTGAGATATGTAATGTGTATGAGAGTGTTGGTTGCTCAGTCATGTCTGACTACCCCATGGACTGTAGCCTGCCGGACTCCTCTGTCCATGGAATTCTCCAGGCAGGAATACTGGAGTGGTTGCCATTTCCTTCTCCAGGGAATCGTCCAGACCTAGGGATCGAACCCAGGTCTTCCCACATTGCAGGCAGATTTTTTATCTCCTGAGCCAGAAGGGAAGCCCAATATGCATATAACATAATGTAAAATTTGGGAGGCATGCTATTTTTGTTAGAAATAACAAGGTAAAATATTCCAGGCACTTCAAAAAACTTACCAGAAGATACTTCGGGAAAAGGAAAGTGCTTTAGAAGCAAAATACCAAGCAATGGAGAGAGCAGCTACATTTGAACATGACAGAGATAAAGTTAAGAGGCAATTTAAGGTAAATTTCATGCATCTTTATCCCCAAAGTGACAGGGAATAAAGCAATATATTTTAAAAGTTCATATAATACTGTGATGAGTAAATAGAAGTAAATGATGTAGGAGTCATGAAAGGTATAAAAGCTAAAGTCTTATAAAAAGTAAATACTTTTTACTTTTGAGGTATTTGAGTTGGACCAACCAGGTAAACTTGAGATTATTTCAAAGAAAATGTATAAAAGTGAACATTTTAGTCGGAGGGGAGGGGAAGAAAGGTGTTTGTATTAGAGGAGAGCATTTAGAAATATTTGGGGATGTGTCCTTTGGGAGAGCATTACTGGCAATAAGTGTGCATGCTATGTCACTCCAGTCATGTCCAACTCTGTGACCCTATGGACTGTAGCCCACCAGGCTCCTCACTCCATGGGATTCTCCAGTCAAGAATACCAGAGTGGGTAGCCGTGCCCTCCTCCGGGAGGGCAATATGTGGGAGGGGGACAAATTTGCTAAACATCAGGTAGCACACATGGCAGCCCCACACCTTAGATATATCCTCCTGGGATTCCATTGGGTTCCAGTTACAAAACAGTGACAGAGGTATTCGCCTTACAAAAGAGGGAGATCAAGGACCAAATGAATATTGATTTTATGAATGAAAGAATTGTCCCTTAAAAGTTGATGATATCACTTTTTGCTTATGGAAAAGGATTTCAAAATTAAAATATATCTTTTAAAGATTTTAGGGAGACCAAAGAAAATGAAATTCAGGATTTATTGAGGGCCAAGCGAGAGTTGGAGAGCAAACTTCAGAGGCTACAGGCTCAGGGGATCCATGTATTTGATCCTGGAGAGTCTGATTCAGATGACAACTGTACAGATGTTACTGGTAAGTTTATTTCCTATTTATAATGTTTTGAGATATCAATATATTAATAGGTATAATGATTGTAGAGCCAACTTTGAATCCTTGTACTAATAAGTAATTGCTGTTACAAATAGAGTTGCTCTTTCTCTTTCTCATGTTATAACAGCTCTTTTCTTTAGAAGTGCATAGTGTACAAGCTGAGGTTCCTTCTATTTTGTTGCTCTGCCAGCCTTAACCCATAGCTTTTCTCTCTCTGGTCTAAGATAGCCCCTCCAAGTCCCATCATATCTACAATTTAGCTAGAGGGAGTGGGGGAATACATTACTTTCCTTGAAAACACAATCTGAAAGATATACACATTACTCCTACTCAAACCCCATTGGTCTATACCTTCCTCTACCTAGGAAGATGGGAAAGTGTAATTATTAGTAGGAGAGCCATGTATGCACATAAAGTTTGGGGTTGTGTCATTAAAGAAAGAAGGAGAGAATGGATGTTGGAGAACAGTTAGTAGTCTGTGTCACATTTTCCCACATAATGGATGTATTCTTGCAGCTATCAGAGTATTTACATAATGTTTCATCAAGTGGTTTCCAATACAGTTTTTTGAAATATTTTAAAATTTTTGTTTTATAATTAAACATATTAAATGTCTTTCTAGAAATAAAGAAAAACTCAGAATCATGGAATGAAAATGTCCACTATGTTAATAGGAAATAATAAGGAAGTGTGATTGACATTGAACAATATTCTATTTTAAATGTAGTGGGAAGATGCAGTCACTCTCCCATTTATTAAAAAACTGTAATTATATTCTTCCAAATTAATGTATTTTGGAGTGAAATATGGCAATTGCTAATCCCCTCTTAATTTACATTTTAGTACCATTGAAATTGACCACATTCTGAGACTTGTATTACTAACTTTTGAGGAAAAAAAGGTGAAGAGATTCTTAGTGGCTTATTATGACTAAGACATTAGTCTTAGCAGTTATGTCAGTGTTGACATATGTTAAAATATACAGTGTTTCAAAACTATTATATTCTAATTCTCTTGGCAAGTTAATAAAACAAGTTAATATTTCCTCCTAGGTCTTTCTTCCTATTTTGATATAAACATGAAGAAGGAATGCTTGAGGGAATATTGCTCATTATTTGTCACCTACAAATAAAAATCAGTTTTGCCAGAGATTGTCACCCAAATACCAGTTTACTTAAGTTTAGTCAAGGACTCCATGTTATAGCAAATATTACTTATTTTAAAAATGTGTGTTAGTATGTACTCATTAATTCAGACATTAATTTTGTTCCTCTGGGAGGTTAAAGAGAATGTACTCTTTACATCTTTAGTTTATATCCTAGTGAATTACCAATATCAATTACTGGTGTGCCAGTAATAGTCTTCCTTTGAAATTCCTCCCTTCAAATTTTACACTGATACCTAAATCATATGGTTAGAAAAATTTTTTTAGAAATTTTTGTTGAGGAGCATTTTTAATTCCTCTCTGTTATTATAATTTCTTTGGTTATTATATTCCTAATTTCTTTTCATCTTTCTCTCTTTAATCCCCCTTTTAAGATTGAGATAACCCAAGCTGTGTTAACTACCACCTTTGAACATGCCAGAAGTTGGTGGCAAAGTACTTTCAGAATTATTCTTTTGATTTCAAAATCAAAGTTTTAATATTTGTTGTATTTATAATCTTATAGTACTTTTTTAGATTAGAAATCCTGTTGAGTATTTTTGATAAGGTTTTGAAGTTTCAATATTATTTGGTTTTCATCAGATGAAATCTGCTTTACAGCTGCTGGAACCCAGTGCGAATATTGGACTGGTGGAGCCTTGGGAAGTGAGCCTTCCATAGGGAGTATGATCCAGCTTCAGCAATCCTTCCGGGGCCCTGAGTTCGCCCACAGTCTATAGACGTGGAAGGACCATTTGCTAATGTCAACAGAGGTAAATGGCTAATGGTAATTAGCCATTTGCTAATTAGCTTAGTTAATGGTAATGATTGTTTGTGTACTACAGTCTTGTGCTGGGAGAACTGCCCTCAGCGGAGCATAAGACTTGTTTTCTGGGTGTCTTCCACTGTCAGGCCAGTATGTTCTGGTACTTGTCACTGACCAGAAAGGATGAAGTTACATAATTCACATCAGGATCAGGTGTCCCCCAGCCTGACTGACCAATGAGTTCTAATAGCTGAAATTTTGGTCTGGATTCTCAGGTATTTTAGTTGAGTAGTGAGGGTTTAATGTAGATCAGCTGAAAACAGTGGTTTTCAGTCTTTCTTTTGCATCTTTGATGGTGTTGAAAAGTTGTGTGTGCATGTGTGCTAAGTCACTTCAGTCGCATGTGCACCTATGGACTGCAGCTTGGCAGGCTCCTCTGTGCATGGGATTCTCCAGGCAAGAATCCTGCAGTGGGTTGCCGTGCCCTCCCCCAGGGGATCTTCCTGATCCAGGGATCGAGCCTGCGTCTCTCATGTCTCCTGCACTGGCAGGCGGGTTCTTTACCAATAGCGCCACCTGGGAAGTCCAGTTTTACTCATTATCTTTGTATAATTTGGTATTCAAAACAGCTCTTAAGGTCTGTTCAGAATTTCAGTACCACAGCTGACCTGAGATATTATAAGTAGCTCCATTCTTTTCTTAAAACTATGAAATTATTTATCTATTAGCAAAATGAAAATTATTTTTTAAATAATGCATTTTCAATTAGTCAAATACGTCTTAAAATATTCATTCTCACTATCTTTAGGTTACTTTCCATTTTATACCATTCTTAAACTTACTTTTTGACTCAGTGTATTTCAAGAATAATAAACAAGTAAGACCAGTCTGGGAACATAGGCCTTCCTCAAGTTACAAACTAACTGAACAGCCCATGTGGCCTAGTTCCCTGACATTTGATTGGAGCCATGGCTACCTAACCAGAGACCATGGTGACTTTGATTGCTTTAAACCCCAGGAGAGAATTTGAGATTAGAGAACTGATTGCCTTCTAATATGTTATTCTAGAAGTTATGTCAGTATTACAAGTGAGATAAGATATCGTTCTATGATGCCTGTTGTGTTTTTTCAGACTTTCAGACATCTTATCATGTGGTCTTCTAATAATTCTTTTGAGGTACTTATGAGAGATTTTATTTTCAGATGACTGGGATATTGCTGTGGCTAGTTTATTACAAGTTACCCCCCTGTTTTCACATTCTCTATGGAGTAACACTGTCAGATGTTACCTCATTCATACAGATGAAACCCAGCCTGAAATGGATCTTTTCCTTAAGGTGAGGACATTTATAAATTTTGTATTCACTGATTTAAAATACAAGTTAATATTGTATTCTGGTTATGATACTACTGCATCTGAACCAGATAGTTTACGACATACAAGATTACATCTTAAAGAGTAGGAGGTATCTTGGGCCTTTCTTAAGAAAATGTCTTAGTATTTTCAGTATATTCAAAATAAGTCCTTGGAACTTTATGCTTTTGAATGCTTCATTACACATTCTCCAGTGTTTAGCTGTGCCTGCTTTAGTTAATCTCTGCCAGCCCTATTCTTGAATCTGTTTCAGATTATAACAAAATTTAATCCTTGTTATGATTTTCAATTTTTCACAGCAGCCATTGGGGTTAATCTAAGGCAGGAGTCAGCAAACAAAAGCCTGTTGGCCAAATCTGGCCTGAAGTCTGTTACTGTGTAACCTAGAGCTAAGATTGGTTTCTGTGTTTTTAAATGATTAAAAAAGAAATCAGAAGAAGAATATTTTGATGTGAAAATCATATGAAATTCAAATTTTGTTGTCTATAAATTTTTATTAGAACACAGCCACACACAACATATTGTCTCTGGTTGCTTCACATTAATGGCAGAATAAAATTATAGTGGCACCTAAATGTACCACAAAAACCTCTGCCAAAACAGACAGCTTCTTAAACTATTATTAATTTGCCACCTGCTTTTCACAGAAAAGTTCACCAATTACCTTTCTAACTGAGTTTTCAATAAATATGTGTGGCACTTGCAATACCTTCAATATTAACATCCTCCAGATTGTTAAGTCAATTTAGCTTTCCTTTTTGATATTACTCAATTTTGGTAAACAGACAAAATATTTTGAAAACCAAAGCTGCTGCTCACTAACTGAGTATACATTATTCCCAAATACATATTGAGGGAATTACTAATTTATTGCATAGTAATAATCAACATTACTAAGTAAGTTAATTTGTTATCAGTTCAGTTGCTCAGTCGTGTCCGACTTTTTGCAACCCCATGGACTGCAGCACGCCAAGCCTCCCTATCCATCACCAACTCCCAGAGTTTACTCAAACTCATGTCCATTGAGTCACTGATGACATCCAACCATCTCATCCTCTGTCGTCCCTTCTCTCGCCTTCAGTCTTTCCCAACATGAGTCAGCTCTTTGATAATTTGTAATAGACCAGCATATTTTTATATCTGTTTGCTTTAGTGTTCATGGCAGACACTTTTTACTATATAAATTTATGGGTTTATGTTTGTCACCCTGTAACAATAAACAGAAGTTATTTGTAAGAATAATAATAAAAATATATACCACAGCAAAATAACTTAATACTGTACTCCTGTTGTTTTAAGTTTTATTATGAGATAAATCATTTTCTGAACTAGGAAACAGCCAAGCTGCTAAACTATTACTATTTTCAATTTATAAAGAAGTTTGCCTTTCCTCTTAAAGATTTTTTTTAATGTGATTATGATTTTTTTAGTTTTAAATCAGAGAATATCCAACATAACTTGTGATAAAGCATGTTTTTTTAAGTAGTATGAAGCTGACTAGATCTTTAATTAAATAAACTATGCTATCTTTCAATTTGCACATGAAAGATATTTGCTATGTTTCAATTTGTTTTTAGGATTACTCACCTAAACTTAAGAGAATGTGTGAGACAATGGGATATTTTTTCCATGCTGTGTATTTTCCAATAGATATTGAAATCAATACCTCGCTGTAAGAAAATGGGAAATTGAGAAAAGTTCATTAGTTATCTTATTCATTCATTTAACCTTACCAAGGTAAGCTGAAAATTCTGTAATTTATTATAGGGGTTAAACTTGTAAATAGAATTAAGTTCACCAAATTAACTTGAAACATAAGTTCTAATTGCATTCTTTTTTTATAACTTATTTATTTTTTAATTGAAGGATAATTGCTTTACAGAATTTTGCTGTTTTCCATCAAACCTCAACATGAATCAGCCTTAGGTATACCTATGTCCCCTCCCTTTTGAACCTCCCTCCCATCTCCCTCCACATCCCACCCCTCTAGGTTGATACAGAGCCCCTGTGTGAGTTTCCTGAAACATACAGCAAATTCCCATAGGCTATCTATTTTACATATGGTATTGTAAGTTTCCATGTTACTCTCTCCATACATCTCACCCTCTCCTCCCCTCTCCCCTTGTCCATAAGTCTATTCTCTATGTCTGTTTCTCCACTGCTGCCCTGCAAATAAATTCTTTGGTACCATTTTTCTAGACTCTACATATATGCATTAGTATACAATATTTGTCTTTCTCTTTCTGACTTACTTCACTCTGTATTATAGGCTCTAGGTTCATCCACTTCATTAGAACTGACTCAAATGTGTTCCTTTTTATCGCTGAGTAATTTCAATTGTGTTATTTATAAGAAGTAATGGATAATTCTTTATCCATTCATCTGTCAATGAATATCTAGGTTGCTTCCATGTTCTAGCTATTGTAAATAGTGTTGCAATGAACGATGGGATACATATGTCCTTTTCAGTTTTGGTTTCCTTAGGGTTTATGGGTAGGACTGGGATTGCTGGGTTATATGGTGGCTTTATTCCTAGTCTTCTAAGGAATCTCCATACCATCTTCCATAGTGGTTGTATCAATTTACATTCCCACCAACAGTGCAAGAATGTTCCCTTTTCTCCACACCCACTCCAGCATTTATTGTTTGTAGACTTTCTGATGATGGCCATTTGACCAGTGGAGGAGACATCTCACTGTAGTTTTGATTTGCTTTTCTCTAATAATGAGTGATGTTGAGCATCTTTTCATGTGTTTGTTAGCCATCTGTATGTCTTCTTTGGAGAAATGTCTCTTTAGATCTTTTTCCCACTTATTGATTGGGTTGTTTGTTTTTCTGGTATTGAGTTGTATGAGCTGCTTGTATATTTTGGAAATTAATCCTTTGTCAGTTGTTTCCTTTGCTATTATTTTCTCCCATTCTGATGGTTGTCTTTTCACCTTGCTTATAGTTTCCTTTGCTATGCAAAAGCTTTTAAGTTTAATCAGGTCCCACTTGTTTATTTTTGTTTTTATTTCCATTAGGTGGGTCATAGAGGATCTTGCTTTGATTTATGTCATCGAGTGTTGTGGCTGTGTTTTCTTCTAAGAGATTTATAGTTTCTGATCTTACATTTAGGTCTTTAATCCATTTTGAGTTTATCTTTGTGTATGGTGTTAGGAAGTGTTCTAATTTTAGTCTTTTACATGTAGCTGTCCCATTTTCCAAGCACCATTTATTGAAGAGGCAGTCTTTGCCCCATTGTATATTCTTATCTCCTTTGTCAAATATATGGTACCCATACATGTGTGGGTTCATTTCTGGGCTTTCTATCTTGTTCCATTGGTCTGTATTTCTGTTTTTGTGCCAGTACCCTACTGTCTTGATGACTGTAGCTTTGTAGTATAACCTGAAGTCAGGAAGGTTGGCTCCTCTAGCTCCATTCTTCTTTCTCAAGACTGCTTTGGCTCTTCGGGGTCTTTTGTGTTTCCATATGAATTGTGAAATTTTTTGTTCTAGTTCTGTGAATGATGCCATTGGCAATTTGATAGGGATAACATTGAATCTGTGGATTGCATTTGGTAGTATAATCAATATTGATTCTTCCTTCCCAGGAACATGGAATATCTATCTGTTTATGTCATCTTTGATTTCTTTCATCAGTGTCTTAAAATTGTTTGTGTACACTTCTTTCGTCTCTAGGTAAGTTTATTCCTAGATATTTATTATTTTGTTGCAATGGTGAATAAGATTGATTCCTTAATTTCTCTTTGTGATTTTTCATTGTTAGTATATAGAAATGCAAGTGATTTCTGTGTATTGATTTTGTATCCTGTGACATTGCTAAATTCACTGATTAGCTCTAGAAATTTTCTGATAGTATCTTTAGGGTTTTTTATGTACAGTATCATGTCATCTGCAAACAGTGAGAGCTTTACTTCTTTTCCGATCTGGATTCTTTTCATTTCTTTTTCTTCTCTGTTGGTTGTAGCTAGGACTTCTGAAACGATGTTGAATAATAGTGGTGAAAGTGGACACCCTTGTCTTGTTCCTAATTTTAGGGGGAATACTTTCAGTTTTTTACAATTGAGAGTAATGTTTGCTGTAGGCTTATCATATATAGATTTTACTACGTTGAGATAGGCTCCTTCTATGCCTATTGTTTGAAGAGTTTTAATCATAAATGGGTGCTGAATTTTGTCAAAGGCTTTTTCTGTGTTTATTGAGATTATCATATGGTTTTTATCTTTCAATTGTTTAATGTGGTTTATCACATTGATTTGTGTATATAGAAGAATCCTTGTATCCCTGGAATAAACCCACCTTGATCCTGTGTTGCTGAATTCTGTTTCCTAAATTTTGTTGAGGATTTTTGCATCTATGTTCATCAGTGATGTTGGCCTGTGGTTTTCTTTTTTGGGGCATTGTCTTTGCCTGGTTTTGGTATCAGGGTGATGTTGGCCTCATAGAATGAGTTTAGAAGTCTTCCTCTGCTATTTTTTGAAAGGCTTTTAGAAGTCTTCCTCTGCTATTTTTTGAAAGGCTTTTAGAAGGATAGCATTAGTGCTAGCATTAGTGCATCTCTGAATGTTTGATAGAATTCCCTTGTGAAACCATCTGGTCCTGGGCTTTTGTTTTTTGGGAGATTTTTTATCACAGTTTCAATTTCAGTGCTTGTAATTGGCTTGTTCATAATTTCTGTTTCTGTTCTAAGAATCTGTCTATTTCTTCCAGGTTATCCATTTTTTGCCATGTAGTTGTTCATAATAGTCTCTATAATCTTTGTATTTCTACATTATCTGTTTTAACCTCTCCTTTTTCATTTCTAATTTTGTTGATTTGATTCTTCTCTCTTTTGTTCTTGATGAGTCTGGCTAAAGGTTTGTCAATTATGTTTATCTTCTCAAAGAACCAGCTTTTTGTTTTACTAATCTTTACTATTGTTTCTTTCATTCCTTTCTCATTTATTTCTGCTCTGATCTTTATCATTCCTTTCCTTCTGCTATGTTTGGGTGTTTTTTTTTGGTTCTTTTTCCAGTTGTTTTAGGTGTAGAGTTAGGTTGCCTATTCAATGTTTTTCTTGTTTCTTGAGGCAGGATTGTATTGCTATAAACTTTCCTCTTAGAACTGCTTTTGCTGCATCCCATAGGTTTTGAGTTGTCATGTTTTCATTGTCATTTGAGTCTAGAAGTTTTTTGATTTCCCTTTTGATTTCTTCAGTAAACTGTTGGTTATTTATAAACATATTATTTAATCTCCATGTGTGTTGGTTATTTATAAACATATTATTTAATCTCCATGTGTTTATATGTTTTACTTTTTTTCCTTGTATATCTAGTCTCATAGCATTGTGGTCAGGATGCTTGATATGACTTCAGTTTTCCTAAATTTACTGAGGTTTGATTTGTGGTCTATCATGGCCCTCAAGTCAAATCCAGTCAGTCACCTGTTTTTATAAATAAAATGTTATAGGAACACAGATACGTTCCTTTATTTGTGTATTGTCTACAGATGCTTTCACAGTATACCACCAGTGTTGATTATTTCAGCAGAGACAGTGTGTCCTGCAAAGCCTAGAATGTTGGCTAGCTGACGCTTCACAGAAAAGGGCGGTAACCCCTGATTTCAGTAATTAGCGCTAACGTTCATTATTTTCTTTGTTCAGATACAGACTGAGAGGCACCTGAACACTTGTAGAAGTGTTAAATCGTGCTTTTAATTTGCTGAGAAGGTAACTACTTAAATCCAGCAAAGTGAGCAGTTTTCTTTAATGTGAATATAATCACACCAATGAATCTAACCTGCAAACAAAGTTTTTTTTTTTTTTTTTTTTACCAGTTAGATATATAGATAGAAGACAGAATAGGATAGATAGAAGGTTAAATAAGGGGTTAATTTTTCTTTCTATACTTTCTATCTGATTGGATTTAATCCTTCCAAAGCAATTTTTTTCTCTTTTTATTGAGGACCAACTCTGACTTTAACTGTGTATGGAGGTGTTTGGAGCCCTAAGCTTTACAAGAGACTCTGCAGTATAACCCATCCTTGATCCTTAAGACTATAGAGTATAGTCTGGATAGCCAGAGGCCAGGTGTCTGGGGAACCACCTGGTCAAGGAACCTTTTCCCAAAACAAGTTTGAGGATTCCTTCAACTTGATTTCCTCTAGTTGGAGTTCTTTACCTCCCCTCCCAATTTTCCTTTCTTGTTTTGTTTTTATATTTATTAAGAATATATCCTGTTTTATATTTAACATTTGGGTAATATTTTATCTCAGGCGGTAGTATGTGTCATTTGTTGTTTTTCTTGTTAATTCTTTAATCTTTGCAACCATGTTGTTTTTTTCGGTTTTCCTCTTTGTTTTTTTCTTCTGTTTTGTATTAGGGCTGGTATTTTAGTTGTTTAATGAAAATTCTGAATCGTATAATGGCTTTCCGTTGTATATACACACTTATTTGCCTCCCTAGACAAACTTTGACTTAATGCCTTTTAGAAAGGGAAATTGCTTATAGTTTTCCTTGTGATATAGAAAATGCTAATAGTCTATAAGATTTCTAGAATTTAAATAGGAATAGTATAAACTATGGTTATAGTTATAGTACATTGTAACAGAATTTATTTTTAACCTTTACCTTGGTCAAGATTTTTATTGGCTGCCTAGCCTTTCTCATTTGCCTCTGGATCTTTCTTATAGTGTATCTGGGATAGAAGGATTCAGATCATTTATTGGATGAGTAAAGGATAAAAGACTAGAGAAGAGAAAATCTTGAAACCTTGAGGCTGATAATATTGTGTTTTAACTTGAGAATTATATAACTGTAAATGGAATTAGGTTTTTCATTTATTTGCAAAGTCTCATGAGTCTGGTCCATTATTTTGAGCAATGTATAACAGTATTTTTGAGAAGTTTTTTTTTATATTAGATTTAAATAAAGTTATGTATGATTTTAAATTTAAGTTATTGCACAATTTATTGTCTGCTATTGTCTACTCTGTCTGCTAGTGAATATACTGTACTTTAATATAAGCTAGAACAAAGCTATAAAAATCATCCATTTTTGGAAAGTTTCACTTGTTCTACAGCAGGGCCTTTCCTGGCCACTTGTCATTGTAGGAAATCCCCTTCTTGGCACTTAGGTTAATAGACTATCTGTGTGCTGCCACAGTGCAGTGTAGCACAAGAAATACTGATTTCCAATCTAGCCTTTTATTAGAAGACTGTGAAGAAGCTTTTCTGAAAAACCCCGAAGGCAAACCACGATTAATTTATCATCGTTTGGAGGATGGGAAAGTCAGTTCTAACTCTGTCCAGCAACTGATTGATCAAGTTTCTAACCTGAACAAGACCAGCAAAGCCAAGGTAAAATTCATAGGTTGTTTTTAAGAACATGCTTGGGAGAGCAGTGTGCTGAGACAAAAGCCATGAGATGGGAGTGAGCCTGGCATGTTTGAGGAAAGGAAGGAAGCTTGTGTGGCTGGAGCAGAGTGAGTGAGGGGATGTGAGTAGGAGAGGCCACAGGGAGCTAATCCTGAAAAACCTTGGTTTTTCTTACTTAGAGCGAGGTGGGGAGCCCTTGAAGGACTTTAACCAAAGAGGAAGGAATGCTGTTGTGACAAGGCTATCTTGGGCTGCTGTGTTGAGAATTGACTGTGGTTTGAAGGGAGGGTAGTGGATGGGGACAGAGCTGGAGAGCTCCTGCTGTTATCCAGATGAGAGTTGCTGGTGGCTCAGACCAAAGGATATGATGAGAAGTGATAGGATTCTGGATGAATTTTGACAGAGTCAATAGATTTCCTAAGAGATTAGTTGTGGCTATGGGAGAACGAGACACGAATAGTGATACATACCTAAAAAGTGTATAATATGTAAGTGAACAAATCAGAATCATTACTGCGCATTTTTCTCAAGCACAGAGTCCTTCTATCTATTATTGGCCAAGGATCAGTGTAAGGAAGAGCCTTTTCCTGGTAACCCTTTCTGAGGGCTTTGGGAAAAGCCAAAAACTGATGAGTAGGAGAAGGATTTGATCATCCCTAGATGCAAAGCAGAATCTATTTTAGAATAGAGATTACAGGCTTTGCATTACTGCATGCTGAGATAACTTGGTAAATGTTTATACTTAATTATAAGAATGTAATTAAACAACTCTAGGGTTTTCACAAAGTTTCTGTTTCTGTATGTCCAGCCAGAAAATAAGATCAAACGTGAACACAAACATTTTTTTTGAGGTCAGCATAATACAGTGAAGAGTCTAAGGAAAAAAGAGTACATTTTTATTATAGTTAATCTCCAGAGCCATTTCATCCTATTTTAATTTATTTTAGTACCAGCCTACGTTACTAGATGCTACAAGGGAAGTTACTTATTCTATAGATACTGCTTTTAAAAATTAGTATACCACAGGTTGAATTTTTTTATATAGGAGTCACAATCTCTCTACTATGATTATAAATTTAAATGTAGGCTAAACTTCTTTGCTTTGTTTTGTAGAATTGTAGTTTTACTGGCATAAAAATGGATTTTGAATGTTATGTATAATGAATGGTACAGAAATACATAAGATGAATTAGCTGTTTAATTCATGTGTGTGTGACTGTGTGTTTAAGGAAAAAAAAATGCCATTCAGGACATCAAGAGAAGGGATATTCAGCAGAGTGATTAAAACAATAAAGGCTGGTATTTGGCTTTGCCTAGCATTGGAATGTTCATAACCCAAAAGGTGAAGTGATTAGCAAGGTACCTACAAGTTTTTACCTGAAATAAAACTATGAGAATTCAGCCATTGGAGTTTTCCTTAAAAAAAAAAAAGACTATTCCTTTCACCTGGGGCCAAGCCCCCAGCCAAACAGGGAAGAAGCTGAGAGTGGCAGTTGTGGGGGTACCTTGTCCTCTGTACCCCCACCTGCTCCCCAGGTGAAGGCCCCCTCAGCCTTGGCATGTGGCCCCCTCCGCCCACCACTCCTCTGGATCATTCTATAAATAACCCACAGATTTGCTGAGCACCTAGGCCCCAGATCCACAGAGAAAAGTAGAGGAAGCCCCATTAACTCCCACTAAAGAAATGCTGGTTCCCCCTGACCACAACCAGGGACCCCAACCCTTCCACGTTTCCTCAGGTTATCCTGATTACCCTTCCAAAACAAATAGGCAGAAAGCAAGCAATTTTATATGAGCCTACGTGTTGAGGTGGCAGGACAAGAAGAAAGAAACAAAAATTATTTCACCCAAGGCTGTGAGATAAAAAGAATTAAACCAAACTTAGGAATACTTTCCACAGTCTCTGCTCCACATGATAAAATCTGCTTCTGTTTGCAGGCAGAGATGGAGGCTCCATGGCCTGGCAGCACACCCAGGGGTGTAGACGCTGCTACCAGGGCCCCAGCACATACCATCCCACCTATCCAGGCTTAGTAGGTTCCTGCTCTCTCGTGTCACAATGGTCAGCTGTGTGCATCAGTCCAGACAAAGTGGACTTTCAGTGTGATACCTGGTCCTGGACAGAGTTTTGGCCTCAGCGATACCAGTCACTTTTTCAGATGGACACATGAACCAAAAAAAAAAAAAGCATACTTTTTATTTGCAACATTGTTCACACAAAATCCCTTGCATGACCTTAGACAAGGTATTTAACTTGCCTCAGTTTCCTCTTCTGGAAAATGGAGAGAATAACAGTATCTTCCTTACAGGGTTGTGAGGCTAAGTGAGCTATAGACATAGAGCACTTAGAACAGTTCCTGACACATAAGCCTGTAAAAATGTTCAGTACCACCTCCTCCTTCTGTTAGTATTGCTTTTTCTTGTTCTTAAACTTCTTTTTTTCCCCCTCCTAGATCATTGATCACTTGGGAGATCCTGCGAAGGAATCTATAAAACCTATATTTATGTAGAAAAGATTATTAAACAGGTAAATATGCATTCCCTGTAAGATTTCATCTCAAATATCTTGACTGATTTCAACAAAATTGAGTTTTCCAGAGAAGATCACTTGTTTGCATTTTTGAAAACAATACCTGGGTTGTGTGCCCTTGTTTCTGGCAAGAGGCCATCCTGTAGTATTGTTGTGACATTCCCAGTACCATGTATCTGTGTCTCTGAGCTCACAGACAATTTGATTCTTTAATACCCATCAAGTATAAAATGGATTACAAAAGTGGTAGGTAAAAAGCAAGTATTTGAGGGATAATGTTCATCCTGTTCAGTAGAGAGTCTTCTCAGGTTCTGTGTGCACCTTTAATTTTTGTAAATAGAAAAATTCAGGATGGATTTTACTATCCTCCTAACCATAGAGAGGAGTGAAAACATACCTCTGTGTGTCTGAGGCCATGGATCATAGAGACATCTCAAACTAAAAGTTTCTATATCTCAGTATTATCTTGAAACTTTATATGAGTTAAATATTTTGCTTGATATTTACCTATCTTTATTTTTAATATTAAAAATCATTTAAAATTATGTATCATCAAAAAAGCTAATAATGATAATAAAAAGTATTCCCTATCTTCAAGTAAAATGGGCACAAGAAGATGTTTAGCCTGTGTTTATTCTTACCTGCTAACCTCTCCCTCGGGGTACTGGGAACCCTATTTGAGAAGTAAGGGTTTAAATTACTTTTTAAAAATTAACTCCTGTTAAAGTATGGAGATATGTTATTAGAGAAAAAGAGTGAGTCCTGAAATAAGATGAATTAAACAGAATAAATGGTAATAAATGAAAATGGACATACTCACCAACTTTACCACTTGTATGACAATATATTTTCAGTGATTAATATAAAGAGTAGATATCACAGCAGAGATATTTAACATCAAAAAACCCTATCTTAGTAATTAAATTCTTATAAAAATGTAAAGCAGCATATATCTTAGACATTAGCACAGTTTTAAAATTGTTCACTAGCTAAATACAACCCTATTGTGTAATATTTTTCAGAAACCAGACCTCCTCTAACTTTAATGAAAGAGAGAGGTCTTTGTTTTTATTGTTTAAATATTTCTTTGTGTTGTTCTGTTAGTCACTCAGTCATGTCCAACTCTTTGCGATCCCATGTACTGTAACCCACCAGCTTCCTCTGTTGATGAATTTCTCCAGGCAAGGATACTGGGGTGGATTGCCATTCCCTTCTTCAGGAGATCTTCCTGATCCAGGGATTGAACTTGAATCTCCTGCATTGCAGGCAGATTCTTTACTGTCTGAGCCACCAGAGAAGCTCTAATATTTCTTTACCTTTATTTTTAAACTATTGCTTAATTTTATAGTTATAAATTGATCCCTGGAGGTACCATTAAAGGCCATAGGTTTGAACTTGCCCTCCAGGGTAGATGAGGGCTACCTTAGGCCTGTGTGCTGACTATACTGTACAAGGTCTTCACTTCCTTCATTCACTTTTGTGTGCTTGCTCTTGGTGTTCAGGACATCCTGGGCTTTGAAAACACAGACCTGGACACCAAGGATTTGGGCAGTGAAGATTCTATTCCAGAAGAAGATGATTTTGGTGATGTTCTGTGGGACATACATGATGAACAAGAGCAAATGGAAGCTTTTCAGCAAGCTTCAAATTCAGCCCATGAGTTGGGATTCGAGAAAGTAAGCATTTGGTTTACAGTTCCAACAAAAATCAGTTGCACTTAAAAGCTGTAACATAATTGGGGTTTAATCTAATTATAGTCAAGGTTAAGGACTGTGTTAGTAACTTCCTCATAGCTTAATTATCCATGTTGAGACATGTGCTTAGGTTTGTATCATGTGAAAAAAAGTGAGGTTCAAATATACTTATGAACATCAAACATGTTTAGTTAGATTGTGCTTGTGTGCAAAGCCACTTCAGTCATGTCTGACTGTTTGTGACCCTATTTGCCATAGCCCACCAAGCTCCTCTGTTCATGGGATTCTTCAGGCAAGAAACTGGAGTGGGTTGCCATGCCTTCCTCCAGGGGATCTTCCCAACCCAGGGACTGAACCCATGTCTCTTATGTCTCCTGCATTGGCAGATGGGTTCTTTACCACTAGTGCCACCTGGGAAGCCCTCATTACAGATTAGGATTTTTCAACTATATGTTTATTATGCTACCATCTGCAACTCTCTAAGATAATATACCTAGGAAACCTGATAAAAATAGTAAGGCTATCTATTCTTCCAGTTCCTAGAGGAATCAAAATATCAAACATCCAGAAAACAAAGCAGAGTAGTTAATGCCATAGGCAGATCTGTGCTTCGGCATCTTTAAATATCTAAGTGAATAAACAAAACTAGAAGTGTACAAAGAATCTATCTTCAAGTTTAAAAAGCACTTAATATTTAAAAATTAATAAAAGAATATCTTAAGGAGTATTACAGTAACTGTCACTAACAGCTATGTTTTTATAGAACTTTCAATGGCTTTTATAATTTAGACTGTCAGTTTTATGTCTTGGTTCCACTGTTTCCTCACCATGGCTTTTGATCAAGCCACTTAGCTTTAAGCTTTGACTTTCTTGTGTATAAAATGAGGATGACTAATAGAACCTACCTCACATGGTTGTTGTGGGGACTAAACCAGATCTTGCACATAAAGCACTTGACACGGTACCCATCACATGGTAATGTTAAATTGTTATTTCCTAAGGAAGGCAAGATATCACTATTTTGTAATTGAAGAACCTAAGGTTCAGATTATAGTTTGCCTATGATCCTACAGAGTGTAGATTGCAGATGTAAGATTTTAACCTAGGTCTTCTGGCTATAAATCCTATGCTTTCTTCTGTGCCAAGGAGTCTTAATTTGGGAAACACAGGTCTATAAAAAGACTTTGTATATGTGCTCAGTAGTATCTGACTCTTTGCTACGCTATCGACTGTAGCCTGCCAGGCTCCTCTGTCCATGGATTCTCCAGGTAAGAATCCTGGAATCGGTTGCCATTTCCTCCTCCAGGGGATCTTCCTGATCACAGATTGAACCCAGGGATGCTGAATCTCCTGCATTGGCAGGCAGATTCTTTACCACTTTAAGCCGAGGTTTATGAGGTCATAAATCAAATGAGCCCTTTGTTTCTTGAGAAGTATCATTTCTATCAGAAATATTTGAATTCCTGGGAAATATGATACGACAAACAGAAAAACTGATTGAAAAACTATACTAAGTAATTATTGATTGTAATTGCTAGAAATCTTTGCTACCCTAAAGCTCACACAAACTACTTATTACACATTGTTTTGATTCCTCATCGGTTATCATTTACACCACTGGTACACTTAAACATCCTAACCCCCAAGATGACTTTGGAAACTCCTTTATAACAACTGAGATATTGCAGTTTTCTAAGCAAGTTCCTTTTCAGCTCTGAACCAAGTTTTCCTATCTGGGAAGGCCTCAGAAATAAGAGTTCTTGGGCTTTGCATAGAATTCACTCAATTTCAAAAAGATCTTAGGTGGCCTGTCCTAACTTGATTCTCTGTAGCGAGTTTGGTGACTGCAAGGCTTCAGATAAGGTCTTCTCATTGTTTCTCAGGAATCCCTGGAAACCTAGATGGTCTTCAGAACTGGTATTCTTCTGACCAGGAGATATAGGATGCCTGCTGATGATTCCCTCAAGGTCTTCTGTGCTTCTTTCCAAGGTTCAGGAGCTCAGGGTAATACAGTAGCCTCCCTGCAACATTCTGCAGAACATCTGAATGGTGCAAAGCCCCACAGTGATCTGAAAGGCTGCCCCTCATCCATTAATTTACATTAATACTGTAGCAGAAGACATTGGGGCCCATTCTTAGTTTACTCCTTTGGACATATTTAACCAATCATAAAAATAAGCAATTATGAGGGTACTACTGATTAAAAGTAGATTTCATTTTTTCTTGCAGCTTTTCTCCACTGATTTCAGAAGATAATCGGAAATTGACTCTATTTAGTATTTGAAGAGGCATGTTCTTCCTCACAATTTACAATTTAAATTTATTTTTATTTCTAGTACTACCGCGCCTTAATGATCTTGTGGCAGCACCAGCACCAATTCCACCCCTTCTTGTGTCTGGAGGACCAGGCTCTGGAAAGTCCCTTCTTTTATCAAAGTGGTATGATGCAGTGTAATTAAACAGTTATTGTTGTCATCATTTGAACTACTGAACTCATTCAACAAAGTGGATTATTGCATGTCTACCTTCCTGCAGGGCCTGTGTTGAATATTAAAACAGCAAAAAGAGTAAAATAACAGACTCATGCCCTGAGAAATATACAACTTGAATGTTAGAGAGAAGATACAGAATGAGAAAGGAATAGCATTTGTGATTGTGTACATAAATTATGTTATTGTTTAGTCGTTAAGTCTGACTCTTTTGCAACCTCATGGATTGTAGCCTGTCAGGCTCCTCTGTCCATGGGATTTCCCAGGCAAAAATAGTGGAGTGGGTTGCCATTCCCTTCTCCAGGGAATCTTCCCAACTCGGATCGAACTTGCATCTCTTGAGTCTCCTGCACCGGCTGGCTGGTTCTTTACCACTGAGCCACCAGGGAAGCCCACATAAATTATATAGGTCAGAGCTAAGGGAGTGGCCAATATCAGTATCAATAACCTCAGATATGCAGATCACACCACCCTTACGGCAGAAAGCTAAGAGGAACTAAAGAGCCTCTTGATGAAAGTGGAAGAGGGAGTGAAAAATCTGGCTTAAAACTCAACATTCAGAAAACTAAAATCATGGCATCTGGTCCCATCACTTCATGGAAAATAGATGGAGAAACAATGGAAACAGTGACAGACTTTATTTTCTTGGCCTCTAAAATAACTGCAGATGATGACTGCAGCCACAAAATTAAAAGATGCTTGCTCCTTGGAAGAAAAGCTATGACCAACCTAGACAGCATACTGAAAAGCAGAGACATTACTTTGTCAACAAAGATCTGTCTAGTCAAAGCTATGGTTTTTCCAGTAGTCATCTATGGATGTGAGATTTGGACCATAAAAGAAAGCTGAGCACTGAAAAATTGATGCTTTTGAACTTGGTGTTGAAGAAGACTCTTGAGAGTCTCTTGGACAGCAAGGAGATCAAACCAGTCAATCCTAAAGGAAATCAATCCTGAATGTTCATTGCGAGGACTGATACTGAAGCTGAAGCTCCAATACTTTGGCCACCTGATTTGAAGAATTGACTCATTGGAAAAGACCCTGATGCTGAGAAAGTTTGAAGGCAGGAGGAGAAGGGGATGACAAAGAATAAGATGGATGGCATCAACAACTCAATGGACATGAGCTTGAGCAAGCTCTGAGAGTTGGTGATTGACAGGGAAGCCTGATGTGCTACAGTCCGTGGGGTCACAGAGTTGGACTGAGCAGTTGAACTGAACTGAAGGGAGTGGTCAGTGTGACAGGGAATTAGGTGAATTACAGAGGCATGTACCATTATTTTCAGTTACCAGGCTCATCTTTAAAGATTCATTGGGATTTTAAATATCTGAAATAAGACAGACTATTTAGAATGAAATAAATCATAAAGAATATAAAAATAAAGGATAATCTTGACTATGAATGCAAAACTAGTTCTTTAAATTATGGGCTAGGGTTCATTTAAGCTAACAAACTCTTATTTTAGTTCGTCATGTTATTTAGAGGTAAGACCATTTTCTTTCATTCATAGTTATTATTTACATTGAGGAGTTACCATATGTTATTTCCTTTTTATTGCTCTTTTATTCAAAGTTATATTTCAAAATATTATTTTTGTACTTACCATAGAAACTTCTTTCTTCCTAGGTTAATGTTCATTTTACTAATACTTTAACCTCAAATGTATAGTATTTTTATTAACATTAGTCACATCAATTTGTAAGTAAAGTGAAGCTATAATTTTTAATGGTTTATTTAAAAGAATTAAAAGTGGAGTAAAAATGGAAATTTCCCACATTAATTCAAAATTAACTGATAGTGTAATTACTAACAAGTAGCAATTGATGCTTAATGCATTGTGAATTCTTTTTTGTTGACAGTAAAGGAGGTTTATCAGTCTTACAAAATATCTTTTTCTTCAGGATCCAATTACAACAGAAGAATTCCCCTAACACACTAATTCTTTCTCATTTTGTGGGGAGGCCCATGTCAACCAGCTCAGAGGCTTCCTTGATTATTAAACGACTGACTCTAAAGGTAGAATATACCATTTTTGGAGTTACTACAATTTTTATTTAGATTCAGAAGTTGTCTGGCCTGAGGACCTGATGATAAGCTAATTTTCAGTATTACCCATTTGTTTTGGTTTTGCATAAGGTTAAAAGTATATTCAATGCTATTGGGTCCTTTTGGTGACAATTTTGGTTAAAAATGCAGAGATAGAAATGTTTCTCACCAGCTGTGTGATACAGTGTAGCTACTTTAATTTGTATGTGTTCTCACCTTGCAGTTGATGCAGCATTCTTGGTCAGTATCTGCTCTGACATTGGATCCTGCTAAGCTTTTGGAAGAATTTCCACGTTGGCTAGAAAAACTCTCTGCCCGTCATCAAGGCAGCATCATCATCATTATTGATTCTATAGATCAAATTCAGGTCTGTTTTCACTTTATAACCTGTTGATACACTCAGAAAGAGACAAAAATATCAGTAATGACAGACGTTTAAATCATGTTTGTGAGAAAAAAACGTTGACTTTGTTTATTTCTGCTTAATGTATAGAGAGGAAGCATGTGGGTAATACAGAAACACACACACATACATATATATATGCCAGTAGACACTAGTATCTTACTGGGAAGGACCAACTATATTTTCACAATTAACAAATATTGTTCATTTTGACATAGTTTTAGGGCTTTGACATTTCTTTACATGCCCAGAATTCGGATCAGTGATAGTAGTGTTTTGCCACTTGTTCTTCTAATGTTCTGAGATAAATAATCCGCAAATAAGATTTTACCCTTAATGAGAAATATAATGAGAATTTCATTTTAATTGGAAAGCTTTTGAAATATTTTAAATTAATAGACGGAATTTTGTTTTTATATTTTTAAGCAAGTTGAAAAACACATGAAATGGCTGATAGATCCACTGCCTGTGATGTAAGAGTAATTGTTTCTGTGAATGTAGAAACGTGCCCTCCGGCATGGAGGTAAGCTGCTAGCATCAGTTATTTCTGGTTACATGCAATATTTTAAGTAGAAAGAAAGATTTTTGATATGGGATTATTTCTCATATTTTTCATGTAAGTGGTAGTGAGGATAGGGAGAAGTGGACAAATTCGGGAAAAGGATGCAATCTGTAGCATTTTGTGGGAAGTTAGATCTGAGATGTGAGGGAGAAGACTAGGATAGCCCCCAAGTTTCTGGCTTGAGAAATAAAGTAAATTGTGGTTCCATGAACTAAAATGGGAAACACAGAGGACAGGCAGGTTTGTGGAGGAAAGGTCATGAGTTTTGTTTTCAGACATGGTTTGTTTGAGTTGTCAGTTATAGCTCCAATTGGTGATTTCTGTCTGGTAGGCAGTTAAATTTATGGGTGAGGAAAACAAGGGAAGAGCTGGACCAGGAAAAAAGACTAGCCACCTGTGATCCTGACATGCAAGTCCAATACTTAAAAAGGGGTGCAGTGGTTGAGTTCTGGGAAGTGGTGTTTCTCAAGCTATTTTTGTCTCCCTACCCTGGGAGCCTTTTTAGTAATGTTCTTCCTAATCACCTCCCTACCAAGAAATTTTAATATCACACATATACCATATATAAATTCATGAACATAAACAGATATATGTGTATTTGTTGTTCAGCTGCTAAGTCTTGTCTGACTCTTTGCAACCCCATGGAGTGCAGCACGCCAGGCTTCCCTGTTCTTCACTATCTCCTGGAGTTTCCTCAAACTCACACCCATTGAGTCAGTGATACCATCGAACTATCTCATCCTCTGTCTCCCCCTTCTCCTCTTGCCTTCAATCTTTTCCAGTGAGTTGGCACTTTCCATCAGGTAGCCAAAGTATTGGAGCTTCAGCTTCAGTCCTTCCAATGAATATTCAGGGTTGATTTCCTTTGGGATTGACTGGTTTGATATCCTTGCTGTCCAAGGCCTCTCAAGAGTCTTCTCTGGCACCACAATCAGAAGCATCAATTCTTCAGCACTCAGCTTTCTTACAAAGATTAAAAGTATACTAAGTGCAATTGGGTCCTTTTGGTGACAATTTTGGTTTAAAATGCAGAGACAGAAATATTTCTCACCAGCTGTGAGAAACATGACTCATACCCATACATGACTATTGGAAAAAGCATAGCTTTGACTATATGGACATTTGCCGGCAAAGTGATGTTTCTGCTTTTTAATGAGGTCTAGGTTTGTCATAGTTTTTCTTTCCAAGGAGCAAGTATAATTTTGTGGCTGCAGTCACTGACCACAGTGATTTTGGAGCCCATGAAAATAAAACCTGTCACTGTTTCCACTTTTTCCCCAGCTGCTTGTCATGAAGTGATGGGCCCAGATGCTATGATCTTGGTTTTTTGAATATTGAGTTTTAAGCCAGCTTTATCACTCTTTCACCTTCCTCAAGATGTTCTTTAGTTCCTCTTTTCTTTCTGCATTAGGGTGATGTCATCTGCTTATCTGAGGTTACTGATATTTCTCAGCAATCTTGATTCCAGCTTGTGAGTCATGCAGCCTGGCATTTTGCATGATGTACTCTGCATATAAGTTAAATAAGCTGGATGACAATATATAGACTTGATGTACTCCTTTCCCAAATTTTAACCAATCTGTTGTTCCATGTCCAGTTCTAACTGTTGCTTCTTGACCTCCATACAGGTTTCTCAGGAGGCAGATAAGGTGGTTTGGTATTCCCATCTCTTTAAACATTTTCCACAGTTTGTTATGATCCACACAGTCAATGGCTTTAGCCTAGTCAATGAAACAGAAATAGATGTTATTCTGTAACTCTCTCGCTTTTTCTATGAGCCAGTGGATGTTGGATATTTGATCTCTGATTCCTTTGCCCTTTCTAAATCCAGCTTGTACATCTGGAAGTTCTTGGTCCCATATTGTTGAAGCCTAGCTTGCAGGATTTTGAACATAATCTCACTGGCATGTGAAATGAGTGTAATTGTACAGTAGTTTGAACATTCTTTGGCATGCCTTTCTTTGAGATTGGAGTGAAAACTGACATTTTTCAGTCTTGTGGCCACTGTTGAGTTTTCCAAATTCGCTGGCATACGGAGTGCAGCACCTTAACAGCACCATCCTTTAGGATTTGAAATAGCTAAACTGGAATTCCATCACCTTCACTAGCTTGCTGGGGAGGAGAAATCTTACACTTTTTATGTATAAAGTGCAGATTTGTGGTTTATAAAAAGCGTAAGATTTCCCTTCTCCAACAAAGAATTTCAGCACTTTATTGAGAATGGATGTTATAGGGTGATTAAATTTGACTGAATTATAAGTAATGCTTGGTCAAAGACTATGTCTGGCACTATTCCTCATAGGTACCAATACCAATGTTATTTTATTGATGCTATAGAACATAGATGGATGGCATCACAGACTCAATGGACGTGAGTCTGAGTGAACTCCGGGAGTTGGTGATGGACAGGGAGGCCTGGCGTGCTGCAATTCATGGGGTCGCAGAGTCGGACACGACTGCGCGACTGAACTGAACTGAACTGATAGAACATAGAACTAGAAATGTTTTACCAGTTTACTGTCAATATAAAAGTTTTTATCTTATAACAGTGTTTGTTGTGATTAATTGCTAAAAGTAATGACATGCATGCATGTTATAACGTATAAAGGAAATAATATTACTGTGTTTAACAGATTAATTTTATGAAGGTAGTATAAAAAATTAATTCTTATAATGGACTTTGATTTGTATTATGGGTAGCTTTGTTGTTTCATTAGAAAAGAATTTCATTTTTCTTTTTCTTTAAATAAAAGGCTGTGGCCTACACTTCATCTTGACCCTTTAAATCCAAAAGATGCAAAATCTATTATAATTGCAGAATGCCACTCTGTAGACATTAAATTGAGTAAAGAGCAGGTAAGTATTTTTAATTTTGCTGCTCTCTTTTACTCTCTATAGCTTTCTTTATTTAAAAAAAATACCTTATATGAGACTTAAAATTCAATATAGGAACTGTGTGGTTCCAAGGAAAATTGAATTTAGTTATTACTTTGTTAAATACATTTACCCTTAAATTAATAACAGATATAAAACAAGCAATAAAAAAGACTTTGATCTTAAGGCTTACTTTACTATATTAAGCAGTATTTTTAAAGTGAAAAAGCATTTGTATGTTGACAGCACTTGTAGTTTACCACAACACGGCAGTGATGCCACTGATGAGGTGGCAGGAACTGTGTTATTTCTTCAGGGACATTTGCTGATGGCTCAGTTGTAAAGGCCACTTAATTCCAGGGTGGTTTTGTATTTTTCTTTTGTTTTGTTTTGTTTGTTGTTTTTTTTTTTTTTGGTTAACTGGTACAGGAGAAGAAGCTAGAACGACACTGTCGTTCTGCTACAACCTGCAATGCTCTTTACGTCACTCTTTTCGGCAAAATGATTGCACGGTAAGTGGTAGTTATTTTATGTCACCTTCAGCAATTTTGTGTTTGCTGCAGAATGCTTCCTCACTGTGTCAAACAGAACTGATCATTATGGCAATCTCTCAGGCCACTAAGATTCTGGTGTTCTAACTGTGATGCTATGACTTGACTGTGATACTGTAACTTGACATCCATGATAATGTGACAACTGAAAATTGCTGGCCCTTGAATATCAGAACTTGTTGGACATGTTTGTCTGGTTTTCATCATACTAACCTTTTCTCAACTTGGGGCTGCAAAAGAAGGCAATCTTTGTTCAAAATTGTCAGCTTGAGGCCGGTAGTTTTGGGAAAGTGAGGAGGCAAATGAGGCATAAAAAACATGGTTTCAGATGTCTTTCAACAGTAGCTAGGTATATTGGTAGGAATTTTTAATTGTCTCTGTTCCCACATCCTGATAAACATTTCATCTTACAGCCGAGACTTCTATTTTAGACATTCATTTGTAATGTGCCTTTATATAAGCAGTAGGGAGTTTTACTACAGCCTCACCTTACTTTGTCTGTTTGCAACCAGAGGTAAAAAAAAAAAAAGACTAATACTTATTTTGGTATTCATCAGAGTTAATCCTAGCACATTCATATTGGGGAAACTGAAAGTAGTACTGTTGTCTTTCAAGTCCACATTCTCACCTGAAGCACCAAATTTGAAATGAAAAAAATCTTTCAAAACTTTGAATTGCCTGTGATATTTTCACTGACCCCTCCCACTGTCCCCAGAGTTGTAGCAGTGAATCTGAGAACATCAGTGGCTTGCATGAGTACAATTCAAAAGTGTGAAGTCATGCATTTCGTATTTTTTGAAGTAATCTCTTTTAAGAGGGACTATGGACCATTTTTTTGTTTTTTCACCATTCTTTACATATTAAAAAAAGAAACTACTGGTAAATATTATGTAATGTTTTAAAACAAACCCTATCTACTGTTTTCTTTAAGCTGATGTTTTCCAAATTCTGGTTCTGTTTGTTTAAATTTAGTTTGCATGGCTAACTAATAATACTTATTTGTAATTATTTTCTTGCTTCCTGTATGTAGGTGGTGTACATCTAGATGTACCAAGTCTTATTTTTATGTTCCATAGTGTGCAGTAATTACTTGATACATAGTTAATTCCCAGCATATGTTTATTGCATTGAATTAAATGGTATACTAAAATAACTCTGATGATTCTAGCAGTCCCATAAAACTAACATTTTCCTGGGCCATGTTTTATCGAATTCCTGTTGTTACCAGTTGAACAGTATAAAAAAAGATAAAGTAGAGCATTGTTTTTATTTACCCCCAATTATTCAGTTGTTGGCAGACTGTAAGAAATTAAATCTGTTCTCAATTCCAACAGTGCTGGGAGAGCAGGCAATTTAGATAAAATCCTTCTTCAGTGTTTCCAGTGTCAAGATACTGTTTCATTATATAGACTTGTTCTGCGATCTATCCAGGAGTCCTTGGCAAACGATACAGATAAAGAACTGATGAAACAGGTAAAATGTAATAAACTTATAAAGGGAAGATTACTTTGCCATGTTTGGATTTGTGTGTGAATTGAAGTAAATGGTAAATCCCTGTAATGTTAAATATGTTTCAAGCATATACTATACCCACGCCATAGCGTGCTTATGACCAGAAGTGATATCTCAGGGAATCTTCATTTTCCTGATTATCATGGAGATTTTTCATCTTTTCATGCTTCTTGGCTATTCTTGTTTCATCTTCTGTGAGTTGCTGGGTCAGGTCCTTTACCCAGTTTTTAACTAAGTTGACTTTTTGTTGTTGATCTGTTAGTTTTTAAAGGTTCTGCATATTGAATACAAATTCTTTGTTACAGAGTTTACAAATTAATGTCTTCCCAGTTCTTGTGTTTTAGCCTTATGACATCGTTATACAAAGTTATGTTTTAATAAAGTGAGATTTATCCACAGTTTCTTTTATGGTTTATGCCTATTTATCTTTTTTTTTAATCCTTTGCTGTCATAAAAATGATTGATATTTTTCCCTTCAAAATATTTTATAATTTTGTTCTTCATGTGTAAGTCCTTAATGCACATTACATATTTTTATTTATTGTGTGAGGAAGGAATCTACTTTTTTTTTTTTTCTGCCACGCCACACAGCTTACAGGATCTTAGTTCCCTGACTAGGAATTGAACCTGGGATACTGCAGGGAATTCCCAGGAGCCTAATTCTTAATCTTTTAAAATATAGCTAGTTAATTGTTCATTTTACTTTATATATCTTTTCTACTGATTTGGAATGCCACCTCTCAGGTATCAAGCTCATATAAACATGAGTCTGTTTCTAGGCTCTTCTGTTCCAATTTACTATTCCTTATCAATACCACTGTCTTAACTATTAGAATTTGAAAGTAAGCTTTGATATTTCATTGGGCAAACTCCCTCTTAATATTTTTCATAGTTGTCTTGGCTCATTTCCCATGTGTATCTTTAGAGTTGGCTCAGCAAGTGCCATGGAAATTCAATATGCAATTTTAATTGGAATTGCACTGAATTTGGGGGAATTATCTTATATCTTCTCCTTCATGAAAAGCTAGATAGTTCTCCACTTATTTAGTCATCTTCTTGAATGATTTTCAAATAACATTTTATCTTCTTTCCTATAAAAGTTTTAACATCTTTTGTTAAGATTTGTTTCTAATGACTCTGTAGTAGTTAAATAACTTGTAAAACTTTTTTTGTTGCTGGTTATTCAACTTAGTTTTTGGAAATTCACTAACAACCTTGCTGAGCCCTTATAGTTTTAACCTGGATCCATTTTTGTGTTTATTTCTCAGCTTGGTGGGGGGGGCGGGATTCCTGTAGGTTGGACTTTTCATTCTACCTCTAAGCCCACAAGCTTCCTTCCTTGTCTTCTTGTTCTGCTATTTATCTATCTAAATTTTCAGTTTAGTATTTGGGATACTTGGGGGATTTCCCTTTCTTTTCTGTAGGTTCAGCTGTGATTTTAGAAACGTTTTGTTACTTGTTGTTATCTGATATTAAGAGGCATTTGTACTAAGAGGGTTGTTTTCTTCCACCATCTTCCCAGAATTGGAACTCTATCATTAGTTTTATTAATACATTTCCTGCAGTTTTAATTTCACTAAACTTTTTCTATATGTATGTTATCTTTGGCATGCTACATTTTATATGTACACTGTCTTCTTCTTGATTAGTGTCTTTTGGAAAGTGTGTTTTAAGAAATCTGTTTCTTGGTTTATTAGATCACTTGAATGATAAATTTGAACACGTTAATAAGCTTAAAAGAATTATGGACATTTTAATGGCTATTAGTTAACAGTAGAGGTACTGTATAATCACTGTTAATTTATTTTATCTACCTAGATTCTCTGCCTTGTAAATATTAGTCACAATGGTGTGAATGAGTCAGAATTGATGGAACTCTATCCCGAGATGTCCTGGACTGTCTTGACCTCCCTTATTCACAGTTTACACAAAATGTGTTTGTTGACCTATGGTTGTGGTTTGCTTAAGTTTCAACATCTACAGGTAAACGTTATCTTAGTAAGCTTTTTTCACTTATTGAAATGTCTACATATCATCGCATATGTATTATGCTATATAATACCATATTATTTCAAATATTTCAATTAAAAGACAAAATTGAAATCTCATTTGGCATTACAGATATTTCCCAGTAATTTTAGGTTAGATACAAAATCTGGCTAATATTCTTATGAAGTAAATACCTTTATGAAATGGCTATTACATTAAAAGGTAGTTTTTTCTAAAAGAGAAAAATGTTTTTTCAATTTTATGTTTCATTGTATTGTTGGTGTATTATACATGTTTTAAGAGCTTGGGTTCTGTCACTCTGCCTCCATTCACAGCCCAGCTCTTTACAGCCTAATGTAACCCTGGGCAAGTTCTCTGAGCCTTGGGCAGATGTTTTCAGCTTACTTCAGGGGTTGTGAAGATAATTAATTGAAATGGTGAATAATTAATTGGTCCTGGTGAAATCCTAAACATGATTTCTAGCACCTAGTAAATAATGACTAATATAACTCTTTTTTTGGTACCACATAATTTGCATCTGTTAATCCCAAATTCCCAATCCTTCCCTCCCTAACTACCCCTTCCCCTTGAAAAAGACAAATTTGTTTTCTATGTCTGTGATTCTGTTTCATAGATATGTTCATTTGTGTCATATTTTAGATTCCACACATAAATGGTAACCATACAGTTTGTCTCTTTCTGACTTCGCTTAGTATGAAAATCACTAGCTCCATCCATGCTGCATTTTAATTCTTTTATTTTTTATTTTTACTTTATTTTACTTTACAATACTGTATTGGTTTTGCCATACATTGACATGAATCTGTCTCGGGTGTACATGAGTTCCCAATCCTGAACCGCCCTCCCCCCCACCTCCCACCCCATATCAACTCTCTGGATCATCCCAGTGCACCAGTCCCAAGTATCCTGTATCAAACATAGACTGGCGATTCATTTCTTACATGATAGTATACATGTTTCAGTGCCATTCTCCCATATCCTCCCACCCTCTCCCTCTCCCTCAGAGTCCAAAAGTCCATTCTATTTATCTGTGTCTCTTTTGCTGTCTCACATACAGGGTTATCATTACCATCTTTCTAAATTCCATATATATATATATATGTGGAATTTAGAAAGATGGTAATGATAACCCTGTATGTAATTATATGCCAATAAAATGGACAACGTGGAAGAAATGGACAAATTCTTAGAAAAGTACAACTTTCTAAAACTGAACCTGGAAGAAATAGAAAATCTTAACCCATCACAAGCATGGAAATTGAAACTGTAATCAGACATCTTCCAGCAAACAAAAGCCCAGGTCCAGACGGCTTCACAGCTGAACTCTGCCAAAAATTTAGAGAAGAGCTAACACTATCCTACTCAAACTCTTCCAGAAAATTGCAGAGGAAGGTAAACTTCAAACTCATTCTATGAGGCCACCACCACCTTAATACCAAAACCTGACAAAGATGCCACAAAAAATAAAACTACAGGCCAGTATCACTGATGAATATAGATGCAAAAATCCTCAACAAAATTCTAGCAATCAGAATCCAACAACACATTAAAAAGATCATACTCCATGACCAAGTGGGCTTTATCCCAGGGATGCAAGGATTCTTCAATATCTGCAAATCAATCAACATAATACACCACATTAACAAATTGAAAAATAAAAGCTATATGATTATCTCAATAGATGCAGAGGCCTTTGACAAAATTCAAATTCCATTTATGATAAAAACTCTCCAGAAAGCAGGAATAGAAGGAACATACCTCAACATAATAAAAGCTATATATGACAAACCCACAGCAAACATTATCCTCAGTGGTGAAAAATCGAAAGCATTTCCCCTAAAGTCGGGAACAAGACAAGTGTGCCCACTTTCACCACTACTATTCAACATAGTTCTGGAAGTTTTGGCCACAGCAATCAGAGCAGAAAAAGAAATAAAAGGAATCCAAATTGGAAAAGAAGAAGTAAAACTCTCACTTTTGCAGATGACATGATCCTCTACATAGAAAACCCTAAAGACTCCTCCAGAAAATTACTAGAGCTAATCAATGAATAGAGTAAAGTCACAGGATATAAAATCAACACACAGAAATAACTTGCATCTACTATTCAACATAGTTCTGGAAGTTTTGGCCACAGCAATCAGAGCAGAAAAAGAAATAAAAGGAATCCAAATTGGAAAAGAAGAAGTAAAACTCTCACTGTTTGCAGATGACATGATCCTCTACATAGAAAACCCTAAAGACTCCACCAGAAAATTACTAGAGTTAATCAATGAATATAGTAAAGTTGCAGAATACAAAATCAACACACAGAAATCCCTTGCATTCTTAAACACTAATAATGAGAAAGTAGAAAAAGAAATTAAGGAATCAATTCCATTCACTATTGAAATGAAAAGAATAAAATACTTAGGAATATATCTACCTAAAGAAACTAAAGACCTATATATAGAAAACTATAAAACACTGATGAAAGAAATCAAAAAGGAGACTAATAGATGGAGAAATATACCATGTTCATGGATCAGAAGAATGAATATAGTGAAAATAAGTATACTACCTAAAGCAATCTACAGATTCAGTGCAACCCCTATCAAGCTACCAGCAGTGTTTTTCACAGAGCTAGAACAAATAATTTCAAGATTTATATGGAAATACAAAAAACCTCGAATAGCCAAATCAATCTTGAGAAAGAAGAATGGAACTGGAGGAATCAACCTGCCTGACTTCAGGCTCTACTACAAAGCCACAAAACAGTATGGTACTGGCACAAAGACAGAAATATAGATCAATGGAACAAAACAGAAAGCCCAGAGATAAATCCACACACCTATGGACACCTTATCTTCGACAAAGGAGGTAAGAATATACAATGGAGTAAAGACAGTCTCTTTTTCCTCAGTGTGTATGCCCAGCAGTGGGATTGCTGGATCATAAGGCAGTTCTATTTGCAATTTTTTAAGGACTCTCCACACTGTTCTCCATAGTGGCTGTACTAAAGAGACACGTGTACCCCAATGTTCATCGCAGCACTATTTATAATAGCCAGGACATGGAAGCAACCTAAATGTCCATCAGCAGATGAATGGATAAGAAAGCTGTGGTACATATACACAATGGAGTATTACTCAGCCATTAAAAAGGATACATTTGAATCAGTTCTAATGAGGTAGATGAAGCTGGACAGAGTGAAGTAACCCAGAAAGAAAAATACCAATACAGTATACTTACACATATATATGGAATTTAGAAAAATTGTAATGATAACCCTATATGTGAGACAGCAAAAGAGACACAGATGTATAGAATAGCCTTTTTGATCTCTGTGGGAGAGGGAGAGGGTGGGATGATTTGGGAGAGTGGCAGTGTAACATGTATGATATCATAAGTGAATTGAATCACCGGTCTAGGTTCGATGCAGGATGCAGGATGCTTGGGACTGATGCACGGGGATAATCCAGAAAGATGGTGTGGGGCGGGGGGATCGGGACTGGGAGTTCATGTACATTCGTGGCTGATTCATGTCGATGTATAGCAAAATGAATACAGTATTATAAAGCAAAACAAACTAAAAAATAAAAATTAATTTAAAATAAAATAAATTCAAAATGCCAAAAAAAAAAAAAAGACAATCTCTTTAACAAATGGTGCTGGGAAAACTGGTTAACCACTTGTAAAAGAATGAAACTAGATCACTTTCTAACACCACACACAAAAATAAACTCAAAATGGATTAAAGACCTAAATGTAAGAACAGAAACTATAAAATTCCTAGAGGAGAACATAGGCAAAACACTCTCCGACATAAATCACAGCAGGATCCTCTATGATCCACCTCCCAGAATACTGGAAATAAAAGCAAAAATAAACAAATGGGATCTAATTAAAATTAAAAGCTTCTGCACAACAAAGGAAACTATAAGCAAGGTGAAAAGACAGCCTTCTGAATGGGAGAAAATAATAGCAAATGAAGCAACTGACAAACAACTAATCTCAAAAATATACAAGCAGCTTATGCAGCTCAACTCCAGAAAAATAAATGACCCAATCAAAAAA
>SJXQ01004926.1:225782-256219 GCA_006408695.1 Aepyceros melampus | reverse complement strand
TGGAAGATAATTTTTCCATGGACTCAGGAAGGTAGGGGTATGGTTTCGATTTCACCTGCCACTCACCTCCTGCAGCCTGACCCAGTTCCAGGCTACAGGCCAATACCAGTCTGTGGCCCGGGGATTGGGGACACCTGTCTTACTACAGAAATGTAATGCCTTCACCGTCTTAACTAAGCTCTTATCATGCACTATGATCATAGTTTTGCAGTTTGAGATGTGACAGCAAAATTTAAATTATTAATTTGAATTCCAAAACCTTTGTCCAGATTTATATTCCTAGTAATGGCAGAGAAACCTGCTTATCCCACCATCTCTTCACCATATAGTATGTTGTTATGGTTGCTTTTAATCTGTGCTAATTTGTTGGGTGAAACTGACAAAATTTTTATTGTTTTAATTTGCATTTCATTGATTACTAAAGGGGATGAATAATTTTCACTTCTTTTAGCTATTTATATTTCTGGTCTGCATATTTGCATTCATCTCCTTTATTCCAATTTCAGCCAGGTCTTGCTGTTTTGTTGATGTGTATCCTCTCTTTATAAATTAGGGTATTAATCTTTTATCATATCATAACAATTATTTTTTCTCAATATACCATTTACTTTTCCATTGTGCTTATCATATTTTGATAACCTAAATGGGGAAACAGCCATAATTCATTACTTGTTTGGTGAGAGGTCACCAGCTCAAGAATCTGATGGTCTCTCAGAAAATGAACAAGTGCACACACACACACATACACATCCGCAAACAATTTTAAAGGGCTTATAGACCTCTGGAATTCCATTTATAGACTCTTTAATTACAATACTCATTCATTACTCTTTCATCTGAGTCCTAACCATCTTAAAAACCCTTCAGGGTGATAGAAACTCATTGCAATGTCTTGCTAATTTTGATGTGTGAAAAAACTGTAGAATTCATTGCGTGTACTGTCTTGGAGAAAGGCAATGTGCAACTGTAGGAAGAAAGTGTCTTAGAGGCCAGAAAACCTGAGCTCTCATCCTAATTCTGTCACTAAATAAATGAGCTGGGAAGAGTTACTCAATCTTTGTCTCCAGATCTTCAACAATAAATATGCACGTGTATGTGTGTTTGCTCCTGTGAGTGTGTAAGGTATAGTGAGAGAATTATTCTCTAAAGTCTTTTTTCTTTCTAAAAAGAACATATATTTCACATAAAAAGATTCTGTTATGCAACACTTTTACTTTGAAATCATTAAAAAAAAAAAAAAAACATCCTGGAGAAAAGAAACATAAACTCCTAACATCACAGCTGTGACTCTTCAGCACTCCTTAGTTACAAGTAGTTATACTACCATTTAATGGTACCATTAAAAACGCATTGTCACCATAGTAACTGCAACATTACAAGACACCAAATCTCTCCCTGAAATACTCATGCTGAGCAGCATACATTGTCTTTTGTAATGGTTGTTTCTACCTTTAATTTTTTTTATCTAAGAATGCATAGCTTTCCCTTCTTTAATTTATTTGTAACCATGAAAACCTATTGTGGAGGAGCTGGAAGGCTTTGAGCAAATACTCAGCTCAAAGCCTTCCAGCTCCTCCACACCTATCAAGACTTGGCTTTTTTAAAACATTTTTATGATACTTGGAAATATATAGTACCAGTTGTCAACTGTGCCCCTGTCTTGCAGATTGGGAAACAAAAATGTTTCCACTCTCGGGAAAATTCTGATATAATTCTCCTCCTACCGCCATTCATGTCTTTATCACTATTTATCCCCTCTGATGGCCCTTTGCCTTTGGGTCTTATTTTTAATTCCCCCACTCCTGACACTCTGTCATTTGCACATCCTATCTCAGCTTCTCCCTAGGTGGTGACTAAGAACCAAAACATTAGTTGATACTGATTTAGGAAATAAACTCATAAGGTTATCTGCATTTTAAGAGAGGAATCTTAAGGGCTATGAGTCTTTCAAGACTGAACTAGATGTGTGAATGGGGTTTGGTGGGAAAGAGGTTCAAGAGGAAAGGATATAGGTATCCCTATGGCTGATACACTTCATCATACAACAGAAACTAGCACAACGTTGTAAAGCAATTATACCCCAATTTAAAAAATTTTTTTAAAGAAGTAATACTTTACTAGACCTAGGTCAGTAATTTGGAATAAGCCTAGCCTTAAGCCTTCTCAACTAATCATAAACAAACTACATTCTATGCTATCTACTTTTGAGGTATCTCTTTTTTCCATGAAAAAAAAATGTTTCTTGAGCACCTATCCAGAGCTCTCCTAGGCATACTCAGCCAATGAGATAAATCAGTGCATATCAAACATTTGTATTAGTTCAAGGGGAGGCAGAAAACCAAAAAGTAAATAAACAAATTCAGGTCCAAAACAGTTTTCCAGTGGGACCCACTAATGCCAAGTCCTGAGACAGAAAGGAATTCTACATGTCTTTGGAACAGGAAAAGGCCAGTGTACCTGGAGCACAATGTATGAAGTGGAAATTTGTTCAGGATAAAATCAGAGAGAAAAGTATGGGCCAGTTCCCATAAGAGCCAGGAGAGAAAAAGCAAAAGTCTGGATATTATTCTAAATCTAATGGGAAGCCAATAGAAGATTTCAAAGAGGGGAGTACAATTACCTGAATTACATTTTTAAAAAATCACTCCTGGAGAATAAACTATAGCAGGAGACAAGGGAAGAAGGAGACAAATTTGAGGAAATTTCAATAACACGAGGTACAGTCCCTTAGACAGCAAGGAGATCAAACCAGTCAGTCTTAAGGGAAATCAATCCTGAGTATTCACTGGAAGGACTGGTGCTGAAGCTGAAGCTCCAATACTTTGGCCACCTGATGCAAAGAACCATTCTTGGCAATCACTTTTATGTAAAATAGGGGTGTGTCTGAGAGGGTAGGAGATGTGAAGGGAAGAAAGAACAACTTTATAAAGTTATTTCCAGTGTTACTGAGATGAGAGGGGAAATTCTGGAAGAAGATGATTAAAATAGCTCCAGCCTGGAGCATAATTCCCTCTCAGAAAGATTAATAAGAACATCTGAAGATGTTGGGGTGGTGTTTAAGAAGGCTTCTTTTTGCTTTCAGCAAATGAGTCATTGATGTTTCCTCAGTTACTCTGACTGTGTTGGATTAAAATATGGTTGTAAATTACCTTCAGCTTCTCCTAATAAGAGACAGAGTCTCTACTCCTCTCTGTCAGTCTGGGCTGGCTTTGTAGCTTGCTTTGGGCAAAGTGGTTGCCAAGAACAGTTGGGGGAAGCAGAGAAAAGTAAGAGTGAGGGAGGGGTTGTTATATATAGTAATTCATTTATTTTGAGTTAGTGAACAAGCCATTTCAACTATTTCATTAATCAAATCATAAAACATGAGGAGATGGTAGAATTTCAAAGGTCTTCAATGGAAAAAAAACTGAATATTTATATTAGTCAACTTGGGAAGTAAATGATAGATTCTGATGAGAGGTGTATCTAAAGTTTGCATGGAATTTTGGATGGAAAAAGAAAAGTAATAGATATACATTAGCTATTTAAATAAAATGTGCTGATACTGGGCCTTGAAAATGACCATAGGGAGTTCAGTTAATGAGGCTGTTGGTGTCATTTAGTTGCTAAGTCATATCTAACTCTTTGAGACCCCATAGACTATAGCTTACCAGCCTCCTCTGTCCATGGGATTTATCAGGCAAAAATCCTGGAGTGGGTTGGCACTGCCTTCTTCAGGGAATCTTCCTGACCCAGAGATCAAACCCACCTCTCCTACATTGGCAGGCAGATTAAAGAAAAGTAATAGATATACATTAGCTATTTAAATAAAATGTGCTGATACTGGGCCTTGAAAATGACCATAGGGAGTTCAGTTAATGAGGCTGTTGGTGTCATTTAGTTGCTAAGTCATATCTAACTCTTTGAGACCCCATAGACTATAGCTTACCAGCCTCCTCTGTCCATGGGATTTATCAGGCAAAAATCCTGGAGTGGGTTGGCACTGCCTTCTTCAGGGAATCTTCCTGACCCAGAGATCAAACCCACCTCTCCTACATTGGCAGGCAGATTCTTTACCTCTGAACTACCAGGGAAGCTCTTGGTTAATAAGGAGAACAGTCTAAATACATTGCATGTGTTCTGACAATCTAAATACATTGCATATTTCTGACAGAAACTGTATTCTGTTAGCAGTCAATACAAAAATTATTTTGTAGGGAGAGCACCACCTTTATTAAGAAGAAGCTGTGTGTGCTCTTTTGCAACAGAAACAAATTGGCTAGGCTTTGGTTTCTTGAGGAAGAGAGAAAGTGTTATTACTGTTGTTCAGTCCCTAAGTCACGTCCAACACTTTGCGACCCCATGGACTACGGCCCATCAGACTCCTCTGTACTCCCCTACTCTCCCTTCTTGGGCCACAGCCTTGTCATTGTGGGGGGCTTACATAACTCAGTGAAGCTATGAACCATGCCAGGCAGGGCCACCCAAGATGGATGGGTCACAAGGAAGAGTTCTGACAAAACATGATCCACTGGAGAAGGAAATGGCAACCCACTCCAGTATTCTTGCCTGGAGAATCTCATGGACAGAATGAAAAGAGAGATAGTAGTTAGCATTAAAGAGAGAGAGAAATGTTCTGCCTGAGTGAGTGGAAAAGAGGAAAACCAAAGTTAATCCAATGCTGATGGGGAGGAGAGTCTAGAGAAAGACACTGGGCTCAAGGGAAGAAGAAACTGGGGCAATAAGAGGCTGGAGGGAGATGATTTAAGGGAAATGTTGAGTGGAATAACGCCCCTCAAAAAAAAAAAAAAACCAAGCCTATCAAAATCCAGAAAATTCTGCATATGCCTGAATTTTCTTCCTTTACAGACTCTTTAGATTGCAAGGGGAAAAAAAATCCTAACCCTAACTAGTCTAGGACAGACAAGGGTAGGAGGAACGTATAGGGCTGGACCCAGAGACTGGAGTGCATTGCCTTTCTCCATGTCTCATCTTGGCTGTCTAGAGGTGTCAGCCTCATCTCTTCTTGCCAGGAGCAGGGAATATGAGCCTCAGCCACTCCAGGCCCCACATCCCACAACCGCACCACTTCACTGAGGCCAGAGGCAACTCTATCAAGGGCCCAGCTTGGATACGACATCCACCCACAGGCTATCACTGTGGCCAAAAAGACGGCAGCTTCCATTGCACTGGCCCAAAAAAGCGGGGAGGGGTTTTGACACATAATACAGTAAATGTCCAGTTCAGACTTTATGTGGAAAATACTGAAGGGCTAAGTCTCTATGCCAGCTGGCTCGGGAGTGAGAAACAGTCACCAACTTTCAGTGCTACAAAGCCGAATACTGAATTACTTTCAATGTGAAAAACAGTTCAAAGCCATATACTAATCATTTCCTCCTTAGCCATCAAGTAGCATATTAAGTCATTTCTGTTTTCTGGTTTTTTCAAGAAGAAAAACAGGTGGCAACAGACTAGGGTTAGGATATATTAAACACAGTAAATTAAAAGACACAATTTCTCACATTAACTTTTTCCTAGCTCCACCAGGGCTTAATATGTAAACACACACACATATTTCTATGATATTATTAATATACACAAATGTTCAAAGGAAATATTAAAGAAAATTTTAATTATACACACATGAAACACAAAAGGACAGGAATCTTGTATCTTTTATGCAATTAAAGCAAATGTAAACTGAAATATAGCTATTTTACCTATTAGCAAATCTCTCTCATATATGGTATGAAATCAAACCCTTTAGGTTTTTATCTAAGTTACTGCCTCCAAGTCTTTCTTGCTTGTTTTGATCTTAAAATAGAAAGCAGTAACAATGTGAAGCAGAAAAATATGAAAAGGAAGCAAAACCAGTTAATATCCATCTTTTTTTTTTTGAACCTGCATTTACAGGTTTTTTTAAACTTTATTTTACTTTACAATACTGTATTGGTTTTGCCATACATCAACATGAATCCGCCACAGGTGTACACGTGTTCCCAATTCTGAACCCCCCTCCCACCTCCCTCCCCGGACCATCTCTCTGGGTCATCCCAGTGCACCAGCCCCAAGCATCCTGTATCCTGCATCAAACCTAGACTGGTGATTCGTTTCTTATATGATATTACACATGTTTCAATGCCATTCTCCCAAATCAACCCACTCTCTCCCTCTCCTACAGAGTCCAAAAGTCTGTTCTATACATCTGTGTCTCTTTTGCTGTCTCGCATACAGGGTTATCCAATATCCATCTTTAGAGGTTGAGTTTATATGTAGCAATAACCATCACATAAAGTAACTGTCCCGCTTCTCGCTACACATGCCACATACCTCAGGGCATTCGCTTTTGTCAAAAGCATCTTCACTACCACAAATCACATTTTCCAAGAAAGGAAGAAGGAGTCAGCTATGACTTCTGGATAGTTTGTGACCAGAAAGATCTTGTTGTTTAGAATAGGAAGCTCCCGGGCCACTGCTGGGGTTTTCATTGCTGGTAAATTACCAGGAGGGTTTCCCAGGTCCTTCAGCAGTAAAGAATCCACCTGCCAAGCAGGAGATGCAGGTTCAATCCCTGGGTCAGGAAGATCCCCCAGAGGAGGAAATGGCAACCTGCTCCAGTATTCTTACCTAGGAAATCCCATAGACAGAGGAGCTTGGCAGGCTATAATCCATGGGGTCGCAAGAGTTGGACACAACTGAGCAACCAAATAACAACAAAATTACCAGGAAGGAGAGAGAGCATCCAGCTACTTTTTTAAACACCCTCCCTGTCAAAAAAGGGCCTCATTTCCATGCCTTGTTAGATATCTGTGCGGGGGGATAACAAGAGACCAAAAAGGAAATAAGCTTACTGCAGAGAGACTGTTTAGATGGGTTTCGAGCTGGAGTAATCACACCCAGGCTCATCTTTTCTTATCCTTTTCAAGTGGATGATTGCTTCTGATAAGCCTGCCACTCTTTTCCTACTGGGCGATCAAGTGGAACTTGTCCAGAGAAGATTTTAAACAGAAGGTGTACTGCCTGAAATAGAGTCCCATCAGCAGTTGAAGAGCTTTGCACTCTAGTCACTTGTACTGTACTTGTTATAGAAACACTCACATTGCTGATCCAAGCAAAACTACATGGAGATAGAAACAAGTCTAACCAGAGTCTTCTCTGGAGGGGTGGAGGTGGGGGGTGGGGAGAGGGGCGGCCAGGCAGTGCTGCATACCTGTTCCACCCACAGGATCCAGTGATTTAGCCACTAAGTTGTGTCTGACTGTTTATGACCCCATGGAATGTGGCCCACCAGGCTACTCTGTCTGTGAGATTTTCCAAGCAAGAATATTGGAGTGAGTTGTCATTTCCTTCCCCAGGAGATCTTCCTGACCCAGGGATCAAACCCATGGCTCCTGCATCGCAGGTAGATACTTAACACTGAGCCACTAGGGAAGCCCACGTGGCTAAACACAAATATCATCCAGAGTTGCTGATCCGATTCCGGTCTCTGTCCCAAATAATCTCAGAAGGCTTAGGGGGTTTTGTTTGATTGTTTGTTGGCTAATTGATCAGTTAGTTGGTTCAGCATCCTAAAAATACAAGTTTAAGCAATGCTAGGCTTCCCAGGTGGTGCAGTGGTAAAGAATCCACCTGCCGATGCAAGAGACGCAGGTTCGATCCCTGGGTCAGGAAGATCCCTGGAGAAGGAAATGACAACCCACTCCAGTATTCCTGCCTGGGAAAGCCCATGGACAGAGAGGAGCCTGGTGGGCTATAGTCCATGGGATCCCAAAGAGTTGGACGTGAATGAGCACAGCACAGCAAGCAATGTTGACTGGACATACCTAATGGAATGTGTTATAAAGAATACAGGAATACGGAGAGACATGAGCCTAGCATACACAGACCCCACACCACAACGTAACAGTCATTTTGGTGTTCACCCAAGCCCCTCTCTACTGGGCACTGGTAAAGGTGCTAGCCAGGAGCAGCTGAGGGAACAGTGCCTGTTCTGGTTCTGGACAGATCCTTTTCTCTTTCATTGTACAATGTATCTAACTTGTTAATCCTCTTTTATTGTCCCATCTTCTTTGGTCAGTCCTTTCACCAAAGCTGATTAATTTTCTCTGTAAGAAATTTCCCAAAGCTCAGATTCATAACCTTTTCAGTTGTTACAGCCTTTATTCTACTGCCCATAACAACATGGCCTGTTTTAAATTCACCCTTCGTGCAGGTGATCTCCAGGACCACTACTCTTTCCACCACTGGTGAGAACTAAACAACTTCTGGGCTAAGTGCTACCTCAAGGTCTCCTTTCTTATAACTCAAAATAAACATTACATTAGGATTTCTTTCTATCAAACACTCCCACCCTTCACATTTATTGTTGAATAATTTCAGACCCATTAACGAGGGCATTTAAAAAAAACAGTACAAGATTATAAATTAGAGGAATTTATTTATTTTACAAATGTGTTCACTGTAAGATTCACTTAAAGAACACGTTTTTTCAGCTTCTGTGTATGGATAGGTGGGCTTAAAGCTGACAGCAAAATGAAAAGGAAAGCCTCCTTTTTCAACAATTAAGCTTTTCCAGACATGACATGAGTGAACTAAACCAAGCCCAGCGCCGTGTACAGCAGCACATGTTGCCCATGGAGCCAGTGCCGCTGGTCCTCCTGTCTGCTGGACCAGGCATCTCCCCCTTCCTGCCCCAAGGCTTTTATGACACTGAGACATTCACAGATGTACCCTCTGAAAGCCTGAATGAACTACCAGCCATGCAGCAACCCTGGAGCCATGCAGGATGGGAGCCCATGAGTAAGCACCACCCTGCTCTGCCACTCAGGTAGACGATTCACAAAGTACAAGATTATAAATTAGAGGAATTTATTTATTTTACAAATGTGTTCACTGTAAGATTCACTTAAAGAACACGTTTTTTCAGCTTCTGTGTATGGATAGGTGGGCTTAAAGCTGACAGCAAAATGAAAAGGAAAGCCTCCTTTTTCAACAATTAAGCTTTTCCAGACATGACATGAGTGAACTAAACCAAGCCCAGCGCCCTGTACAGCAGCACATGTTGCCCATGGAGCCAGTGCCGCTGGTCCTCCTGTCTGCTGGACCAGGCATCTCCCCCTTCCTGCCCCAGGGCTTTTATGACACTGAGACATTCACAGATGTACCCTCTGAAAGCTTGAATGAACTACCAGCCATGCAGCAACCCTGGAGCCATGCAGGATGGGAGCCCATGAGTAAGCACCACCCTGCTCTGCCACTCAGGTAGACGATTCACAGGTGCAGTGTACACGGCTCCTCGGAGAGCCCAGTGGGATTTGTCTTCAGCTGTCAGGCTGTCACTGTGGTAAACAGCCAAGTGATGGAACAGCTCTCCCCCTCCCCTCACCCACACCCAAAGCCTTATCTCAGACTCTGCTCCCAGGCTGAGACACAGGCACACCTTTGGTAAAGTGCTTTGTCCAGACGTGGCTCATCAAAGCTCTCTCTCTGCCCTTCTGAGTTTCAAGAGTCAGTGACCAGAAAAGGGAAGTGATGAACAAATTTTTCCCAGAGTTCAGAAGAAGAAAGCTGGAAGAAGACTTCATGTTCATCCCACTCATCCATCTTCTCAGTTCATTCCTCTTCCCAACCATCCACCCTGTGTCTCAACACAGATACTCATATTTTCTTCAAAACCCATCTGGTTACTCCTCATAACAAGATTCTAGAAATTCTATTTATTGAAGTCCTGTTTTTCCTGATATTAGTCTGGCCTTGGTCCTGTAATAATCTCACTGGAAGAGAAAACATGATCATGACTCAAGCTTTCAATGAGAAAGAACAACAAAATCTGTTATTTTACCAACAGTGCAATAAACTAATTTAAAGGACGTAAAGTACTCTCAAAACACCACTTTAAAAGAATAAAAGACAATTGGATTCTTGGCTACCTAAGAAGCACATTCTGATAACTAGAAAAATTATTATATACTTTACTGATAACTATAAAAAAGTATTATATATTATATGATATGTTATAGTATTATACTTTGTTCTCCTGAGATAGTATCCTTCCTTTCATGTCTTTTATTCATCTTCACAGTTATTCAATAACCTAAGGAGCCATATTAGAACAGGAAAATGATACAAAATAGCAAAATAACCTTGACTGACCAGAATGGCTGACCCTCCACCTGGGTTCTGCCACTTCATAGATGCCCACTCATAGGCAAGTTTCAGTAAAAACCCAATAATCCAACTGAGTCCAGACTGGTAATGTACCAATATGAGTAATGAATCTTTCTCTACTACTGAGTATTACACTATTGATACCAGATACCAACATATATCTCAGTTCTCATCATCAAATGTGCAATATCACACTTGATATTTTATTATGAAGGTATAGTACTATAAGAGTTGACATAACAGTAAAGTTTATTCTAGAAACTGCTAAATACAATGGACTATCAATACACTAGTAAATCAATACCTATAAATGGTATAAATATTAGTTTGATTTTTCAAAGGGTACTATCAATAGTATATTAGATAATTCACTACAGGAGATTAGGATGCATAGTATCTACATACATGCTCAGTCATGTCTGACTGTTTATGACCCCATGGACTGTAGCCCGCCAGGATCCTCTGTCCATAAGATTTCCCAGGCAAGAGTAGGGGAGTGGGTTTCCATTTCCTCCTTTAGGGGATCTTCCTGACCCAAGGATCGAACCTGCATCTCTTGTGTCTCCTGCATGTGCAGGTGTATTCTTTACCACAGGGTCACCTGGGAAGCCCATTCATAACTTATGGCATTTGCAGAAAACAGTTTCAATAATTTTTCCATCTATGCCTCTTAAACAATGATGATAATTGATCTTTTGTCTCAATGTAGTATATTTTAAATAACACTGTAATACCAAATTTAATTTCTTTCTTATATATACTTTCACCATTTTCATTTTCTGAGGTATCATCAGAAAATTGTGTTGCTCTCACTCTATGAGTTACCACTGAAATCCACAACCACAGAGGGTTTGAAGAGTGAATTTAAAAGCTGATCATTAGGATTATCTAGCTTTTTTCAAATAAAGAATCATTTAGATCTAACTCAGATCTATATATTACAGAATGACAACTTTTTCAGTTTTTATTTTGCATAACCTCTCTGTGGTTTTGTTAGACCTCTCGGTCTTTTGCCCAGAACCCGTCGCCGCAAAGACCACCGAGACCCGAACTCGATGCAATCAGCAAGAGGATTTATTAGGCCGACGCGCCGGGGTTCAATCTCCACCAGGGGAGACGAACCCCGAACAGTTGTTACAGAGCAGTTTATAAGCACAAAAATCATGAACAGGTGCAGTTGAGATGGAGCGTTTTGATTGGTCTGCAAACTTTGGCCTTTCCGGGGATAGGTTCATTCGTTATCAGGCCTAATGGCTAACTATCCTACAATTATACTGATTTAGCTGAGTGGTCCGAGACAATCATTTTCTTAGCTTAACTCCTGGGGGCTGTGTTCCTAAGATGTGAGCATGATCCCCCTCTGTGTTTTCCTTTCTTTAAGACAATAGCCCTGAGTCAAGATTAACAAAGAGCCCATGGGTGTAGGTCTGTCTCCTTAGAGCCTCTAGTAAATTTTTAACCTTTCCCTTTGTTCCCGGGGATGCCCCTAAAGAAGTCAGAAGACACTGATCTCATACCTGTGTTCCTAGTGGCGCTTCTCATGGTAGACTGATTACCGGCTGGGGAACAATTTGTACAATCTCAGGCTGATTTCCACAGTTTAGGTTCCCTTGCTGCTCAAGTAGGGAGAATAATGCCTACTTCACATTCTTAACAAATGAAGAGTGCCTGGTGTTAAATGTTTAAGTGAGCTTACTGATTCACATAAATAAGGATGAAACACAGAGCAAAGGCCAAACTAAATCATAATTTTTAATTAATATGAATTCCCAAAACTATATGCAAATGAGGGCCTTTAAGAAATTAGCAGTTTCCTAGAAGATAGAGTTTATTTTTCCAGGTAGCTACAAATTTTTCAGCTTTCATTTGTCTCCATTCATTGTAGCACAATTGAAGGCTTCTCCTGATGAGGACTCACAGCAGTTTCAAAATATACCATACTTCTAAATATACCATACTGTTATACAGATTTCCTTTCAGTGATCCTTCAATTCTTATCATGCAGCCAAGGAAAAAAGATGCTTAACCTCTGTATATATAAACATTCAGAACAAAGGTTCTACTATCTCTCTCAAATGTAAGCAGCATATCCTAGTCAAATGCTGGCACATAATAGGATTAACTGAGAAAAAAACACAGTGTATCAAGTTCACTAATTTGGAAAGAACTTCCCAAAAAATTGATAGGGAAAAGACCAATAAACTAGTAGGAAAATGGTCAAAACTACCGGGGTCCAACCCCGGTGGATCCAGGGTGATTCAAAGGTGGAGACGGAGTCGGCGAGAAAAACACTTATTGAGAAATATAAGATTAGATTAGGAAATAATAGTATAGTAGGAAAATTTAGATGGAGAAAAGAAGGCTGAATAACTTGGTTTATGTGGAATACCAATCACCACCTACGTAGGCCACAGGTGTCTTTCTGTTCTCCTGAAGGAGAGGAGGCACTGAGGCCTCCCCGGTCCGATCTTAGAAGCCCAGGCATAATTAGTAGGCTTGGTGAGGACCTACTCCCCAGATGGAAATTCAGCCAGAAGAGCAAAGAAAGAACGACACGGGGGGAATCAGCCTTTCCAGAAACTGATCCCCTTTTCTTTATTTTCAGGTTTGCTTATATACCATCTTATATGCTAGTTATATTCATTATAAGGGCAGGGAATATAAAGATTTAGCAACAAAACATCAGCCCAACAAGTGAAATTCTTTCACCAATGTTCCCCTTAAGATCTATTTAGTTTTAAGATAATGATAAAGTTACATTTTTACATAGCAAGGACACAGTAATTTATAAGAAAGTACAGTGATCTATAACAAAGAAGAAAATTCATTAACTCAACAAATCTAGTATTGCTAACATCAAAACTAATATATTTCTTTTTCTATATTCCAAATACATTGATTAATATATTCCCAGGTGCCTAAGGACGTGGAGGCCTGGCTGCAATCAATGACTCAACAATGAAAAAAGCCTCATGCTAACCAAGACCTTCAAAATACCCCAAACTCTCTGTGCTGTTTATGGTTGAGAGGTAGTAAACAATCATGTGCTCAACAGTGCCACAATAGTGGCAGGAGTATGGATAATCCTATCACACAAGCTAGCTTGCCAGCAGAGAGGTTTGACCCGAGACACCCCTATCACACCCAGGGCAGGGAATTAAAAGCAATTATTGGCACAACAAATGAAAAACCCTTCACCAATAAAATTCCTAATCAACCCACTATACTAATAAATTCTAACTTCCCAAAAGAATCTGCCTTTAGTCTGAAACATCTCATGCCTCTCGCTGTTGGGAGGCTGTAAACAATCACATCTGGCCAGACGGGAGGCTGTAAACAATCACATTTGGCCAGACGAACCTACACACGCAGGCTAGATAACCTTCAGAGGAGTTCGTAAGCTGAAACACTCTTGTCACGCCCAGGAATTTTATCAGCTGGAGCTGCAAATTAACTCCTTCTCCGAGAGAAATGGTTACGGGGGGAGCCCCCCATAAAGTCAGAGATGTAGGTGAGAGCATAAAACAGACTCTGGTTTGGGGGGTAAATGCTCTGGAACAGGGGATTTCCTGAGGCTTGATCATGCCTTTGCATATGCCAGGCCTCCTTCCTCATGACCTTTGCCATGGGCGGAGTTCCTCACGCTGGCCCCCAGCACAAAACATATGAACAGTTTGGAGAAACGGAAAGACAGAATGACTCTGGAGTAATATGAAGTAATACACAACTTTCCTCAAAATAAGAGAAGTGAAAATTTTAACAACACTCAGCCACCTTTTGTCAACTATTAGATAGGAAATAACCCAAAAGTTTAAAGAAGGCAATGGCACCCTACTCCAGTACTCTTGCCTGGAGAATTCCATGGACAGAAGAGCCTGGTAGGCTACAGTCCATGGGGTCGCACAGAGTTGGACACGACTGAAGCAACTTAGCAGCAACCCAAAAGTTTAACACTCTGTGTTGGTAAGTATCTGGGGAAATAGGCATATCATATACTGCTGGTGGAAGTGAAAACTGATTCAACTTCTATGAAGAGCAATTTTGCAATATGTATCAGATAATCTACTCTTTTTCTGTTACTTTTTTTGAGCCCCTAGAGCAGTTTCCCTTATATTTATTGTTATGGATGTACAGTTGATTTAAAGTGTTATGTTAGTTTCAGATGTACAACAAAGTGAATTAGATATATATACATATACACACATATAATATACATACATATATATATTCTCTTTCAGATTCTTTTCCATTATAGGGTTATTACAAGATAGACAATATAGTTGCCTGTGCTATATCTTTAACAAAGGAAAGTCCTTTTCTAGGAATTTATCAAATCATATTCAAATATGTACAAAATTTCTACAAAATTACACACAAGATACTTTACTGCAACATTGTTTGATATAGCAAAGACTGGAAACAACCTACATGTTCATCAGTAGATGACTGGTTAAATAAACTGTGATATATCCACTCAATGAAATATGCTGGAGTTATAAAAACCAAAAGGATTCTCTTTTTGTAACAGTATGGAATGCTTTCAAATGTTGAGTCTTAAAAAAAAAAAAACCACACAAGGTGCAAAATTGTATGAAGAGTATTTTATCATGTATATCAGAGGATGGGAATATCTACATATGTATTTATTGACATTTGCATACATTTACAAAACTGACAGCACTGTTGGCTTCCAAAGAGAAGAACTGGATGGTGGAGGAATGGAATGGGAGAGAGTTTCAGTATAAGCCTTTTTGTAATTTTTGAATTTTTTAATCATATGTATGTATTTCCTATATAAAATATACATAAATAAAATTTAGATTAAAAAAGAAAAAGACACTCTACGCTGAACAACAGGAACTATGATCACTGGTTCCATCTCCGTCCCTGCGCTCTTATTCCATCTCCTCTGTGGCTCATTTTTCCCTTCGAAGAATACGGAAGTTAGAGTGGCAAATCTCTAAGGTCTCCTCTAAGTGTAGAGTTTTAGGCATGTGTAAGAGACCATAACTTCAGAAGAAAAGATAGAAAAATACTTTTCTGTATTTTATATATAAAGCTTAATGGTAACTCCAGCCAACACAATTGTGATTCGCTTCTTCACAATCACAAAGTAAAAGCCCAGATTCTAAGCGAACCATCCTGATTTCTTCTACAAACAAATGGCATCAACATGGTCTTTATGGAAATTGGAAGTACCCATCCTGAGTCCCTGTAACCACATGTCAAGCAATCAGGTGCCTGTCACTGTCCACCTCCTGAAGACAGGCAGTTTTCACTTTCCAGTGCAGCCCACTTGAGGAATGTCAAAGACCCCTAGAGCCATTGATGCCTCTGTACTGAGTCACTTCAGTCCTGTCTGACTCTTGGTGATCCCATGGGCTGTAGCTCTTATGTCTTGTGCATTGGCAAGCAGGTTCTTTACCACTAGCGCCACCTGGCAAGCCCAGACCCATCCACTTCATCCACTCTCTGCTGCTGCTGCTGCTAAGTCGCTTCAGTCGTGTCCGACTCTGTGCGACCCCATAACGGTAGCCCGCCAGGCTCCCCCGTCCCTGGGATTCTCCAGGCAAGAACACTGGAGTGGGTTGCCATTTCCTTCTCCAGTGCATGAATGTGAGAAGTAAAAGTGAAGTCGCTCAGTTGTGTCCGACTCTTAGCGACCCCATGGACTGCAGCCTAGCAGGCTCCTCCGCCCATGGGATTTTCCAGGCAAGAGTATTGGAGTGGGGTGCCATTGCCTTCCCCGCATCCACTCTCATCCACTCTCACTGTAGCATATATCCGCTTCATTTAATATATTAATAGAAGTATGCTGGTTTATATCTGTGCATACACAGCTCAGTAGGGCACATACAATTCAGTGGTTGGCACACACAACTATGTATAGATATAAAGCTATGTCATGTACATATAATACATATGTGTATGTAATAATAAATATTATATATACTTATCTTAAGGTAAACTTGTATATATAACGTATACATATTGCATTACCTTATGATAATAATTTACCTTAAAGTCTACTTAAGATGAAAAGGACCAAGAATACATTTGCTGCAAAAATACAACACTTTATACTGTAAGGTTAACCAAACAACTCAGCACACTCTAACAGTAATTTATTTATAATTACAAAGCAAAAGAGCACCATCTAAAAACCATCCCATACTCAAGATGATATCATCCATGGGTGATACCCATCCATCTCCTTGATACCACGGCAATTGCAACTATCCACATGTGAACAAGTGCAACAGAAGTTTTATAAACTTGCCAAGCACTACATAGTAGCCCAACTAATGTACTAAATGAGGTCTTGCCTGTAGCTCAAAAGGTAAAGAGTCTGCCGACAATGCAGGAGACCCAGGTTCAATCCCTGGGTCAGGAAGATCCTCTGGAAAAGGGCATGGCAATCCTCTTCAGTATTCTTACCTGGAGAATCCCCATGTACAGAGGAGCCTGGTGGGCTACAGCCCATAGGATCACCAAGAGTCAGACTCAACTGAGCAACTAACAGTAATATGCTAAATGAAAGGCCTCTGTGTGGGGTTGCAACCCCATGGATTGTAGCCCACCAGGCTTCTCTGGCAAGAATAAAACTGGAGTGGGTAACCACTTCCTTTTTCAAGGGATCTTCCAGACCCAGGAATTGAACCTGTGTCTCTAGAGTCTCCTGCACTGGCAGGCAGATTCTCTACCAACTAAGCCAGCAGGGAAGCACATGAAGACCAAATTGTAGTTAACTTTAACAACTCTTTTAATAGATTATTGGTGACTAGCACTTATTCATAAACTAAAAATGAAAGTACAGAATATATTATTTGCCTCTGTTTTTCTCATTTGTAAAACAGTAACAATATTTCTACCTTACAAGATTACTTTAAGGATCAAATGATTTAAAAGTTTGTAATAATATTTTATAAACTGCAATGGGGTTGATATAGTTTGCAGATATAAATTTTTGTTATTAAATCCTAAAATGACTGGCTATAACAGCCATGCAACCTTGAGTTGCTATGTACAGTCACTGTTGAACTGTTAAGGGTTTCAAAGGCTTCTGGAAGCCCAAGGAATTTTGACAAACATTAAAGTTTAGTTGAGTAATTGAAATTAAAGTTATTCATAAAACATTGTTTAGAAAACTATATATTGAGGGTGAACTGACAGATTTATACAATAAGCATATAGTTAATCAATATAAACAAATTTCCTAACAAGTGTGGTTTGCTGGTACACTCAATCTCTAATTTCATTTTTTTTCCCTAATTTCTGATAAACAACTCTTGAAGAAGCAAAATGAACCAAATTTTCACATTCCCTGCTTGGAAAATATGCCCTGTAGATATTTAATAAAACATTCTGCTTTTCTGAAATCATTAATATTAGTATATGCAAACTTACCTTCAGGATCTGTTTTAATTACAAATGTGTCATGCATAAAACATGTGGAATCTTTTCAACATGTTCATTATCCTCTACCTCATTCTTCAATTCACAAGGCAAGTTTAATTGTGGTCTATTCATCAACTCTCCTTTAGTTTTAAAGTTTCTGCAGATATTAGTTCACTGAAATTTTTAGAAAACAGTCCTCTGGCAGGTTACCCCTGACTGGGTTCCACTTGAGAGGACAGTATTAATCAATGCACTGGAAAACACACAAGCACCAAAGCCACATTAAATCTGTGCGCCATCCCACAGGGCTCTGATTATGGAAATAGATTCACATATTTTAATGATAATATTAGCAGCCACAATTCTTTCTCAAATGAAACCTGAAGCAGTCACACAGATTAGCACCGGTTTAACATTTTTAAAACTTTGTTTTTAAATGGGCTTCCAAGGAAACTACAGCCTCCCTGCTTACTTATTCTCCCTACTTCATTAGAGTACCATGAGCTTAATTAGATTTATGTTGAGGCTATGTGCTCCTCTGAAGTCTGAGTTTCTATGAACATTGAATCATTAAACAATTGCAGTGGAAACATTTAAAACAAAAAAATCTTTTACCAAATCAAAAGAGATTCAAGAAATCCCAAGCTACCTGAGGCTAGAGGGTTTGAAATACAATTAGTTGGTAGATATACTAATATTTATTTGAAACAATGGACCAGAATTTGATTCTCAGATGAGGAGCTAAAGTAAAAAGCCATAGAGGCAAACTTGTACAGAAAGCTAGAGAACTTCAGGAGAAAAACTAAAGTAAGAAGTTGTTAGAATTGGATGGTGGTGTTAAACATTGAGGACATCATAGGTGATTTTTTATAAGGACTAGGTGTCCTCAGAGGAGGCAATGGCAACCCACTCCAATACTCTTGCCTGGAAAATCCCATGGACAGAGGAGCCTGGTGAGCTGCAGTCCATGGGGTCACAAAGAGTCGGACACGACTGAAGCGACTTAGCAGCAGCAGCAACAGGTGTCCTGAGGAGAGAGGGTCTAACTGAATCGGCGTTCAAGTGATTGAAAGGAAAGCAATTTTGACCAGCCACCAAAAAGTGGTTTTGAGACCCAGATAAAAGAAAAACAAAAAAAAACTTTCTCTTCCCAAAAGGAAGGAGGAGACCAGGGAGAAATAGCTCTGTCCTTATACAGAGCGACTGTTTCATATCCCTTTTTTCCAAGACACACGACAGATGACCAAATGATGTTTCCTTTAAAATGTATCTCCCACAAGCAATTTTTTTAAAAACCTAGGATGTAGATTTGCAATTTTTCACCATATTTCATCCTTGTTTCTTCAACTCTAGAATTGTTAATGTGCGACTGTACCATCTTTGTGGGGTAAGTACTACATGGGGAAAGTTAAATTATTCATTACATGGAATATACCTCATGATTTACACAGCTCAAGTTGTTACCCTTCCAAGCAGAGAGTGAGACAAACTAGGAAGGGCAACTGGAGCTTCCTAGACAAGGCCAAACTATCTGTCCACTTGTCAACAAGTTCATGGAAGCCCACAGGTTAAAAGATTTTCTGGATCTGAAACCAGTCACTCATGACCAGTCCTCCACACCAGGAGCCAAGACATCTCTATACAAGTCACACTGCCTTCTACTTTGAGGGTGATCAATAATGCGTGCTCAGTCATGTCCAGCTCTTTGTGACCCCATGAACTGTAGCCCACCAGGCCCCTCTGTCCATGGGATTTTCCAGGCAAGAACACTGGAATGGGTTGCTCAACCCAGGGATTGAAACCACATGTCTTGCTTCTCCGGCACTGGGAGGAAGATTCTTTACCACTGTGTCATGTGGGAAGCCCATTTTGAGGGTAGGAAATCAGAATAGACAAAATACAGTCTAAATTTTTTTAATTACAACATATGAGTTTTAAACTTTGGAAACCTTTGAGAATCTATAAGCTCACAACTATCCCACATCACACCAACCAACATAGAATTTTCTTTAAAATACTAGGTAAAGAATAGATTGTGAAAACAAAATGTTGGCCACCCAGGGAACTTACCTGTGATTTGGAACTGCTTGAAAGTATGCATTTTCAGTCGCTTCAGTCATGTCCGACTATTTGTGATGCTATGGACTGTAGCCTGCCAGGCTTCTCTGATTGTGGGATTCTCCAGGCAAGAATACTGGAGTGGGTTGCCATTTCCTCCTCCAAGAGATCTTCCAAACCCAAGGATTGAACCGCATCTCCTGAGTCTCCTGCATTGGCACGCAGATTCTTTACCACTAGCACCACTGAGAAACACAGTTAAAAGTATGAAACTGGGGAATTCCCTGGAGGACCAGTGGTTAGGACTCAGAGCTTTCACTGCCAGGGTCTGGGTTCAATCCTTGGTTGAGAAACTAAGATTCCACAAGCTGTGCAGCATGGCCAAAAAAATAAATTTTTTGAAAAATAAAAATGCTATGGACTGTAGCCTGCCAGGCTTCTTTGATTGTGGGATTCTCCAGGCAAGAATACTGGAGTGGGTTGCCATTTCCTCCTCCAAGAGATCTTCCAAACCCAAGGATTGAACCTGCATCTCCTGAGTCTCCTGCATTGGCACGCAGATTCTTTACCACTAGCACCACTGAGAAACACGGTTAAAAGTATGAAACTGGGGAATTCCCTGGAGGACCAGTGGTTAGGACTCAGAGCTTTCACTGCCAGGGTCTGGGTTCAATCCTTGGTTGAGAAACTAAGATTCCACAAGCTGTGCAGCATGGCCAAAAAAATAAATTTTTTGAAAAATAAAAACCCACCACAGGGTATTGAAATATACAGAGAAAAATCAAAACAATCTTCCACATCTTTCAGAAAGCTTACTTCTCTCCCTTTCCAAGATGCAGTACTTATTGTTATCCCTCTTCAGACGCATTGACCCACATACTCCCAGCAAGTTTATACTGTTTCTGCTTTGTCTTATCCCTCCAGTTAAATTGCAAATTTCAGGTGATCAGAACTTCCAGCAATGTTAGACACCAAGAAGCCTTCTTACTAAATTCTTTTATGATTATTAATTAAGCAATTTGATTAACCCCTACATTTCTCTAACATTGTTTTCTTGCCATCTATTATTTTTTGTGGGTTTATTTAAATGTAGGCTTCCCTGGTGGCTCAGACAGTAAAGTGTCTGTCTACAATGCAGGAGACCCGGGTTCAATCCCTGGGTTGGGAAGATACCCTGGAGAAGGAAATGGCAATCCACTCCAGTACTATTGCCTGGAAAATCCCATGGACAGAGGAGCCTGGTAGGCTACAGGCCATGGGGTTGAAAAGAATCGGACATGACTGAGTGACTTCACTTTCACTTTAAATGTAATTGCAATTAAAGTAAATAAAATAAGTTTATGGTGGATGTCATAAACTTAAAAGTAAGAAAAATGTGTCTGCCTTTAATCAGACACATCATCAAAAATTAAACATACTTTGTATGTATTTATATATTTTCAGGTCTTAGTTGCAGCATGCAGGCTCTTCCTCAAGGCATGCAGGCTTAGTTGTCCTGACACATGTGGGATCTTAGTTCCTCAATCAGGGATCAAACCTGCATCCCTTGCATTAGAAGGTGGACTCTTAACTACTGAACCACAAGGGAAGTCTCAAAAATAAATATACTTTTATTATTGAAGAGCACCTGGTTTTAGCATGAGAATAATGGTGAGCTCTTAGAAGAAATAGACCTAAATGTATATCTGATTAATAAGGAACATTCTGTCCTACATATTAAACTCCTAATAACATAAGTTGTTTTTTATTTTAATATATCATTCTAATAGGTTCTTTTGCATTAATTTTACTATTGAAAGTTACCATCTTACTTCCAGAGTCACTTCCTTAAAGATAACTTTTATCTCAATAAGTCTGAGAAAATATAAATCTAAGCAAGACAACTTAGAATAACTTATAGAGATTTGCATTTATAGCCACATTATTAAATTCAAAATTAAAGGTGAGCACTGCCTAATCATATGTCCCTGACCAGTTTTGCAGAAACCCCAATCTAGAAGACAGCACAAAGCCAGTGATTTGATTTCTATGTTTTGTTCATTACAGAGAAAATTACAATGAGGGAAAGAGATCAACAAAAAGTCATATGTAAGGAACTTGAATTCCTCAAGGAACAGAGGCAAAATATTAGGTCAGATCAGTGATTCTCACCCTGTGCTGAAAGCTGAAATCTGACATGCCTCTAAAAAATACCAATGCTTGGGTCCCAGCCCCAGAGATTCTAATTTATTTGTCTGGGAGAGTCCCAGGCATCTGTAGTTTTGAATGTCCCTCCAGTGATTTTAATGTACAGCTAGAGTTGAGAATCATTAGATTAAATGATACAAGATTACATATAAACCTTCTGGAAAAAAAAACAACTTACATTTTTCCCTCTATTTCCAGTGCCAATTCACACAAAGTTAGAACTGTCCTTTAAGAATGACTTGCTTTATGTAGAAATAAAAATCAGCATACACACACACATAAACTTGTAGGTTTCCCTTGAAAACCACCATCAAAATTATTCAGTTTTGTTCAGTTCAGTTCAGTCACTCAGTCGTGTCCGACTCTTTGAGTCTCCATGAATCACAGCACGCCAGGCCTCCCTGTCCATCACCAACTCTCGGAGTTCACTCAGACTCACGCCCATCGAGTCCGTGATGCCATCCAGCCATCTCATCCTCTGTCATCCCCTTCTCCTCCTGCCCCCAATTCCTCCCAGCATCAGGGTCTTTTCCAATGAATCAACTCTTCACATGAGGTGGCCAAAGTACTGGAGCTTCAGCTTTAGCATCATTCCTTCCAAAGAAATCCCAGGGCTGATCGCCTTCAGAATGGACTGGTTGGATCTCCTTGCAGTCCAAAGAGGTCTCAAGAGTCTTCTCCAACACCACAGTTCAAAAGCATCATTCTTTGGCGCTCAGTCTTCTTCACAGTCCAACTCTCACATCCATACATGACCACAGGAAAAGCCGTAGCCTTGACTAGACGGACCTTAGTAAAGTAATATCTCTGCTTCTGAATTCTATGTGTAGCTAGAGCCAAAATTGTAAAAACTAAGTTTATAATAATGTTAATTAACTCTTTTATTGTTTTGTATCTACATGGACTCTTTCAGTCTAAAGTGATAAAACTGGAATCAGCCTAAATGAAAGAAAAGCGGGGAGTGGATGAATGAGCTAAAAACTGCAAAGTATCCTCACAGATCCACATTACCCACATTAGATCCAGGGCCCAGTGTTACCAAGACCTGCTTTCTCACTCCTCTAGTACTCCCATGCTCCCATTCTTAGTTATGCTTCTGTGGATGTTGGCTGCATTCTGTCACTGAATATCCTGAAAGTGACAGGAGCCCCAAGTCTGCATCTTTGCAGCAACCTTACCTAAAAGGCAAAATATGATCTCTCCTGCTCCTCCAGAAAGAAAAGTTCCAGACAGTGACTCTGATTGACATGAGCTGTATCACAGGCCCATGCTAAAAATGTCAACATATTACCTATCTACAAATATATCACTTGAAAGCCAAACTGAGTTTTAAAATATTAATAGGAATGGACAGAGGAAAGAAGTAGAGAGATTAAAAGACCAATCAGGAGAACTCTGTTTGTCTGAAACAAAATAACATGTTACAGGAGATACAATAGTTGATTTACAGAAATAGTCAAAGGTCATATCAAGAACAGACTTTTATCTTAAAGCAATGAACTTGATTTTTATTCTGAGAGCTGAGAGGGCCACAAAAGGATTTCAGCGGAAGAATGAGATGATCAGATTTGTTTTAGGAAGATTACTTTGGCATGTGGGAATAGACTGAACAGAAAGCATTTTAAAAATAGAAATCCGTTAGAAAGATATTTCAGCTTTCTGCCTGAAAGGACATCTAAACTCATACTAAGGCAATAGTAAACAAACAAAAACAGGAAATGGACTCAAGAGAGTTTAAGGAAGTGGTATCTACATCAAACGAAGTGGTGTACGGGGTACTCAGCAAGGGAGAGGGTACAGAATGACTCAGTGATTTCTGGCTTGAGAAACTTGGAAGATAGTGATGCTATCCACTAAGAGAATTCAGGAATAGAGGCAGATTTGGAGGAGATTATAAATTCTGTTTAACATATTAAAGTAGACTTATCTATAGGATCCAAATGGAGATCAATTCGTACTATAAATTCAGCCTAAAGATCTACCTTAATGGTAAAGTCACGGTGTTAAATGATTTGTGCATAACTCCACTGACGTTCGCTTTTCAGGACACAGGCAGAAGTACGAGCAGTTAGCAGAATGGGGTACCATGTATTTTTAACAAATAAGGAGTGGTGGGGGGGGGGGGGGGTAGTATATAATCCCAACCAGAATGGGGTAAAGGGTATTCTAGCTGACAACATAAGCTCCAAAGGAGGTCCAACGAGAGAGGAGAGAGATTTTGAAGGGTTAGCGAGGACAAATGAACACCGACGTCACCTCACCCCTTCCCAGGTCTGTAGTTTGTAGCACTGAAGAGGATGATAAGGGAGTGGGGATTCTGGAGGAAAGCCAGATGCTCAGGTTTAGATTTCTTTCTTTTTCTGGCTCCCCAGTGTCCAAACAATACCTTGACCTTGGGAAGAAAAAGGAAAAGAATCCAAAGAAGTCTCCGTCCCCCTTGCCCAATGGAAAGAGAACGTATGTCCAGGTCCGGCCAGTTCCATGGTTGACACTCCCCCTAGAGGCAGTCATGGAAGAGTGCAGCCAACCTGAGAAATTCTCCACGGTTCAGGTCGGGTGGGGGTTGTTGTTTTGAGGAGCATCCTAACTTTTTTTAAGGTTATACTCCACTTGTGTCTGGTTCTCCTCCCCCAGAGACTCACCACCCTATCAGCATGCATACCCATTTTCTTCTGAGCCTGGTTTTCAATCTTTCCCATTATTAGACATCTTCACAATGAATTCTTTTTCTTCTTAAGTTAACCAAAGTTGGTTTCTCTTGTTTGCAACAAGCAACTCTAACAGGTACAGCTGACAAGTGCTTCCAGAGGCAGAATGAAGGATGCACTGTGCTAAAGTCCCTGGCTCTTCTAAGACCTCTAAACTGTAATATTAGAAGCGTCACAGATTTGCTAGACATAAAAGCAAAGTTGGAGAAAAGTGATGTGACAAAGGAAAAATTAAAGCATTTCCATGTCCAAATATACTATAGCTAAAATTAAAAGGCAAATCAAAAGTACATAAGAAAATGTTGAGGTGTCCTACGGCTTTCCAAAATTAGGAATATTTCTCTTCTCTCATTAAGACCATGTGTTGGTTGTTTTGATCCCCATAAGAAAGAAATTATATGAGACGAAACTTGTCAAAAGATATTAGTCTCTATTTCTCATCAAATGTGGAGCCTTGTAGTACTCCTGCACAATTGCTACACGCTGCCTGGAGATCAGATTCCACAACCAAGTAGGCTTTTCTGGGTTTGAGAGACGGTGAAACACCCTTGGCAATGAGTCTCTTGGATGATTTTCCTTGATCTTGACGGTGAAGCTTCCATTGATGTGTCTACAGTCTTTTCAAGGCAGGGCAGAGGATGGAGGGAAAAGTAGGAAGAGGATCATGTTCCCGTCGTTTCACTCCGGCAAGAAGTTGCAATTTCAACTGCATATCTAGTTATAATTTCCCTTTACTTTATGTGGGCTACCGAAAGAAACACTTGTAAGGCAAACAACCATGACTGCTAACTGAAAAGGTTTTTAGCAGATGAGTAGCCCTTCCGTGTTTTCTTGTGATGATCACATAGCCCACCTCTGGGAAGGGCACAAAAGCGAAGGTCATCTCACTTACACATAGCAGGTTATGGTCACACTCTATAGTCTCCCATCTGCTTCCCATGAGAAGGAAAAATTATTTCACAGGCATTAGGTCTCATGGAGGAAAGGTTCTGATGTTCTTCCAATCCATGTAAAATCACTTTGTCTCTGCTCCTTAAGCTCTTAACTATTGGATTCAGCTTCAGTTCCATGGCGGTAAACTTATATATGACTGATAATGATAACTGATATGTTACACTTCAATGAACTCAGTTTTGAAACTACAGAATCCTTTTCCATGACAGGCAGCCCTGTTCATCTGGATGATTCCAGCATGTAGGAGGTCCAAAGAGCAGGTGGAAAGCTGGCAAAGAGGGCAGTGAAGGGGACAGTTTGAGACGAAAAGGTTGCAACACAGAGCCAGGATGAAATAGCCACACTGGAAAGCACACAGGCCTAAAGGGGCTGACATTTCAGGGACACGGAAGATGCCAGGGCTTGGAGGCAGAGTGAGATTAACTAGTCATCACAGGTTACTACGCTGGGACAGAACTGATTATTGTGTGTTGCCTTTGTTAACTGCAGTGCAGACAGAAATCTCTAATGTACAGAAAAGTGATCTGATCTGTGCTCTGAATTGAACGTCAGTTTAAAAAAAAAAGAAAAAAACTTTTATGCTTTAGCAAATTATAGCTGCTAGTGGACTGAGTTCCCAAGTGAGAGTGAGGCCCATATCACAAGGGAAGTGACCAGCATTCTGATGACGTTTTAAGGAAGCAGAGTAAGGGACATCAAGGCAATGCTCTGTCCTCACCCACAAACTCACAGGACTTCTATTCTACTTTCATCTTTACACAATTTTTCAATCACTTTACTTCTATATGCTGTCTGGTGATTATAAACTGTAAGCCCAGGAGGCCAAGGACAGTGTCTGTCTTTTTCCACACTATCTCCCCAGCACAGTTCCTGATAGATAGATATACAATAAATATTTGAGCTAGTAAATGAATTACATTGTTGACCCAAGGGCCAAAAGCTCTATCATCTATCTCCCACTTTTTCAAGATGTACCAAAAAACTCAAGAGAAAAATGTCTAAAATATTCTCGTTTCACTTTTAGGCCCTTTTTCTTGGGTATGAGCAAAAGTATTAGTTCACAGATTAAGGACTTAAAGCAAACTCCAAGCAAACAATAGAAATTGCACATAGGATGCTACGAACATTATAAAAATAAAGTTTATCAACACATGATACCTTCTAGGTTTCACTGCTCTGGGGACATGCTCCATATATGCATTTCATTCCCACAGACACTTTGCCTCTGCAAGTGAATGCGTGCTCTACTCTATTTAGACAGGGGGCGGTAGTGGGCACATGACTCCCAGCAGCCGCATTTGTATACTTTTACACAGAAATGTCTTGACATGTTTAGAAGACAGTTTTCTAAAATATTGAGTTCCACACATATTTCAGCAATCAACTGTGGAACACTGAAAAAAAAAATGACATGAAAAACCTGAATGATGACATAAGAAATACAGTAAAATCCTAAAGTATATTTTGCATAGTATCAATCCTTACCAATATATGTCCTTTAGCAAATATTTATGAATACTTAAAGAAAGAGAGTACAGATTGGTAGCCCTTATTTCAGAAAATAATTGCTTCTAAGTGCAAAACAAATTGACTAATATTCTCTTACTTTGTAAGTTTTTTTTTTTCACTTTAGCAACTTAAAATCTTTCATAAACTATACATTTACAATTGGGCTAATATTATAGGACATCTTGTGGAGTTATTCAAATCATTAACTTTCTTCAGTTATTAAATTTTACTTAGAAAGGATTTTCCCCTTGAAGAAGGTAAGGGTGTCCACTCTTACAGTCCTCTTCTCATCCTTAACTCTTCCAGTCTTTCTACTCCACCAAAATGGATTTTTCTCAGCAAAACCATGAAGATTATGGCAAAATTATATCTTCTTTAAAATTTCTGCAGCTCTGAATCCTCTGCTAATCCCCTGCTTCTAGAAAACTTTCTCTCTTCCATTTGGAGACAAAGGAGAACTGGGTGTGAGACCTAACTCTGCCTGCAGGTAAGACAAAACACTTAACCTCTCTGGGATGCATAAATATGAGAGGAATACAGAAATATCCTACAGGGTTGTTGTGAGGAAAAATAAGACCTTGTATGTAGCAGCCCCTTTGTAAACTGTAAAGTTTGAGAGACACAGTAATGTGTTGTGTTTGGCACATAAAATTTCAGCTCGCCCTGTCCAAGCTCTCTCCCGCCTCCATTCTCCTTCAACTTTAACACAAGTATCTCCAATCCAACATTCAACATACATTTATTGAGTTCCTACCATGCAATAAGGCACTATGCTAAGAGCTAAAGATCAAAAGAAGGAATATCAAGAGGAAGGAGGAAATCGTATGGGCTCAGCTCTCCCATTGTATTTGAAAGAATAGAACAACCTTGAGACATATCATGTACAGAATAATCAAAAAGCTTGACATTTTTTTTAACCAAAGCTTTTTTCTCATTTTCCTTTCTTTCTGCTCTTTCGCTTGCTAACTTTTAAGAATGTCAAGAAAGGAAACATACGTTTTATCTAATTAAAAGCTTTCAGAGCTGAACATGCTATAGAACAATGTGCCCTTGGAGACAATGAACCATCTTTTCCATCAGTACATTTAAAATCAAAATGTGATGTAATAACAAAAATATTATATTTCTTAGTCTTCACCAGTGGAAAGGTTGACAGAAGCTCTCGAGTCCTTGATTCTTCCATTTACCTCCTAGCCTCAGCAGAGATCCACAAGAGCATGTTCCTGGTCCTAAGCCTGAGACCTCTCCTACCCAGGGGAGCTTGGACGGACCATGAGTGATGCAAAGCCCCTTCCAAGGCTAGAATTGTACCCTCCACTCATCCTCTGTTCTCCACTCTAGTCCTTCTAGGCTTTCCAAGGGCGAGGGTGAAAGGGGAGGTAGCCCTGGGCCACACTGGAGAGAAGGCAGTGAAAGGGAAGGAAAAGGGAGACAAAGAGATCCAAAATAGATGCTTGCTCCCCAACAAATCTTGCAGAAAAAGCACTTTTAACCTCCTTATACTTCCCTCTGAAACTTCCCTCTTTATGTCAAGTTCTACCCCACCACACTCTAGTTGTATGCACCTGAGGACTTCTTTAAACATCTAAATTACTTTTCCCTAGAAGGGAGGAACAAGCAAGCATGGTTCCATGAGCCCACAGAGAGTAAAGAGTAAGCCTCTACATTATCAATTTAACCAGTTCGATCATGTTTTCTTTTATGGAGCTCAGTAATGAATTTGTCAAAATGATAAAAAAACCATTCACAAAGGAGAAAATGTAAGTGGCTATTTTTTTTTAATTTGTATGCAAGATTTATCTGTGGGTGTGTATGTGTGTGTGTCTCAGTCGCTCAGTCCTGTCTGACTCTTTTGCCACCCCATGAACTGTAACTGGCCTGGCTCCTCTGTTCATCGGATTTCCCAGGCAAGAATACTGGAGCAGGTTGTCATTTCCTACTCCAGGGGATCTTCCTGATCCAGGGATTAAACTCACTTCTCTAGTGTCTCTTGCATGGACAGGCAGATTCTTTACCACTGCGCCTCCTGGGAACACAAGATTTATTTGAATCTGCCCATATCTGCTATGTCTATTAAGCTTTTGGTTTTAGTTTCAGTTTTGGTGAGCTGCTGCTGCTACTGCTGCTAAGTCGCTTCAGTCGTGTCCGACTCTGTGCAACCCCAGAGACAGCAGCCCACCAGGTTCCCTTCGTCCCTGAGATTCTCCAGGCAAGAACACTGGAGTGGGTTGCCATTTCCTTCTCCAATGCATGAAAATGAAAAGTGAAAGTGAAGTCGCTCAGTCGTGTCCAACTCTTAGTGACCCCATGGACTGAAGCCCACAAGGCTCCTCCATCCATGGGATTTTCCAGGCAAGATTACTGGAGTGGGGTGCCATTGCCTTCTCCGTTTGGTGAGCCAAAAGAACACAAATCTCTCCCTGTCAAATGGCCTGAGTACCTCTGAAACTCCACTTTAATTAGTTGAGTTAGGTCAAATACACGTAAAGATTAGTATTTAGAGAATAATTGCTACCAAGATGAAATCAATAGGAAGGAAACTTCACAATTGAAAAAGAAGTAGATACAAGAAAAGCTCTGTGTCCTCTCACAATCTGCCTAAAAACAGGGTCCCTTCTCTTTATCTAGAAGAACAAAGGTTAGTCCTCAGAGACAACCTTAGACCCTATCAGCCTGAAGAAGGCACCAGAGGAATCTACATAAGAAACTTTACTAAGTAGCCTTTTATCTCCACCCCTGGAAGTCTGAAACTGCTTTTCTTTGTCCTGCTATTTCTCCACAAATTTATTATTGTTTGTTGAAGATTCTATATAAGCTGGAATTTTAAACCACCTAGAGGAGTTACTCTTTTTCCTCTGGGCCTCTCATGTGTAAATGAGATAGATAGATAGATGTTCATTTTTCTATTGTTAAAAAAAAAGATTTGTGGATTTGGTCTTGTCTGAAGGCAGTGAATGGGAATTTCACACAAGATCCATTGGTTCTTGAGAATTTTACATCAGCAGACACAATACTAACGAACAGGAAAGAGTATAAAATGAAAGAAAAGGCTATAAAATCTCCCAAATTCTATGGACAGGAAGCAGTCCGATAAAATAATTCATCTGTAAATACATGCTACCTTTCATAGAAAAGGAGAACTCAAACTATTAGGTATAAGATAAGCTACAAGGATCTATTATAAAACATGGGGGATATAGCCAATATTTTGTAATAACTATAAACATGACATGTGCATGCGAAGTTGGTTTGGTCATGTCCAACTCTTTGCAACACTATGGACCGTAGCCCGCCAGGCTCCTCTGCTAGGGTTAGGGATGCTCCAGGCAAGAATATTGGAGTGGAATTATCAGAGAAATGCAAATCAAAACCACAATGAGGTACCATCTCACTCCAGTCAGAATGGCTGCTATCCAAAAGTCTACAAATGATGCTGGAGAGGATGCAGAGAAAAGGGAACCCTCTTACACTGTTGGT
>SJXQ01004926.1:99761-225662 GCA_006408695.1 Aepyceros melampus | reverse complement strand
ACAAGCAATAAATGCTGGAGAGGGTGTGGAGAAAAGGGAACCCTCTTACACTGTTGGTAGGAATGCAAACTAGTACAGCCACTATAGAGAACAGTGTGGAGATTCCTTTAAAAACTGGAAATAGAACTGCCATACGACCCAGCAATCCCACTGCTGGGCATACACATGGAGGAAACCAGAATTGAAAGAGACACGTGTACCCTAATGTTCATCGCAGCACTGTTTATAATAGCCAGGACATGGAAGCAACCTAGATCTCCATCAGCACATGAATGGATAAGAAGGCTGTGGTACAAATACACAATGGAATATTACTTAGCTATTAAAAAGAATGCATTTGAGTCAGTTCTAATGAGGTGGATGAAACTGGAGACTATTATACAGAGTGAAGTAAGTCAGAAAGAAAAAACACCAATACAGTATGTTAATGCATATATATGGAATTTAGAAAGATGGTAACGATGACCCTATATGCAAGACAGCCAAAGAGACACAGATGTAAAGAACAGACTTTTGGACTCTGTGGGAGAAGGCGAGGGTGGGATGATTTGAGAGAATAGCATTGAAACATGTATATTATTATATGTGAAACAGACTGCCAGTCCAGGTTTAATGCATGAGATAGGGTGCTCAGCGCTGGTGCACTGGGATAACCCTGAGGGATGGGATGGGGAGGGAGGTGGGAGAGGGGTTCAGGATGGGGAACACATGTACACCCATGGCTGATTCATGTCAATGTATGGCAAAAACCACTACAATACTGTAATTAGCTTCCAATAAATTGATTAAAAAAAAAATAATACTAGAGTGGGTTGTCATGCCCTCCTCCAGGGGATCTTCCCCACCCAGAGATTGAACCTGCATCTCTCACATCTCTCTTGCATCTCCTGCATTGGCAGGAGGGTTCTTTATTAGCACCACCTGGGAAGCCCATAAATGTGGTATAGCATTTTATAAACTGAATCCCCATGCTGTACACCAGTAAATTACTGTACATCACGTATACATCAATATTTCAAAAAAAGAAGGACTCAAAAGATGGAAACAAAAGCAGAGAGCAGAATCAGAGCTCAGAAGATGGGGCCAAGAACCCAAAATGCAGAGCTGAAAACCACCCATCACTGCCTGGCCTTGAAGTTCTAATCAAGAAAGTCTGCCTAGAGTTTACCTGGCTGGATTTTTAAACTGCTTTGGACAAGAGACAACTAAAAATGCTGTTTGTTCCCCATTCTCCCAATTTTTAACTGGAAAGGCTGTAACTCTTATGCCAAGCCCATTCAACTACTGGGGAAGTGCTGGAGGCAAGTCACATTTTCTTTAGTTCCACAGATCCACAGATGGAGAATTTTGCCCAGGGGCTATACTTAATGGATTACACCGGAGCCTGTTCTAATCTGATTCAGATGATGAGATATGGGACTTTTAAGATGGTAGAATTTATAAGAGACTCTGGACTTGAACTGATGCTGTAATGGAATGATTTCATCTCAAACCTGAGGATAGGGTAAATGTATTTCACTTGTGGGACAGACATGGATTGTTGGGGGTCAGGGGTTGGGTTGTTAGGCAAAATCTTAAGAATGACTCCCAGTGACCTTCTTGCTTGTATAACCCTCTCCCCTTTGAGTTTGGTGGGGACCTGTGACATGATGAATTATCACACCCATGACTATGTTTCATTGTATGAAAAAAGGGAGATTAACCAGGTGGGTCCAATCTAATCACAAAAGCACTTTAAAAACAGAATTTTCTCTAGATGGCAACACAAGGCAAAGTCAGAGAATCAAAGGGTAAGAAGCACTCAATGTGCTACTGTGACCTTGAAGATGGAGGGAGTCATGTGCAAGGACCAGAGAACAGCCTCTAGAAGTTGAGTTGACTCCTAGCCAATGGCTGAATTCTGCTATCAATCTGAATGAACTTGAAAATGGATTCTTCCAAGGAGTTCCCTGGTGGTCTAGTGGTTAGACATGCTTTCACAGCCGTGGCCTGGCCTCAGTGCTACAAATGACCTTAGCTGTCATCCAAAGCTACCTCATTGCTGTGTCACAGTTATCTGATGACAAGGCCAAAATTTAATCAGCAAAAGTGGTTGAAGAAAAGTTTTCCTCATGCTCTCCACTCCTAGAGATCAATTCATTTTTATACAGCCCCAAGTATTTGCACTGATACTGAAAAAAAATCCAATAATTTTCACTCAAGTTCACAAGAAGCCATAGAAATCTAGGTTAACACCTAGGAATATTTAGAAGAAAATATTCTGTAAAATTATCATGGTATTCTGGTATTCTTACTTGCTTTCAAGCTGGAGCAGATTGATCGATAGAGTCATGAATTTGATTAAGATTCTCTATGGAGTTTGGGGTTGGTCTACACAACAGAACACTGATGGCAGATAAGCGTGGAGCATCAAATTATTTGCACCTGTACTTCTGTTACTTAGTCTAACAAGCTGAACCGTCTCCTTCCAGTCCAAATACCTCTTGCAGAAGGGCTTCTTTAAAAATGTGAATTAAAAAATGGGTATTCTGATTGAGGAAATACAACTGCATGGTAAATGTGCTAACAGCCTACGTCAAAGGCTTTAGCAGCCCGTCTGACTCTTGAGTAGCACACAGGCTGTCAGTCCAACTAATGTCACTAAAATCCCTAACAAAAAAAATACTGTGTTCATAATCCAAGACTGATGGCATCATATATTGAGAAGGTTATTTTGGATGACTACCTATGAAACATTCTAAATTTGCTTCAGGCCACACGGTGGATCCTCTGATTAGTGCCTGATATGCTTACTATTAAGACCTCAAGTTCGTTAGCAAACATGGTACAACATGAAGTGTCCTAATTGAGGAAACAGAATAGAATTCATGTCTTGGTTATCACTTATTAACCATGTCAGCTCACCTCTATGAACCTGTTCCCTCATTATAACTTCAACTTCATAAAACTGCTTTGAGGATAACGTGACATAACTGAGGTAAAAGAACTCTGATAACCAGAAAACTATGCCAATCGTGTTGTGGTGCTTCCCAGCATGTGGTAACCCAGCGGGACACGGTATGAGTCAAATGAGGTGAATTAAGCAGCATCTTCAAGGAAGGGAAAGCCCTTTAAGGTGATTATAATCCTCCTCTGAATCACAGTCAGTAAAAAATCCAATGTCTCTCTGAAGCCGAATACATAAAAATCGCTGAAGATAGGTCTCTAGAGTTCCAAGCCTGAAAAGGTAAGATTTGGGGGCCTGGGCTTTCTGGTGAGAGTGAGTTTGAGTCCAGAATCTTAACTAGAACAGGACAAGGCAGACAGAGTCTACAAGGTCAGAACAAAGGCAGCCACTAAAGTAAGGCTCAAAGTTAAGCCTCTGAAACTCACATACTCAAAGAATGAACAAACTTCAAAAACAGCACTTTTATTTGGCAAAATCAGCAAATAAACTGGCAATCCTGACAAACAGTCATTTCAATCTAACATTTTACTTAGTAGATAAACATTTGTAGAAAATCTGTAAATAGTATAAACACTTTTCTCAAAATGCTAAAAGGCCAAACACAATAGATTACATAGTCTATGTTTTCATCTGTATGAAATTCTAAAAAATGCAAAACTAATGATACAAAACAAATCATTATTTGCCAATGGCAACGGTGGGAGGATATGACTGACTGACTGCAAAAGGACACATAAATTTCAGGGGATGAAGGAAATGTTCTATATAATGTTTATGGTTGTAGATAGACACCTATATATACATCTTCAAAACTCACTGAATTCTACACTGAAAACTGGAGAATGCTACTCTGTGAAAAAATATACCTCAAAAAAAATTTTAAAGGTTACACATAATAAGTCAGCATGCTTTTCAAAGAATCATTCTAAGTAAAAATATTTTACTTAGTAAACAAATATTTATTTGTAGAAAATCTGGAAATAATACATTAAAAAATTTTTCACAATCATAAGCCGTGGTTACTTTTTTTACTTTCATTTTCTAATTTAAATTTTATATTGGGGTATAGTTGATTTATGTTTAGTTTCAGGTGTACAGCAAAGTGATTCAGTTATACACATATAAACACCCATTCTTTTTCAGATTCTCTTCCCATATAGGTTATTTTAGAACACTGAGTATAGTTCCCTGTACTATACAGTAGGTCCTTGTTGATTATCTATTTTGTGTATCTGTTAATTCCAAACTCCTAATTTATTCCTCCCCCTTCTCAGCCTTTCTCCTTTACTAACCATATATTTGTTTTCAAAGACTATAATCTGTTTCTGTTTTGTAAATAAATTCATTTGTATCAACTTTTTTAGATTTCATATAAGTGGTATCATATGCTATTTGTCTTTCTCTGACTTATTTCACATAGTAAGATAATCTCTAGGTCCATCCACATTGCTGCAGATGATATTATTTCTTTTTCATGGTTAACAGTCCACTGTACATGTATCACATCTTCTTTATCCATTCCTCTCTCAATGGACATTTAGGCTGCTCCCATGTTTTGACTGCTGTAAATAGTGCCACAATGAACACAGGGTGCACGTATCTTTTTGAACTATGGTTTTCTCTGGATATGAGCCCAGGAGTGGGATTGTTGGATCATATGGTAGATTTTGGTTTTTTAAGGAATGTCCATACTATTCTCCATAGTGGTTGTATCAATTTACATTCCCAACACTGCAAGAGGGTTCCCTTTTCTCCACACCCTCTTCTATTGTTTGTAGACTTTTGATGATGGTCATTCTGACAAGTGTGAGGTGATACCTCATTTCTCTAAAAATTAGCAATGCTGAGCATCTTTACATGTGTTTTTTGGCCATCTGTATGTATTTTTTGGAGAAATGTCTATTTACATCTGCCCTTTTTTTTGACTAGGTTATTTTTGGTTTTTTGATATTGAGCTGCAAGAGCTATTTGTATTATTTTGGAGATTAATCTTTGTTGGTCATTTCATTTACAAACATTAATATATTCTCCCATTCTGTGAGTTGTCTTTTCACTTTGCTTATGGTTGCCTTGACTAGACAGACCGTAGTCGGCAAAGTAATGTCTCTGCTTTTGAATATGCTATCTAGGTTGGTCATAACTTTTCTTCCAAGGAATAAGCGTCTTTTAATTTCATGGCTGCAGTCACCATCTGCAGTGATTTTGGAGCCCCAAAAACTAAAGTCTGACACTGTTTCCCCATCTATTTCCCATGAAGTGATGGGACCGGATGCCATGATCTTCGTTTTCTGAATGTTGAGCTTTAAGCCAACTTTTTCACTCTCCTCTTTCACTTTCATCAGAGGCTTTTTAGTTCCTCTTCACTTTCTGCCATAAGGGTGGTGTCATCTGCATATCTGAGGTTATTGAGATTTCTCCCAGCAATCTTGATTCCAGCTTGTGTTTCTTGACTCATTGGAAAAGACTTTGATGCTGGGAGGGATTGGGGGCAGGAGGAGACGGAAACAACAGAGGATGAGATGGCTGGATGGCATCACTGACTTGATGGACGTGAGTCTGAATGAACTCCGGGAGTTGGTGATGGACAGGGAGGCCTGGCGTACTGCGATTCATGGGGTCGCAAAGAGTCGGACACGAGTGAGCGACTGAACTGAACTGAACTGATGGTTGCCTTTACTGTGCAAAAGCTTTTAAGCTTAATTGGGTCCCATTTCTGTATTTTTTATTTTATTTTCATTGGTCTATGAGGTAGATCCAAAAAGATATTGCTGCAATTTATGTCAAAGACTGTTCTGCCTGTTTTTCTGTAAGAGTTTATAGTATCTGGTCTTACATTCAGGCCTTTAATCCATTTTGAGTTTACTTTTGTGTACAGTATTAGAGAATATTCTAACTTCATTCTCTAATATACAGCTGTGTTCCCAGTGTCACTTACTGAAGAGACTGTCTTTTCTCCATTGTATATTCTTGCCTCCTTTATTGTAGATTAACTAACCATAGATGCATGGGTTTATATCTAGGCATTCTATCTTGTTCCATTGATCTATATTTCTGTTTCTGTTCCAGTACAATACTGCTTTGATTACTGTAGCTTTGTAGTATAGTTTAAAGTCAGGGAGCCTGATTTCTCCAACTTCATTTTTCTTTGTCAGAATTGCTTTGGATATCCTGAGTTTTTCACATTTCCATATAAATTTTAAAATTTTTGTTCCAGCTCTGTGAAAAATTCTATTGGTAATCTATTAGGGATTGCACTGAATCTGTACATTGCCTTGGGCAGTGTAGTAATTTTGACAATATTGATTATTCCAATCCAAGAAGTGTGTCTTTCCATCTGTTTGTGTCATATTCCATCTCTTCCACAGCAAGTCACAGTTTTTGGAGTTTTTACTAGCTTTTTCCTGTAGTTGATTTCTAATCTCATAGTATTGTGGTTGGAAAATATGTTTGATTTCAACTTTTTAAAATTTACTGAGGTTTGTTTTGAGATCCAGCATGTGATCCATCCTACAGAGTGTTCCAAGTGCACTAGAGAAGAATGCATATTCTGCTGCTTTCAGATGGAATAGTCTATAAATATCAATTAAGTCCAAGCAATGTTTACTTTCTAACATTGTAAGAATTTTTTTTTCCTTCTAGAGGAACAAGCAAAAGTTAAAAGTACTTGAAAAGTGACAGTGAATGCAATTTAAAATCCTCCAAAAAAAAGTCTCATGAACTCAGTACAATGATATGTTACTTGACAGGTCTTTGAATGTTTTCCAGAATGTAACAATACACAAGAAGTTCTAAATTAAGGTTGTACAGGAGTCTAGTAGAACATATAACTGATTGGCATGGGGCAAGGTTACTGAAGTAAACTGGAAAGTACATGTGAAATCATGAAATCACTCAGTCGTACCTGACTCTTTGCGACCCCATGGACTGGAGCCTACCAGGCTCCTCTGTCCATGGAATTTTCCAGGCAAGAGTACTAGAGTGGATTGCCGTTTCCTTCTCCAGGGGATCTTCCCGACCCAGGGATCGAACCCAGGTCTCCTGCATTGTAGACAGACGCTTTACCATCTGAGCCACCAGGGAGAGTACATGGCCCTTCCCAAATGAGTTGGCATCGCTGGGTCCCACAGACTGATGTCAGGAAAAAGTACAGACTATTGTATAGCCAGAGTTGCTGATGATTAAAGACTTAGTATGTGAAATTTCCTGACTTCCTGAAATTCTCTGATGGTTCAAAATGTTTTTTTACACCACCACGTGGGCTAAACAAAACACATCCATATGCAGAATTATGACTTCAGGTCCATAATGCATGCTTTCTGAACTTTTTCAATAACAAAGTCTTGCCTTCTTTCAAACTGCTTACTTCTTTTATTTGTAGAGAGTCAGAATAATGTGGAATACTAGTGCACCTGAAGTAAAATTCATCTTGAAATTATATGACTGTCAGTCACTTCTAGTCACTTTGCTGAAAAATGAAGTTCTGTTTACATCTCTAAGCATACTGGTTGGCAAAAAAAGGGAAATATCAATCAGAATGAAAGAAGAATGAGTGAGGAAAAACTGAAGAAAAACACAAATTTTAGGAGCCCAGTCAGCTTTTAGACTTCAGAGCAACAAAATAATCCATGTGTTGAAATTTGAGAACTTCATTGCCCCAACTAGTCCAACCTGGCTGTAAATTTCGAGCAAACAATTCCAAACATTCTCCCTCTGGCTTGATATAGTCTTTTAGAACCTCTGTCCAAAAATGAGAAAAGAAAAAAAAAAAGCACAAAAATTATTATTAAGGAAGGAATCAATGTCCTTTAGTAGTTAAGAGGAGAAAGGCAGAGATGTTTCTTTAAAAAAGAAAAATAGCAAGTTAATTTCAAGGATTTCATCATAGACTTCACTATTTGTAGTTAGAAAGTCATTTGAAATAAGCACCCTTGAGATCGAGAATAATACCGTCAGAACTTTCAATAGTCCTGATTTATCACTTTTCATCTGTAGAGGAGAAATGAAGATTTTAACACCCACATCGGTGACTCTTCAGTTTTCCAATAATGCTGACATAGCTCCCGAGTACTATTTATTTTTTAATAAATGTAATCCATGCATGGAGAAAAGTACATAGGAATAATACAAAAACAATCCACTTTTCAAACTAAGATAAATATCAATGTAAGTCTCCACAAAAACATACTTTAGTGTTAAGAGTTGGAAACACAGATAAATATTCAGAACATATACCTAACAAATAACTCTTACCTCCTCAGCTATAATTTGGCAGTACTGAGAACACTCCTTCACTTCCAAATTACAGATACTTCTTTACCTAAAAGTTCACTGTATTATTTCCACAGTTAAATATTTCTTGTTCAATACATTCATAACTACTGAACATTGTATTTTGTTGGGAAAATGCATCTCATCTATACATTGGCTAAATAGCTATAATCTACACTAACAGAAGTTCTTTTTAAGCACATGCTCATTTGAATGACAAATATTTAAATCAGTTTAACCTTGATGATGTTGCCGGTTAGCTATATATTTTTTGGTATATATTTATTCTTCAACAGGAACTTAGTATGAAAATAACAATTCAAGTATGCAAAGTCATTAGAACAGGCAAAATATAGTTCCTAACGGCTTCATAGGATTGAGCTTCAAAGAAATCCATCAAATTCTCTTGTTAAGGGTTCCTTAGAAATACTTCATAGAGGTTAGATTTAAAAGGTAATATATGAAAATTTTTATATTTCATAATGTTCTTTAGTTGCTCTCACAACAAAATAATTGTTTGTCTGAAAGCACAGATCCTATCTATCAAAAATCAAAGAAATCAAAAGTATTCATTGCCTACAACTCAAACAAACTCAAATCTGGGCTGTGATAGCTTCTAGGAGAAGCTGACATGAGACTGCTGGTCCTTTTGTTAACTACATAACTAAATGCTCCTAAACTTGAGTGAGAAACATTCCCCCAGAGTCTTAAAGGACAATAAACTTTTGTATCACTTTTCCATGTTTTGTCCCATGAATTCAATGCCTCACCAGCCTCAACTCACTTTTAAAGTGGTCTAACATTATACTGAAGCAAGGTTTTGTTTTCTTATTTCTGCTTGTTCGTTCAGTTCTTCAGTACAAAAATGTTAATGACTCTACTTTGGCATTTTAAACTGGAATCCAAACTGGAATCAGCCAATCAAAAATGTTTACTATTTCTGAGCACCCATTATAAGTGCTGCGGGACTTAAAAGAAAGAGATATCCATGTTTTCTAAGACTTCACAAACTAACAGAAAAAGATGGCCAGGTATTTGAAGTGAAAAAAATACATAAAACCTAAACCCATTTATCACCTCCCACTTTATCAATGGAACACATTTTGGCATCACTTTTTTCCTTTTTAGTTGCAAAACACAGAAAATGAAGGAGTGAAGTTTTACAATGCTAACTACATATGTTTAATTTCAAAAAAAGGAAAAGAAGCAGAGGCAAATTAATGGAAATGTTTTATTCTTACTAATTTTAAATATCAATTTAAATGAAAATGTAAGATCTTAAAAGTTCTCATCACAGGAAAAAATACTGTAATTATGTGTAGACTTATTGTGATCAGTGAAAATGTACATATACCTTGAATCATTATGTTACACACCTGAAACTAATACGAAGTTATATGGCATTTATATCTCAATTTTTAAAAGTAAATTCACGTGTATGAATTTAAATATGACATATACATAAATAATTACATAATATCTGGCATTAGTAAAACATACTTCTAACCAATGGAGAGGAAATACTTTATATATAGCTAGTTCATCCCTCTTCTGCTTGGGAGCAAGAGGTGGCTGGGGGAAAAGTGCTCAAATGTCAGTGCATAGAATCTCTTATAAACTGTTAGTGAGTAAAGCAGTGAAAAGAAGCAGAAATTCCTCTAAGGAGCAATATGAAAAACAAAATTTTGATTCAAATACTTTTATTTCATTATATTTCTATCTTAAACCTTTAAACTTAAAAGATTATAAATTTACATTAGGGTGGAAAGCCATAGCTATTGTTAGCTTATGTTTCAATCTACAGGAAGAAATTTCAAAACTTAAAAAGAGTAAACGTATCATTTTGAAATGGAATATGCTGCCAGTTTGGTGTTTTTTACATTTTGCAGTAGAAAAAAAAAACAAACTAAAACTTGTTTTTTAAAGAAAAAAAACCACCTTGGTGTTTTCAGAAGCTAAGGAGAGACCATTTCATTCTGTGAATGTGCAGAACGCACTTTAAGAACATTTACATGTAAAAGTTCTAAGCATTACATAGACAGCATGTATTACACCAAATCCTAGGGTTATAATTTCAGAGTAAAATATAGGCAGAAATCTGAAAGTTGCTTTCTGATGGCTTTATGTAGCTCTACCTCCAAAACACAGATACTTGCTATACAGAAACATGAACTCAAAAATAAGGATTATAAACACTTCTTGTCTACCAGTACTTAACCAAAACATAAGGATTACATATATTGAATCATGCAAAAAATTTCCCCCCAAAATCTAACTTTTCTTTTTAAATATTCTCAATCCTAAAAATGTGTTTGTGCTGCTCTCTACTGGGAATACAGAAGAACTGTACTTCATAAATAGAAGCTATACAATGTAGTGCTAATTTTTATTAATAGTAATAAAACACTAATTTTAATCACTATTTTATAAAACCTTGTATCTTAAGAGTCACCTTTAAACATAATCTATGTAAAATGAATTGAGAAATAGTTTAACTATCATTTGGGAATGAAAGGTTTCTTGGGTCTGGCTTTTGGATTTTTAAAAGTAAAAACAATAAGCCCTAAAGACAAACCCTTTATTAAACTTTGATACTCACCAAATGATAAAGAAAATTCAAATGAGAACAATACAACTTAGATTTCCTCCACTGAGTATCACTGGTAGCAAATATAATTTTTTTCTCAAAGAACAGTACAGACTTTCCATTTAAGTCAAATGTTTACTTGCGTTAAAGACTCTATCACAGTCCAAAGTTTAAAGGCAATTATTCACTGAGAATGCCTCTAGGTCAAAAAATGGATCAACAGGTAGACATCTGAATATTTCTCAAATGAATTAACACAAAAGACTCTTCTGCATAGGAAATCTAAGATATGAGAAATCTGGAGTGCTACCAATAAACAGCCTTTTGGAAATGTGAATTCACCTTCCTATGTATCCTAGCTCATGAACTTTGAATGTCAAATTCAGTATTTCTCAAGGACTTATATTCCTTCTTATTTTTTTATTCTTTCAGTTGAAAAACTTAGCATTTACTGATCTTCTACTATATGTGACAGACTTTCAAATGTAATCAATCCTCACAACTCTGAGGATTATTCCCTCTTCAAACAACGACTCTGAGGTGGAAAATTATGAGTATCTCGCTCAAGTAGCAGAGCCAGGATTCAAGGTCCTTTAGGTCAATGTGAAAAACCAAAATTTCCACTATTCCTTGCTGTTCAGTTTCATTAAATGATGAACATCATACTAAAGCATTAAGACTAGTAAGAACTGCAGGATACTACCTTTCCAATGGTTCAGAAAAGCAACACTACTCAACATAAAACTGAGACTGTCTACAATATATCAAGGGAATTGTAAGCATCTCTCTGACTGCTTTCTAAGCTCTAGGCTTTAGAACAAGCAAGGGGTGGAGCCCTGACAATACAATAAAGCCCCTGGAACTACAGTCCTCAGAAGTACCACCAGTCTTCACTTGGTTGCACCAGTGATGGGATAAGAGCCCCATTAGTCAGGGGACCCTAAAGCATGGTGGGAGAGGAAAGACTGAGGTAAGGTAAGACGAGTCTACACAGTCACCTGGGTGTTCACACGGCTCCATCTCCGCTTCAACAGAGTCTGGACCTAACAGACCCTTTTGCCAGCCACCCTCTAGACTTCTTTCAGGTCACAACCTCCAAGCCTATTCAGCACCATTTTTGCAGTGAGACCCTTACTGCCGACCACGATGATGCGCTCCCAGACCCATAAGAATTATTCCACCCAGCAGAGGAGGTGGTCAGCCACTGCTGGGCGGGTCTCCGACACCCACATCTCTGTGGGCTTTGATTCAAGGCCACAATGTGCCCCTGAAGGGCTCCCGACCCTGCTCCTCCCGTGCGCTGGCCCGGCAGCCTCTGAAGATGCAGAGCCAAGCGCTGTGGCAGCGGCGTCGTCCTCCTCTTCCCTGACACGCCCAAGCCGCCCCCAGACAAGGGGCACAAAGCACTGGATGCCGCCACCGGCCTGGAGAAGGGCTTGAACCAGGCCGCTCTGGATCTGCACGCCCTGGGTTCTGCCCACATAGATCCCCCATCTCTGTGCCTTCCTGAAGCGCCACCACTTGGATGTGGTGACCACCTGACCAACCTCTGCAGGCCAGCCAGGTTGGTACCTCCTGGAAAGGCTGACGCTCCCACAGCACAAGAGGCCAGCGAGCCCAGCTCCCCTCCAAGGCCAGGTCCCCAACCTGATGTCAGGGCCTCTGGCCGAGCCCCTCCCTGGTTAACCACCTGGAGCCCTTTCCCCAAAGCCAAGGACCAAGTGCCAACAATAAAAGGTTTCTGGAGCAAAAAAAGAAAAAAAAAACAATCTATCTCACAAATTCTTCTATATGATTTTAGAATTAATTAAAATAACACATATCGGATTGAATTTCCAAATCTCTAGACCATTCAAATGCAACGTTCAATCATTTTGTCAATTTCATAAAAGTCATAACAATTCTATTTTATAGAAACATACCAGCAAGAGGTGGCTTATGTGAATGGAGGGTACAGGGCACACTGACAATTAACTTGTGGTCTGGAATGGGCAGCTCTTTTACATCTGCATTCCTACTGAAACAGAACAACAACATAACTATATTTTAAAGGACAATTTATTACATTTAAGCCACAGTTGTCTTGATTTCTTTTCACCTTTCAAATAGCATCTGCATTTATAATAAATTTAAGAAGAGAAATAATAATGGAAATCAACAATTTAAGTATTAAGAAATTTCAGATAGTTTCCTCTTCTACAATAATAACTATTACACATTAGATAAAGCAAATGATAATATACAATTTCATGTGCCATTAGCATTCACACTTTTCTTGTCTGGGCCATTTCCAGATTTTCAAAAATGTAAAAATTAAGGAAAACCAATGATTTCTGTGTTAATTTTTGAAAGCCTGAAAATTAATACATTTATACAATTTTGAAAAATCACCCTTCCTACCTTAACAGTAAAGCAGCTTTTTCTCGAACTCTTCCCAGTATAAGACCTTCATAAGGCTTTTTGTGTGGAGAATCTAATGGGAACACAAACTCTCCTGAACTGGTGATCTGACAAAAAGGAGATAGAAACAAAAACAACCCATACACCTGTAAATATCCAGGAAAGGATTGGTTTTTTTTTTTAACTTCCAGTTTACAGTTTCTACCAAAGAAAAAGAATTATTAAACCTCAAGGCTACTGCTATCCAATAAAAATATAATGGGGCCACAGATGGAAGCCACCCATGTAATTTAAAATTTCTAGTACCAACATTTAAAAAAAGCAAGAAGAATGAGGCAAAATTCATTTTAACTATATTTTAATTTTAAATTATTTTAATTTAATCTAACATATCTAAAATATTATCATTTTAGTATGTAGCCAATTCAAAAAATTACTGAGGTATGTTACAGTCTTTCATATTAAGTATTTTAAATTCAAAAGACTTACATGTGACATTTATTACCTCATCTCAATGTGGACCAGTCACCTTTCAAGTGCTGAAGAGCTACACATAGCTAGTGACACACACCATACCATACCATACCATACCATACCATATCATACCATATCATAGTGGGCAGGGCAGCTTTACACGACTAAAAAATTATTTTAAATTTCTATCATCTTACACATAAAACTCTTGGTTTTCCATTAAAATATGTTACTAGAAATCATGCCATCATTTATTCATTTGTTCATTAAATAACATTTACCTATATCACTGGCAATGTGACTAAGTACATTACAATAAAGTATTTTCCTTTATTTATAGGAAACAATGTCATTAAATACTGTCAAGAGCTAAAATTAATAATGAAAGTAGCTTGGGAACTGATGAGACAGACAATACAAGTTCTAACCTCTTAGCATTATAAATCCAGAAATTCAGTCTCATCATTTCATCCTGGAGTGATTGATCAGACTCCCAGAGACTCACTCTAACTAATCAAACTCAAAACACAATTTAAAACAATATTCAATTCTTTAATTAAACATGGAGGCAGATATTTTCATTATCATAATATTCATATCTATCCTCTATGGAATCCTTTAGTGTATATCAAGGTACCTAAAAACCAAACCAGTAAAGTCCTTTTATCACCTCTAGGGCCTATGAATAGCAGCAGCTATTCCACACAGTGCTGTATAAACACTGCCAAATTCTGATGCTTTGGATGTCCTTTATACTCAATGTAGATTACTCCATCTGATGTAACAATATGTGCAAACACCTAAGAAATTTTCATATTTTTGCATATTTTACATATTTCATAAATAAGTAAAACATATTTTTGTTTTAAACTATCATACCACCTCTTAGAACTGATTACTACTAGAAATGAACAGTCTTAGTTTTCATGTATTAACATTTTACTGGTTTTAATTTCAGAAGGTAACTTTTTCCTGACTTTGGTCCCAGTTTCTGACTATGAAAAGATTGTCGTAACAGAGAGAATAGAATGGAGTTTTATATGCCCGTAACAATCCTATTGCAAATCAACCAGAGCTAAGCCCAAATACAACTGTAAAAGCAAACAAACAATTATAAGCACCTGTTTGCTGAGTGTCATAAAATAGGTGCAAATAAACAATGTACACAGCTTTCAGAAGATACTCCAGTACACTAGAAAGCACACAAAGCACGTTTAAAATAGACCTCTCCTGTGTCTAAGATGAATAGACCAGGAACACAAATGTTAAACATTCAGTCCATAAAACCTGGTTTGTCTTTTTAAAATTTAGGATGGCTCCTGTGGAATTCATTTAAGTAGACAGCGTACTTTTAAAAGGAGAGCCAATGAACTTTGAATGACACATGACTTTTCTATATTTTTTGGTATTCTTGAAACCAAGCAAAGATTAATATTAAAGACCTTTCAACTCATCTTCATTTCTTTCAAAAACAAGAGCTAAGGAACACAGTTAAGCTTCACAGTATAAAAGGCCTTGCTTCCAGCATTTTCCCAACTCTTCCACACTAGATTTCTTTGCTATTTTCCCTTCCATCCCCAGCAACATAACGGGGGAAAAAATGACAAAGAAAAGAAAAAAGAAAGAGAAGTCACAAAGGGCAGCTGAAGTTTTGGATGAGTGAAGAGGAGGAAGATGAACAGTAAGACAATTTCTATGTTTAGTGATGGACAAATCCCCCAAGGTTTTTGCTTATTGTCTTAAACTACAGACCATCAGAGCTTTTTAAAATGTCATCCTGATATTTACATGAGTGATTTCCTAAGACCAGGAGTTTGGGGTTCTACTCCAAAAGATAAAGAACAAACAGGTAAAAAGCCTTGAGAATAAGAAGACAAAGGTATTTAGCACCAAAGTAAATGTTTTAATTAGACCGTGTTAAAGAAGTAGAGTGATGCCATGTTAAATATTAAAAAGTAGGTGCTACCTTTATATGACTTGTACATTGCACCTTATGAACAAATAAAGTTAACGGATATGTTAACTTTGGAACTTACTTTTACCCAGTGCCATTCAGCAACTACCTCCACAGACCAAGACGGGTAAAGCTCTTCCTTGACAAAACGCAGGTGCTTCTGTCTATTTGTCACCCATGTAACAACGAGACATCTTGGAGCAGCCAGCTTAGGGACAGGTATCTGCTTTATCTGCAGTGGTGATAAATAACTATATCTAAGAATAAACAGAAAAAAAATATTAGCAAAATTAGCTGCAAAAGAGAAAAATAAGTAAGGACAAGACCTGTATAACACTGATTCCACAAACACAAAGCTTCTGAAATTATTTACGTGTGTAACTAAATACAAAGCCACAGTGACACCCAGTGGACATGTTGTTAACAGGTAAGTTGGAAATACCACTTTTCATTTTTACTAACTCAAAATGATCAGGCCATATTTTTTTTTATCACTTCTGAACATATTACATTTCAGTAATTTTACTAATATTTCCTACATGCTTTTATACTATTTAAAATTAAGCAAATATCATCTTGCGATGATCTGTACACTACACATGTGCTTGTGAATTCGCTAAGTCGTGTCCAAATCTTTTGGGACCCCCATGGACTGTAGCCCACCAGGCTGCTCCGTCCATGGGATTCTCCAGGCAAGAATACTGGAGTGAGTTGCCATGCCCTCCTCCAGGGGATCTTCCCAACACAACCCAAGGATCGAACCTGTGTCTCTTACATCTCCTGCATTGGCAGGCAGGTTCTTTACCACTAGCACAATCTGGGAAGCCCAGAGACTCCATTAACACTCTGGAAACTGTCTCAATATCCCACCACAGTTCCAACACTCAATCTATCATCCTCTTCTTTCATCCTTCAGTCAATTCTACTGGGCTCTCTGAAACACTTATGCTTCCATTACAAAAAAATTCTATAGCCCTGAACCTTCTGGCCATCAGTAGTACAAAGTCTAGTTTCTCTTGTTAGAACTCTACTTGTTCTGTAACACCCCATCAAACCAATGTGGTCGACTGTCCAATCCCAACATACATAGCCATAAGAGGAGAGGTCGGTATTCTCCTGGCTCCTCTCCAGTTCCAGGCTGTCAATCATCTACCATTGTGTGAAACCCCTTCTCTTTGAGAATTATGCTATCTAGCCTCCAGCCTTCTTATGGAATCCATTACATCCTCACTTTCCATACTCAATGAAGACTTAAGTTCAAAGATCTTTATGCCTAGCCACGGTAAATTTGCTAGTATCCTGGGTGATGTAAAGAACAATCTAAATAATGTGCACGCTCAACTATTCTTCCCCTAACTAAATATGATTGTATGCACTAACTATGATCACCACCTCCTTACTCCTTCACTCTACAACTCCTGCAAACCTCCAATCTTAAATTCAATTCAACTTCAACACAATTTTATTCAACTTCATGTAGGAAAAAATCAGATGGAGAAAAATGCTAAACTGAAATCTGGCAATCCATTCTCAGGCTCTCAAAACTACTCATCAATTATTTTACTTACCCTTGGTCAACTACTACAAACTCTCATCTATTCTTAAGTCCTTTGCTCAAACACACTTTTGGCAGATGAAATATGCCAAAGCTCAGTCAAAATAAAGGTCTTCAGACTACTTCAACCACCTAACCCTCTGCCAGGTGTATGATGAGGGGTGTATAATAACCCTCATTATACACCTTCACTTACCTATTTCTCTTACTTTTCTTTTAAAGGAAACAGTATTGTTTCATGTGTTTAAAGCTTATCCCTCCCACTGTGTTCTTTTATTCCCATCTTTTAGTCTATCAGTAATGCTAAGTCCAAGGGGACATTTCATGCAAAGATGGGCTCAATAAAGAACAGAAATGGTATGAAGAGCAGAAGATATTAAGAAGAGGAGGCAAGAATACACAGAAGAACTGTACAAAAAAGATCTTCATGACCAAGATAATCACAATGGTGTGATCACTCACCTAGAGCCAGACATCCTGGAATGTGAAGTCAAGTGGGCCTTAGAAAGTATCACTACAAACAAAGCTACTGGAGGTGATGGAATTCCAGTTGAGCTGTTTTAAATCCTGAAGGATGATGCTGTGAAAGTGCTGCACTCAATATGCCAGCAATTTGGAAAACTCAACAGTGGCCACAGGACTGGAAAAGGTCAGTTTTCATTCCAATCTCAAAGAAAGGCAATGCCAAAGAATGCTTAAACTACCGAACAATTGCACTCTTCTCACACACTAGTAAAGGAATCCTCAAAATTCTCCAAGCCAGGCTTCAACAATACAAGAACCGTAAACTTTCAGATGTTCAAGCTGGATTTAGAAAAGGCAGAGGAACCAGAGATCAAATTGCCAACATCTGCTGGATCATGGAAAAAGTAAGAGAATTCCAGAAAAACTTCTACTTCCGCTTTATTGACTATGTCAAAGCCTTTGACTGTGTGGATCACAAGAAACTGTGGAAAATTCTGAGAGAGATGGGAATACCAGATGACCTTACCTGCCTCTTGAGAAATCTGTATGCAGGTCAGGAAGCAACAGTTAGAATTGACTCCAATACTCTGGCCACCTGATGCGAAGAGCCGACTCCTCGGGAAAGACCCTGGGAAAGATCGGAGGCAGGAGGAGAAGGGGGTGACAGAGGATGAGATGGTTGGATGGCATCACCTCACCAACTCAATGGGCATGACTTGGAGCAAACTCCAGGACATAGTGAAGGACAGGAAAGGCTGGTGTGCTGCAGTCCGTGGGGGTGCAAAGAGTCGACTTGGCGACTGAGCAACAACAAAGTTGAACTTGTAGAAACAGGAAACGGAATGGTGATTTCCAGCGGCTGGGGAGGGGAGAAAGAGGGAGAGATGAGTTAAAGGAGCAAACTTTCAGTTATAATAAGGTCTGCAGTGTAACACAGAACATGGTGACCGCAGCTGATAGCACTAAATTCTATTATAATTTTGATGAGAACGGAAGGTGTGTTCTTCTCAAAGAAAAGATATATGATGTGATGGATGCGTTAATGAACTCCACGATGGGACTCTTCACAATGTAGACATGTACTGAATCACCATGTTGCACACTTTAAATATCTTACCATCTTTCTGTCAATTATAGCTCAATAAACCTGGAAAAAAGATGAAAAGAGGCCCATCACCAAATCGGATGTAATGGTGGTCAGCTTCACCAGTCATCGGGATGAATCATCTCACCACACTGGGATCACAACTTAACCATGATAATGGCTACAATTAAAAAGCTAAAACATACCAAATGTTGGAGAGAACATGGAACAATCAGAATTCTCATCCTCAGCTGGAGGGAGCTAAATGAGTAGAACCACTTTGGGAAACCAGAAGTATTCACCTATGAGCACTCTATCACCTGGGAATGTTACTCCCAAAAGACATGCATATATGCAGTCAACAAAAGATAGGTACAAAAATGTTTATAGAAGCACAACTCAAAGTGGGCAAAATCTGCAAAGTGCACAAGTACCCATGAACAGTAAAATGGATATAGAAAATGAGGCATATTCCCCAAACTGGTCATTACGGAGCAATGAGCAGGAACTAACTGCTACTACCTGCAAGGGCATGGATGAATTCCACAACTTAATGTTGAGGGAACATCCAGGAGCCAAAGAAAATATACAGCATGATTCCATTCCTATAAAGTTCAAAACTAGGCTCAAGTGATGTACAGTGTTATAAATCAGTGGACTTGAAAGGGGGTGACGATGCGAGGAGTCGTGAGATGGGCTTGGGAGTGCTCCAGGGTTCCGTTTCTTGACATAGTGAGGGTGTTCATGTTCTGAAAATTCATCAGGCCGTGCACATGACTTGTGCACTTTTCTGAATGTATATTACACTTCAGTTACAAAGTCTGCTTGAAGTACAAATGAGGCCATTTTAAGAGTTGGCTTTTTCAGGAAAGCGGATGAAATGAAGCTCTATCACCAACAAATTTTAGCTCTAATACCAACAAGTTTAACAACAGACAACAGAACTCCTCCAAAAACTTCACCCGCAGAAATCTAAAAAACAGGTGTTGGGGGAGGGGTAAATTGGCAGTTTGGACTCAGCAGATGTGAACTATTTATATAGAGGATGGGTAAACAATAAGGTCCTACTGTATAGCACAGGGAACTATATTCAACATCCTGTGATAAACCACAATGGAAAAAATATTTTAAAAGAATATATAATATATATATATGTAAAACTGAGTCACTTTGCTGTACAGCAGAAATTGGCGTAACATTGTAAAGCAACTATACTTCAATTTAAAACTTCAGGGTTCGTTGGGGAAGTAGCTAGAGATGCTGCTAAACTTTGTAAACACACAGGACAGTCCCCAGATCACACTTCAGTAAAGAATTGCCTGGATCCAAACGTCAATAGTGCCACCGGTGATCAGTCTTGCCCTACAGTTTGACCTACAAGCCCAAGAAATGGCCCAAAAGAAATATGGAGATAGAGAGTTGGGGGGAAAAAAAATCCAGTTCTCATCATTAAAGGAGGTGTGTGTGCTATTGGCAGAGAGCCCCCAAAAATACCAGGGCGGTGCTGCACCCGCCCCCATTTCTTCAGCCCCCACGGTCTTCCCCTCGGGTGCCCGTGGGCCTTCAGATCCCAGAGCAAGTGGGGCGTGGAAGCAGATGGCTTTGCCTCTCGCCCTCTGCTTGTCCACTCCACTCTGCGCTCCCTGATGGAACTCAGATCAGCCTAATTACCGTTGCTATCTTCAGCAGCTTAAGGACAACTATTCCTTGATAGAGCAGATATTCCTTACTACCAAAAAAAAAAAAAAAAAGCAGGAAGAAAGAAAGAAAACACTTGAAAAGTCTCCAATCTTTCAGTCCTTGGCAGTGAGCGTTTCTGTTTCATGTCAGAGTCTGGACTTGGCCTGGAAGGGAAGGCAGCCAGCCGAGCGTGCCATCAGAATAACTAGGTCAATTTTCAGCTTCTTCTTGGAAGGCATTCTCCTCCTTCTCTCCCCTCCCTGCTGGGCCCTCAGCCTGTCTGGACCGGCCACCTTTGTTTCGGATAACTGGCTCTCTCAGCCTACATCTCACAGTCCAAAGGCCCCTGGGATTGAACAAACCGCCCACCCACTTTGAAACAAAGAGCATAGTTCTGCTCCTCCAATTCAGGCATCTGGAATCGGTGACACCCGCAGTGTACAGGAACTGGGCTGCCTGGTGGAGAGTGAAATCCCACGCATTGCCTGGGGACATTCTGGGCTTCGTCCACTGGCTCCATCAGAGCACGTCATTGGACCCTGGGAAGTGCTAAGTTCCACACTGTACCCAGGGAGGTAGTTTCAGAATTATGTCAGTGGAAAAGACATGATTTATCTGGCTTGCCAAAAAAAAAAAATCAAACAATAAAGCCAAAAGTCAGCCCAAAGAATCAGGTTGAAGGAGCCCAAAAAAACCCTAGGAAAAAACAGATATAGGGGGAAGATTCTTTTCCATCAGAACTTCTCAGCACATGGCATTGAGCTTTTAGATAAGAACGTGGTATGAACAAAGACATCCACCATAGACGCTCCCACAGTTCTTCAGCTGTGTGTTTACCCCTATCTTTCTACATTAAAACCTGTCCAGGAGACAGAGCTTTCTTCTTCATCTTACATATTCAAAATTCAACAAAAGATCTCACACCTATTAAGTACCTAATAAAATGGTTCCTCAACCTTTCTTGCACACTTTGTTCCAAGATGACCCCCCAAACATTCGCCCAGAGATGCATCGGCATTCTTGGATCCCATGACCTTAGCTTCTGAGCCGACACCCAGAGCACGTTATCTGTGAGGTCTTCCCCACTTGGGCACTATTTGTTTTTTATCAGCTGGCTGCCACTCATGTATCAGTTCAGTTCAGTTCAGTCACTCAGTCATGTCCGACTCTTTGCGACCTCATGGACTGCAACATGACAGGCCTCCCTGTCCATCACCAACTCCTGGAGTCCACCCAAACCCATGCCCATTGAGTCAGTGATGCCATCCAACCATCTCATCGTCTGTCATCCCCTTCTCCTCCTGCCTTCAATCTTTACCAGCATCAAGGTCTTTTCCAATGAGTCAGTTCTTTGCATCAGGTGGCCATAGTATTGGAGTTTCAGCACATCAGTTGGCTAGTATTTCAAACTCTGTGGGATTTGTGTCTTAATAAGTGGTGGGGGGGAGTTGGGGGGAAGCCCTGTTACTTGTTGAAGCCAGAGCATCAATATGCACTTATTAAGTTATCTGTGAGGTCTTCCCCACTTGGGCACTATTTGTTTTTTATCAGCTGGCTGCCACTCATGTATCAGTTCAGTTCAGTTCAGTCACTCAGTCATGTCCGACTCTTTGCGACCTCATGGACTGCAACATGACAGGCCTCCCTGTCCATCACCAACTCCTGGAGTCCACCCAAACCCATGCCCATTGAGTCAGTGATGCCATCCAACCATCTCATCGTCTGTCATCCCCTTCTCCTCCTGCCTTCAATCTTTACCAGCATCAAGGTCTTTTCCAAGAGTCAGTTCTTTGCATCAGGTGGCCATAGTATTGGAGTTTCAGCACATCAGTTGGCTAGTATTTCAAACTCTGTGGGATTTGTGTCTTAATAAGTGGTGGGGGGGAGTTGGGGGGAAGCCCTGTTACTTGTTGAAGCCAGAGCATCAATATGCACTTATTAATGACTTCTGTGATGTGAGCAAGACAATAAGGATAGATAGGATAGATACTGCCTTACTTACATCACAGAAGTCATTAATAAGGGCATATTGATGTTCTATTTACATATCAAACTAGCACATCATAGCTTGATATGTAAGATCAAGAAATTCTTCCCAAAGAGAAACATATGGAAATATAGGAATAAATCATGAGCCTGAGCAAACTCAGGAGATAGTGAAGGACAGGGAAGCCTGACGTGCTGCAGTCCATGAGGTCACTAAATTCAGACACAATTTAGTGACTGAACAACAACATATTTTTTTAAAAAACTCATAACTACATCTTCCACAACCACCTCCAAAAGCGAGGATGCTTCCTGACTATAGTAAAATAAATATTTACTCCTAATTGAAGGGCTCAAGTGTAAATTACTGACATTAAGAAAAAACTGAAAAAAAAAAAAATCCTAACGACATGCAGTCTGTCAGGATGAGTTCTTGACTAAATGAGGTGTCAGAGTTTCTCTGTTAGAAATGAAGGATTGGTGAAAACGTCGAGAGGTTATTTCAAAGGCCTAGAAGGTGAAGGGTTGACATGGAATCCAGACAACAAGTCACCCCAGTGGCTGACCCATTGAGGAGAGTGATAGAGCCTGGTCAGAGCCAAGCAGGGAGAGAGAGCAGGGACAGGGACAGGGAAGCCAGGGCACCAAGAGAGACAGCCACCAAGTGGGCTCTCCATAAACACAGGGACATTGTCACCACCCCCTGCCCTCTGCTCTTCTATTAATTAGGACGTGCATCTTGCTTTGTTGGCTCCAGAAACATTTGGCACAAAATTAAGCTTTAATAGAGTAATACATACTCCAAAATCACTGCAACAGTAACTGCAGCCATGAAATTAAAAGACAATTGCTCCTTGGAAGAAAAGCTATGACAAATCTAAACAGCATGTTAAAAAGCAGAGACCTCACTTTGCCAACAAAGGTCCATCTAGTCAAAGCTATGGTTTTTCTAGTAGTCATGTATGGATGTGACAGTTGGACTATAAAGAAGGCTGAGAACAGATGCTTTCAAATTGTGGTGCTGGAGAAGACTCTTGAGAGTCCCTTGGACTTCAAGGAGATCAAACCTGTCAATCGTAAAGGCAGTCAACCCTGAATATTCATTGGAAGGCCTGATGCTGAAACTGAAGCTCCAATACTTTGGCCACCTGATGTGAAGAGCTGACTCATTGGAAAGACCCTGATGCTGGCAAAGATTGGAGGTGGGAGGAGAAGGGGACGACAGAGGATGAGATGGTTGGATGGCATCATTCACTCACCCAACATGAGTTTGAACAAACTCCAGGGGATAGTGAAGGACAGGGAAACCTGGCATGCTGCGGTCCATGGGGTCACAAAGTTGGACACGACTGAGTGACTGAAGAACACCAAGTACACTCAGGATGATAATATTGCTCATGACTTCAACAATAATCTTTTTGGAGTAAACCTAAGTTCTCAGAGTATAAGCAATCAGAAAATTGCTGCTAGCAACACACAGTGAAAGCTTTAAGACCTAATTTCTAAAAGATATGATTAGAATGAGAAAATTATAGAAATGATTAAAAAAATCATTTTCTTCACTCTATTTAATAGACTTTTTTTTCTTTAATTAATTTTTATTTTTTAGTTTGTTTTGCTTTACAATACTGTATTCGTTTTGCTACACATCGACATGGATCAGCCACGAGTGTACATGAACTCCCAATCCCGACCCCCACCTCCCCTCTCCCGCCCCACACCCTCTCTCTGGATTATCCCCGTGCATCAGTCCCAAGCATCCTGCATCCTGCATCAAACCTGGACTGGCGATTCGTTTCACTTATGATATCACACATGTTACACTGCCACTCTGCCACCCATCCCACCCTCTCCCTTAATAGACATTTTTAATGACTATAATGGTGCTAAGTATTAACAAAGGGAAATGGAGCCAATGATCAACCGATCTATTGACTTGTCAGTTATCTTCACACAACCAACAGCCAAATGATGACTGTCTTGCATTTTTCCCTCACTTTGCAACAGGTATATCTGGAGAAAATTATGTGCCAGCAGTTTCTCTGGATGTTTTATGAGAATATTTAATCTTTCTGAGAGAAATATCACCTTCTCTACAGTTGAATAAAGGAAGACTCAGAGAAACTAAGAACTTTCTCAAAATATGTGGCTGCACCAGGATTTGAACTCTAATTCTTCTAAATCATGTCTAAAACTGTCAGTATTTCAAAGTCCCAGATTTTGAAATTCCACAGAACAGTAAATTTTTAAAAGCATCTTGAAGGTCCACATAAGATTGGCAAATTTGTATTTTTCTAGGTAAGGACATTGACACACACACACACACACACACACACCCCTTCACCATAATTTTATAAGAGAACATTTTTAACACCAAAAGAGTGAATAAATGCAGCTTGATCAATAACACGTTATATAGCCTTATTTTTATTGGCTGTTGTTGTTTAGTCACTAAGTCACGTCCAGCTCTTTGCAGCCCCATGGACTGTAGCCTGCCAGACTCCTCTGGACTTCTCAGGCAAAAATACTGGAGTTCTGGTTGCCATTTAGAATGGCAAGGTACTGGTTACCATTTCCTCCTCCAGGGGATCTTCCTGACTCAGGGATCGAACCCAAGTTTCCTATATTAGCAGGTGGATTCTTTACCACTGAGCCACCAGGGAAGCCCTTATGTTGCTTCACATGGGTACATTTTGGCCAGAATGACAGTAGCTTCAGCTCAGCTGTGAAATTCCAGTGACTTGCACTTGGGAACTGTTGCAGAAAACCAGGAAGCCTCTTCAGGTAACAAAGTCCCTCTGCCTGGAACTGGATTGGATCCTAAAAGTTACTGGGCCCACTTTGTTGACTTCTGGCCATTGCATGGATCAGGTATCCAGGACAGCATGGAAAATTATAAATTTATATGGAGCAGAACATACAGATAACTTCAAACCAATATGTATATAGGGTACTCACATCCATTTTAAGAGTAGATAAAGCTATTTGTTTGCTACTGTTCTCTACAAATTGTCAGTCTTCTAAAAGACATTTCTGTGTTGTAAAATTAAACATTCTTAAAGCTAGGGATAAATTAAGAAACTCCTATGTCTTGCTCAGATTTAGGTATTTAATCTATATAAATTTTGCACAAACTTGCACTGAAAAGGCACATAATTTGGTAGGAAAACCATATGGATGGATCTGAGTCCTCTTTCTTGTTGTTTCACTCATGATCATGACTTCCAGCAAACCACTAAACGTTTCTTGGCCTCACTTTCTTACCAGGAAAAGGAAGGACTAAGATCATTGTTCCCCAAGCTTCCTTTCAGCTCCACTAAACTCACTTGCCAACAGCTGAGCTCAGGGCTTCTTTATGAAGAACTATAAAATTTTTGGGACTTCTCTGGTGGCTCAGCAGTGACGAATCCATCTGCCAATGCAGGAGACACAGGTTCAATCCCTGGGTTGGGAAGATCCCCTGGAGAAGGGCATGGCAACCCACTCCAGTATTCTTGCCTGGAAAATCCCATGGGCGGAGGATCCTGGTGGGCTACAGTCCATGGGGTCGCAAAGAGTCGGACACGACTCAGCGATGTCACTTTTGACTGTTGTTTAGTCACTACATCGTGTCTGATTCTTCTGTGACCCCATGGACTGTAGCCCACCAGGATCCTCCGCCCATGGGATTCTCCAGGCAAGAATACTGGAGTGGGTTGCCATGTCCTTCTCCAGGGGATCTTCCCGACCCAGGGATTGAACCTGCGTCTCCCACATTGTAGACAGACACTTAAAACAGTATTTTACTTTTATTGCTTTTACTTTCCACTTTGCAATTATAATAACATTTTCTGAGTAACTTACATAATTTAGAAAAATTAGCACAAAGTATGAAGAAAAACTAAATAATAATTCTACCACCCAAAAACAACAATGTTAGCAATATGGTTAATATTTTCCAAGTACATTTTTACATGATTTATAATTTGATATTATATAAAGAATTTTTCCCAATTTAAGCAAACAGTGTGTCTGGTCCCCGGAAAATTTTGTGTAGGAAAGGTGGGGGTAGATATATTCCTTAATGAAAAATAAAAGTAAACTAAGAAAAGCAAACTGAAACAAGAATGAGATACTACACGTTTTCCTATATTAGATTAGCAAAATAGTGGCTTTCCCCCCATGAGAATATTTATTGCTACAACACACCTTGGAGGAAAGAATTTGACAATTTGTATCTGTAGCCATAGAAGGGGTCAGTAATTATTCTTTTTATAATATCTTAAGGGAAATGATCTGAAGATGCAGAAATGACTTCATTTATAAAGGTGTTCAACGTCACTTTACCTACTCATACTGAAAATTTGATAATAACCTGAGAGGTCCATGTTAGGAGAATGATGAAGTGATCATGGAACATCCCTCAGATGGAATATTATGCTGTTTTTTAAAATGATGTTTACAAGCTTCATTTTAAAGGGTTAAAAAAGGCATCTGGCTAGTGGCCCTTAAAACATCTTTTTCTCTGATATTTCTCTGAAGTATCTATAATGATGATTCCCAAAAGCCAAAACCCACAGATACATGGGTTATAGAAGTTTTAATTTCGTCCAGCCAGAGAAAAACTATTCAAGTCTAGGTTAGTGATATAGAAGCCAAGTGGGAAAAAAAGGGCCCTCACCACTCACTGCTGTCTGCTTTGCCTCATGGTGTCTTACTAATCAGAGAAAAGGGCCGAATCCTTCTTCTGCCATGGACCCCAAAGTAGGATCCTCAAGCCAGGTGTTATTGTTGTTGTTTAGTCTTTAAGTCATGCCTGACTCTTTTGTGACCCCAAGGACTCTAGCCCGTCAGGTTCCTTGGTCTGTGGAATTCTCCAGGCAAGAATGCTAGAGTGGGTTACCATTTCCTCCTCCAGGATCTCCTGATGTCTCCGGCATTGGCAGGTGGATTCTTTACCGCTGAGCCACCAGGGAAGCCCCTTTGGGTCAGTAGCATCAGCGTTACTTGGAAACTTGTTAGAAATGCAAATTCTCAAGTCTCACCTCAGATCTACTGAGTGTGATTCTCAGATCTACTGAGGGTGATTCTCAGATCTACTGAGGGTGATTCTCAGATCTACTGAGGGTGATTCTAATCCCTGAGGCTAAAATTTCAGAGCCGTTGCTCTCCTGGCAGATTCGGATATCACAGGCACCAAGATTACTCTTTCCCCTCCCCTTTCCCTCATCAACTTTATTTGAAAGACGGGAGATAGCCACTCTTAGAAACTAATGGCAAAGAAGTTCAGAGCGTCCGGGAGCAGCCAAGGGCATCCCCAGGAGACATGGTCTCCAGGAAGAAAGCGCTCAAGACCGCAGAGAGGGGAGAGGTCTTGGCAGTGCAGTCTGTAAATGGTCCTTACAGTTGGGCTGGAATTTGCTACTTCAGTGGTCGAAGAGCGGGACTATGGGTGAGCAATATTTCCTCACCAACAATGAATAGAGGGCAAGAATCAAGCCCACAACCAGATGAGCAACAAGGATACGTTTTAGAGCCCAGGGAATTAGAGCCATTGTCTTGTAATAACTTTTAATGGAGTATAGCCTGTAAAAAAATATTGGCTCACTCTGCTGTACGCCTGAAGCTAACATAATTTTTTATCGCATTCCGACTCTTTTGCGACCCATGATCTGCAGACTGCTAGGCCCTTCTGTCCATGGAATTCCAGGACAACCTCCGTCCAGGTTGCAATTTCTTACTCCAGGGGAATCTTCGTGACCCAGGGACCAAACCTGAGTCTCTCGCGTCTCCTGCATTGCAGGCAGATTCTTTACCACTGCCCCACCTGGGAGGCCCACAATATAATGCATCAACTACATACAAACCAACATCGCACATCAACTATACTCCAATTAAAAAATGTAACCAATGTAATCAAACATTTGTTGAAACATATCTTTTATATACAATATCTTTGTATTGATTTTAAAGTAATATATTTATTATAAGATACTTCCCAAGTATTTATTATAAAATACTTGGAAACTACAGGGGGATTTTGAAGGTATGGCAATGTTAAATTTCTTGACATAGGGGTGGTTGCACTAAGGGACTCACTTTTTGAATAATTTTTAAACTAATTATTTTTAAATAATTTTTTAAACTAATTTTTAAATTAGCTGTTTACTAAGGACTACTGTGCTATATTATACACATGTTATTCTGTAATGAAGTTTTTTTTAGTAAACTAAAGTTTAGGACAATTGTATTCTATAATTGTGAATTATAAAAGACTAATTTATTTATAGTTCAGAGAGAAGGAAGAGAAAGTGATAACTCTTGGTAAATTAAACACCATCTCAAAGCTCCTGAAATTGAAGTTCTTATTATTTTATTAAACAAAGATTTATCAATATTAAATATCTCCCTATTTAAACCACCTGTATAGCAGGTGCTAGTATTGTCTCAACTTGGTTGAGAAACCAAGGACTGGATGAGGAAGATAACTTACCCAATACAGTGAATGGTAGAACTGAGTTCCAAATCCAGACGGTCTGGTTTGGGATGCTGAGTGGAAACTTTTTCTTTAGATTATTTTCCATTATAGGGTGTTACCATGTATTGTACCATACAGCCAACACTTGTTACTTACCTATTTTATGTGTAGTAGTTTTTTAAACATTTATATCTGTTAATCCTATATTCTTAATTTATCCTTCCCCTCCCTCCTTTTCTCCTTCGGTAACTTCAGTTTGTTTTCTATGTGTTTGATTCTGTTTCGTATATGAATTTATTTGTATTACTTTTTAGATTCCATGTGTAAGCGATATCCTATGATACTTGTCTTTGACTGACTTCACTTAGTATAATCATCTCTAGATCCCTCCATGTGGCTGCAAATGGCATTATCTCTTTCTTTTTTATGACTGAGTAGTATTCCACTGGGTGCATATACCGTATCTTCTTAAACCATCCATCTGTTGGAGAAATTTGGCTTGTTTTCATGTCTGGGTTCTTATAAGCAGTGTTTTTGTGAACATTGGGGTTTGTGTATTTTTTCACATTTGAATTATTTTTTTTTTCCCAGACATGTATCCAGGAGTGGGATTGCTGGATTATATTTTTAGATTTTTTGAGAAGCTCCACACTGTTTTCCATAATGGCTCAGCAATTTACATTCCAAGTGGGGGCTATCTTACTCACTTCACCAATGGTTCTCAAATGCTTTGGTTAAAACCTCTTTCTACTTTTAAAAATTATTAAGGCTTTAAAGAGTTTTGTTCATATGAGCTACATCTATCGATATTTACAGTATTAAATTTGAAGCAAAATTTTTTCACCTAGAAGCACACCACCACACGTTTCATTAGTCCCCAAAATAATGTCATCACACATCACACAGACTCCAGAAAACTCCACTGTGTACGTGTGAGAGAATTCTAGTTAAAAAGTCAAATAATGTCCTGGTAGAACCAAGAAAATCATTTTCTAAACAGCATTAACATGAAACCAGACCTGCAGTTTGGTCACAGATTGATGATGATGTCGATTTGTAACTGTCCCGGAACTGCAGCCATGAAATTAAAAGACGCTCACTCCTTGGAAGGAAAGGTATGACCAACCTAGACAGTATATTCAAAAGCAGAAACTTACTTTACCAACTAAGGTCCGTCTAGTCAAGGCTATGGTTTTTCCAGTGGTCATGTATGGATGTGAGAGTTGGACTGTGAAGAAGGCTGAGCGCCGAAGAATTGATGCTTTTGAAGTGTGGTGTTGGAGAAGACTCTTGAGAGTCCCTTGGACTGCAAGGAGATCCAACCAGTCCATCCTAAAGGAGATCAACCCTGGGATTTCTTTGGAAGGACTGATGCTAAAGCTGAAGCTCCAGTACTTTGGCCACCTGATGCGAAGAGTTGACTCACTGGAAAAGACTCTGATGCTGGGAGGGATTGAGGGCAGGAGGAGAAGGGGACGACAAGATGAAATGGCTGGATGGCATCACTGACTCATGGACATGAGTCTGAGTGAACTCCAAGAGTTGGTGATGGACAGGGAGGCCTGGCATGCTTCGATTCATGGGGTCGCAAAGAGTCGGACACGACTGAGCGACTGAACTGAACTGAACTGGGATTATAAGCAGAAGCCCAAACTGCAATCTTTGAAGTCTCACCCACAAGCTGCCTGGGACCCTTTCCCATTTGGGACTCCAGATGTTCTGGGACGTGGGACTTCCCAGCACTGATGAAGTCTGGGTGTTGGTCAACCTAACCCTAACCCTAACCCAATTTGGTGATGTACTCTGCTCTATTTCCCTTCTTTTTTAATGTTAGTATGTTGAAAGTAAGCTGGATAATTCTCTAATAAATATCTGTATTATTTATTTGTTAAAAAAAAAAAAGAAAATAGTTTTCAACTTACATCCCCTGGGGGACGGTCTATACTTTGAGGACCAGTGTCATACACTTCATGCTTGTGTAGTAAGAGAAAGATTCCCCCTGCTGCTTATCATACCCACAATTCAGATATTACAATGTAAAATTAAGCCCAGATTTTTATGAATTCAAGACAGCATCAGAAAATCTGAATTTGCATTCTAATACCATCTCTTGATAGTGAGGTAGCCTTGAGAAAATTATTTCATCTCTCTGAGCCTCTGTTCTTTCAAGGGTACCCATTTAATTCTAACGACAGCTACAGGAGCCAGAATTGAATGGCATACAAATACAGAGAAAATGCCCACCATGCTTCCAACAACAATAGGAGTTTCAAGTCATTTTTCTCCCATGAGGAATGAACAAAGGAAAATAAACCTGGAAGAAAAGCAGCCTTAATCTACTTTCCTTAGCAGTTCCATAATGTTAAATGATTCCAATCTATCTGACTGCAGTTCTTTCCCCTTTTATGCCTGGCCCTGTGTTCCCTAGAAGATAAGAGCTCTGAATAACTATTCTTTTGGTCCTTTCACCTTTGCTGAAACTCATCCATCACTCTCACCAGAAAACTTATGCTGCAAAGACGAGAACCCCAAATTCTCCAGTTATCTCGGGGACTATCATGGAGTTTTCTAAACAAGTCTGCTTCCCTTTTTCTTAATTTATTTTTAATTGAGGGACAATTACAGTATTGTGTTAGCTTCTGCCATACATTAACGTGATCAGCCACAGGTATACATGTGTCCCCTCCTTTCTGAGCCTCCCTGTCACCTCCCAGCCCATCCCACCCCCACTTTATTTCTTAATACATAATGATACGTTCTAGCATCATTAGGAAGATGTATGGATAAGGCAAGGAGATAATGGATGATACCATGGAATCAAGCCATGAAAAATCTTGGGAATCATTTCTTTAGAGTTTGGCAAACTTTCTCTGTAAAGGACCAGATGGTAAGTTTTTAAGCTTTGCAGGCAATATCATTTTACTTATTTATGACTATGCTAGGTCTCCATTGTGGCACGAAAGCTTTCTCTAATTGCAGCAAGAAAGGGCGCTCTCTAGTTGCAGTGAGTGGGGACTGCTCTTCTCTGTGGCGCACGGGCTCTAGAGCAGAGGCTCAGCAGCTGTGGCGCACGCGCTTAGTTGCCCCGTGGCACGTGGAACCTTCCCAGATCAGGGACAGAGCCTGTCCCCTGCCTTATCAGGTGGAGTCTTAACCACTGAACCACCAGGGAATTTCAGCCATACCATTTTTGTTGTAGCTACTCAACTCTGCCATAGTATAAAAATAGCTGTGGAGAAAAGAATCCTTAAAAAAAGAGCAGATATATGGGTACATATAACTGATTCACTTATCTGTACACCTGAAATTAACACAGCACTATAAATTGACTATACTCCAGAAAAAATTAAATTAAAAAATTAAATTAAATGGCCTGGATGAACCTAAGCAGATCCTGTCGAGTTTCATTCTGAAATCAGTCTCCTGGAAAATGTCAAGACATTAAACTTACGTTCTTTTAAAAATCTCTCATATGCAGGTTTATTTTCTATGCCTGAAGATATTGTATTGTGATTATCTTTGAGCATCTGAATTTCTTTTCTGGGCGTTTACCATTTTCTAATTTCCTTGCTCTAAATCCCATATTAATAACGTTTGCAGAATTTAAACGAACTACAGTGTATGTCATACACAAAGATCCTCGGAATATGAAATATGTTGTTATATTAATGTATTTATGTCTTTCCCTTGATATAAGTCATTTGTAAAGTAGCTTTTGAGTTTTTATTGTAGCATAAGCACAAATAAATATTTTTAAATTTAAAAAATAGAAAAAAAAATTTTAATGTCCTGGAAAAATATCCAGGCAGTTGAAGTCAAACCAACTTGGGACTCATGCTGCAGGGCCTTTCTTCTAGCCCTGAACTAATCAAGGACTTGTTTCTCTTTGACCTAAATGCACTACAACTCCACAAGGATAAGGCACTGTATTTCCATTTATCTTCTAGTTTTATCACAGCTGTGCCATGCCTGTCAGCAAAACTCTGAGGCTGTCAGCATTTTCATTATAATGCTAGCATCTCAGGAGGTTATAAATCTGCCTAAGAAAGCCTGAGCTAAAGCTTGGCATGAGAGCTTCAAGACCACGAATTTTCTCAAGGATGAGCAAGCTTCAAGCAACAAAAAGTAAGCTCATACCGAAAGCCAAACCAAAAAGTCTTTCTTTAGGCTTCAGGACGTTTGGTTGTGAAGATTCTCAGATAATTCAATTTAACCAGCATTTCTTGGGTTTCTACCAGAGGTAGCCTCTATTAATATTTTGTCTGCCCCACTTTAGTTCCCTCTGAGAATCCCTTCCCCTTACTGATGTCAGCCTCTCATGAAGCTGTCAATCAGGGGGCAGTTCACACGCCCCATGTGAGCCAATTAGATTATTTCATCTCTGTAGGCACAGAAGGACTCCAAGGACATTTTGGGACTGTCCTTGTTTCAAGCTTGCTACAGTTTCTGGGATCGGGGGAACCTCTCTCCTTCTTTGCTCTGTACAAAGTAGCCATGTGGACCTTGAGCTTCTGGGTGGGATGAATTTGAGGGACCACGAAGCATCCCGTTGGTGATATCCAACAGGCAGCTGGATCGATGCCGCCATGGACTTGGGAGTCATTAGTGAGCTTCAAACAACAGTTTGGAGAAACTCGTGGGATCCTTCAGTTCTTTGGAACAATGTTTAAGAGGACTAAGAACGCAACGAGAACGGAAAAGGTAAAACAACTACTCAGCAAACATACCGTGCTCTTAGCACGCGCTGCCTTCCGGGGAAGCGCTCTTGATAGAAACGCACACACAGTACGGACACGTGCATGTGTGCTCAGGCGTGTCCGATTCTTTTGCGACCCCAGAGACTGTAACCTGCCGAGCTCCTCTGTGCATGGGATTCTCCAGGCAAGAATACTGGAGTGGGTTGCCATGCCCTTCTGGGGATCTTCCCCACCCAGGGATCAAACCAGCATCTCTTATGTCTTCTGCATTGGCAGACGGATTCTTTACCACTGAGCCATATGGAAAGCTCCACCGTACTCATAAGCAGATGCAAATTCAATGTACCTGTTAGCTGAGGACTCCTAATCCCTTGAGACTTAGGTAACATGACATTCAATCCCGTGGCCATGACTCTCAGAAATTCAAAGTCCTCCTGAAAGCTTCCATGGAGTCCCACGGGCTAAACTTCTACCAGTCACCACTCTTTCCAGGTCCTGCTTCCACATGTTTCTTTCTCTTTTTTTTTTCAGCCACTAGTAGCTTTATTGGTTAGAATAATTTAAAATAACTTTTTTACTAATCATGATTTAAAATAATATTACTGTTATTATCAGTTTTCATCCCAATTCCAAAGAAAGGCAATGCCAAAGAATGCTCCAACTACCGCACAATTGCACTCATCTCACATGCTAGTAAAGTAATGCTCAAAATTCTCCAAGCCAGACTTCAGCAATATGTGAACCGTGAACTCCCTGATGTTCAAGCTGGTTTTAGAAAAGGCAGAGGAACCAGAGATCAAATTGCCAACATCCGCTGGATCATGGAAAAAGCAAGAGAGTTCCAGAAAAACATCTATTTCTGCTTTATTGATTATGCCAAAGCCTTTGACTGTGTGGATCACAACGAGGATGAGATGGCTGGATGGCATCACAGACTCAATGGACGTGAGTCTGAGTGAACTCCGGGAGTTGGTGATGGACAGGGAGGCCTGGCGTGCTGCAATTCATGGGGTCGCAAAGAGTCGGACACGACTGCGCGACTGAACTGAACTGAACTGTTATTATTAAAAATATAACTAACATTTGTTCAATTCCTATTCTATACCAAGCATTGTTTTTAAATTTCTGCATGTAAAAGCTCATTTACTTGTCACAGTGATATTTTGATATGTCTATTATCCTCCTTTTAAAGCTTTCAAAACTGAAACTCAGAAAGTAGCTCACTCACAGTCACACAGCTCGGAACCTGGAAGATGAATGGAGACCTTTGTTACCAAAGCCCAAGTCATTTCCACCCAGCTATGTTCTAAGTTGCTTCAGGCGTGTCCAGCTCTTTGCAACCCCATGGTTGTAGCCCACCAGGCTCCTCTGTCCATGGGATTCTCCAGGCAAGAATACTGGAGTGGGTTGCCATGCCCTCCTCCAGGGGATCTTCCCACCCCAGGGATCGAACCTGAGTCTCTCATGTCTTCTACATTGACAGGCAAGTTCTTTACCACTAGCACCACGTGAAAGGTGAACGAGACTTTTGCTACCAAAGCCCAAGTCATTTCCACTCTACCATGCCATTTTTTTTTTCACAGAAAATAAATATATGGTTACCAAAGGGGAAGCTGGGGGAAGAATAAATTAGGAGCTTGAAATTATCAGATATATACTACTTTATATAAAGCAGATAAACAACAAGGACCTAGTCCATAGGACAGGAAACGATACTCAATATCTTGTAATAACCTATAATGGAAAAGAACCTGAAAAAGAAAATATACAACTAAAATTCTTTGCAGTGTACCAGAAACCAACACAACATTATAAATCAACTACACTTCAATAAAACAAAAACAAACGAAAAACCACAGTGAGATACCCAACACATACACCACAAGCGTTAAATTTAAAAAAAAAAAATTTGACAATACAAAGTGTTGGTGAGGATGTGGAGCAACACAGCTGTTCCACATAATGTTTCCATTAAACACAGCCTAGACTCATTCATGAACCCCAAAAGTATGCCCATTCATTTGGTGTGTGTTTGTAGTCATTTACTTTGTACTTGTGACTATCATACTTCAACTACACGAAGGACTTACTATAAACAGAGATTATACCATGAGACCTCAGGCACTCATGGTACCAACATCTTTGCAGTTAAGCTTTATTCTTCTCATTCTGCCTGTACTTCCCTTGGAGGCCTCATCCCCCTTTCTTTGTGCAAGTAACAGGGCAGTGGCCCCAATCGCTAGTGACCCAAGCCAATCCAAGAAAGCATGGCGATTTTCTCTTGTGGAGACACCAGTTAAAAAGACAGGCAAGGCTGTGTCCTTTCCAAAACACTGGGGCATTAGTATGTTAGGCTAAAAAGCTGTCACCATACATCCAAAAATATTAAGTGGTACAAACAAAACAGAGTTTACTTTCCAGCCACAAAACAGTCCAAGGAAGGTATTGTTGATTGGCCACGACTGTTCCATGCAGTGATTTGGGGACCTAGGCAGTTTCAACCTCATGGCTCTAGAATACTTTTATCATCATCACCCTCATCCAGATCTATCATAAAGAAAAAAGAGTGTGGGGGAGGCTGAAACCCTTTCTTAAAAGCCCAGGTGCAGAGGTAACATTCACCACACGCACGTTCACTGCAGAGTGGGAAATATAAAATGGGAATTGTTGTTCATCCAATACATCTGGCCAAAATCGAGTTCAGTTCAGTTCATTTCAGTTGCGCAGTCGTGTCCGACTCTCTGCGACCCCATGAATCGCAGCACGCCAGGCCTCCCTGTCCATCATCAACTCCCGGAGTTCACTCAGACTCACGTCCATTGAGTCCGTGATGCGATCCAGCCATCTCATCCTCAGTCGTCCCCTTCTCCTCCTGCCCCCAATCCCTCCCAGCATCAGGGTCTTTTCCAATGAGTCAATTCTTCACATGAGGTGGCCAAAGTACTGGAGCTTCAGTTTTAGCATCATTCCTTCCAAAGAAATCCCAGGGTTGATCTCCCTCAGAATGGCCTGGTTGGATCTCCTTGCAGTCCAAGGGACTCTCAAGAGTCTTCTCCAACACCACAGTTCAGAAGCATCAATTCTTCTGCACTCAGCCTTCTTCACAGTCCAACTCTCACATCCATACATGACCACAGGAAAAACCATAGCCTTGACTAGATGGACCTTAGTCGGCAAAGTAATGTCTCTGCTTTTGAATATACTATCTAGGTTGGTCATAACTTTTCTTCCAAGGAGTAAGCGCCTTTTAATTTCATGGCTGCAGTCACCATCTGCAGTGATTTTGGAGCCCAAAAAAACAAAGTCTGACACTGTTTCTACTGTTTCCCCATCTATTTCCCATGAAGTGATGGGGCCAGATGCCATGATCTTCGTTTTCTGAATGTTGAGCTTAAGGTGGCCAAAGTACTGGAGCTTCAGTTTTAGCATCATTCCTTCCAAAGAAATCCCAGGGTTGATCTCCCTCAGAATGGCCTGGTTGGATCTCCTTGCAGTCCAAGGGACTCTCAAGAGTCTTCTCCAACACCACAGTTCAGAAGCATCAATTCTTCTGCACTCAGCCTTCTTCACAGTCCAACTCTCACATCCATACATGACCACAGGAAAAACCATAGCCTTGACTAGATGGACCTTAGTCGGCAAAGTAATGTCTCTGCTTTTGAATATACTATCTAGGTTGCTCATAACTTTTCTTCCATGTAAAGAGAGGATAAATGTTAGTGGTCAGCATGTGGACCCAACCATCCTGGGTTTATCTGCTTTGTTGAAGATTATCCTAGCAGATAAAATAACAGACAAGAAGCTCCATGAACTCTTTTATCCCTTTTTATTCACTACTGAGCCCTTTTTCTTACAGTCTTGGGCTTCCTTTTATATCACCACCCCCCCGCCACTGTGATACTACCCTATCTCTTTGATTAGAGGAAGCTAAGAATTCAATAATCTCTCCATTGTAACAGAATAGACAGCCCAGAAAAAAATCCACTTCCCACAGTCAATTAATCTTTAACAAAAGAGGCAAGAATATATACAATAGAAAAAAAACAATCTCTCCAGCAAGTGGTGTTTGGGAAAGTTGGACAGCCGCATGTAAATCAGTGAAGTTAGAACACACCCTCACTCCACACACAAAAATAAACTCAAAATGGGTTAAAGACTAAAATATAAGACATGACACCATAAAACTTCTAGAAGAGAACATAGGCAAACATTCTCTGACATAATTCACACCAGTGATTTCTTGGGTCAGTCTCCCAAAGCAATAGAAATAAAGGCAAAAATAACCAAATGGAACCGAACCAAACTTATCAACGTTTAAACAGCAAAGGAAACCATAAACAAAACAAAAAGATAACCTATGGACTGGGAGAAAATGTTTCCAAATGGTGTAACAGACAAGAGCTTAATTTTCAAAATATACAAGAGCTCATACAATTCAAAACAAGCACAACAGAAAATAATGGAAAAATGGGCAGAAGACCTAAATAAGCATTTTCCCAAAGAAGACACGAAGACCGCTAATAGGCACACAAGAATCATTGCTGATTATTAGAGAAATACAAATCAAAACTACAGTGAGGTGCCACCCCACACCAGTCACATGGCCATCTCAAAAAGTCTGCAAATAACAAATGCTGGAGGAGATATGGAGAAAAGGAAACCCTCCTACAGCTGGTGGGAATGTAAACTGGCCCAACCACTATGGAAAACATTATGGAAGTTCCTGAAAAACCCAAAAACAGAGCTACCACTGCTGCTGCTGCTGCTGCTAAGTCGCTTCAGTCGTGTTCGACTCTGTGTGACCCCATAGACGGCAGCCCACCAGGCTCCACCGTCCCTGGGATTCTCCAGGCAAGAACACTGGAGTGGGCTGCCATTTCCTTCTCCAGTGCATGAAAGTGAAAAGTGAAAGTGAAGTCGCTCAGTCGTGTCCAACTCTTAGCGACCCCATGGACTGCAGCCCACCAGGCTCCTCCGTCCATGGGATTTTCCAGGCAAGAGTACTGGAGTGGGGTGCCATTGCCTTCTCCCAACATGACCCAGCAATTCCACTCCCGGGCATATACCTAAACAAAACTGATTCAAAAAGACACATGCACCCAAATGTTCATAGCAGCAGCATTAATATTTACAATAGCCCATACCTGGAAATAACACGTGTCTATTAACAGATGAATGGAGAATGGATAAAGAAGATATGAGACATAGACATAGATATGTTGTCTTTTTAGTGGTTACGCCGTGTCCAACTCTCTTGTGACCCCGTGGACTGTTGCCTGCCAGACGCCCCTGTTCATGGGATTCTCCAGGCAAGAATACTAGAGTGGGTTGCCATTTCCTCTCCGGGAGATCTTTCTGACCCAGGGATCAAACCAGCATCCCTTGTATCTCCTGCTCGGCAGGCGGATTCTTTACCACTAGTGCCACATAGGAGCCCATATATGTATATGAAGTGGAAGTGTAGTCCTTCAGTCGTGTCTGACTCTTTGCCACCCCATGAAGTGTAGCCCGCCAGACTCCTCTGTCCATGGAAATCTCCAGGCAAGATACTGCAGGCAGATTCTTTATTGTCTGAGCCACCAGTATATATAATGGATTATTACTCAGCCATAAAAAATGAAATAATGCCATTTGGGGCAAAATGGGTGGACCTAGAGATTATCATACTAAGTGAAGTAAGTCGGACAGAGAAAGGTAAATAGCATATGATATCACTTACATGTGGAATCTAAAATATAACAAAAGGAATTCCTCGGTGGTCCCGTGGGTGGGGCTCTATGCTCTCACTGCTGAGGGCCCAGGTTCAGTTCCTGGTTGGGGAACTAAAATCCCGCAAGCCTCGTGGTATAGCAAAGACACACACAAATGAACCTATCTATGAAACAAAAACAAACCCACAGACATAGGGAGCAGACTTGTGGTTGCCAAGGAGGAGAGGTGGGGGAGGGAAGGAGAGTTGGGGATTAGCAGATGTAAGCTATTATGTCCAGAACAGATAAACAAGACCTTACTGTGTAGCACAGGGAACTATATCCAATAGCCTGTGATAAGCCATAATGGAAAAGAAAAAGAATGTGTGTGTGTATGTATATACACATATATACATACACACACACACACACACATATATGTATATGTATAGCTGAGTCCCTTTGGTATACATAACACTATGAACATAACACTATAAACCAACTACACTTCAATAAAAATTTTTTAAAGGTCATTTTCTAAGGTTTCATAAAACAAGTTCCAAAATAAAGTATGTCCAAAAATCTTTCCACTGTGATCATGGCTTTATTCCAAGAATTCTACAAGTCATAACACATATGTCCAATTTATTCATTATTTCTACAAGCAAAATACAGCGTGCAAAATATTTCCAAACTTGCAAGACCACACTTAGAAACTCTTACAAGACAGGATTTCCAAATAGATTATTTATTCTGACAGTTCATCCCTTTTCAATACAGCAAACTCTCCTGACAGAATTTCCAGTCTCATATAGACATCCTCAGACTCCAGCACCACAGATATCACTTTATTAAGTGAATTGTCTTCCATGATCCTTTTTCCAACCTGGAAAAAAAAAAATGCTGTGCACACATTTGTCAACCACTATTTAAGAGCCAAAATCAATGCAGATGGTGATTGCAGCCATGAAATTAAAAGACACTTACTCCTTGGAAGGAAAGTTATGACCAATCTAGATAGTATATTCAAAAGCAGAGACATTACTTTGCCAACAAAGGTCCGTCTAGTCAAGGCTATGGTTTTTCCAGTGGTCATGTGTGGATGTGAGAGTTGGACTGTGAAGAAAGCTGAGCGCTGAAGAACTGATGCTTTTGAACTGTGGAGAAGACTCTTGAGAGTCCTTTGGACTGCAAGGAGGTACAATCAGTCCATCCTAAAGGAGATCAGTCCTGGGTGTTCATTGGAAGGACTGATGCTAAAGTCCTTATGTGAAGAGTTGACTCATTGGAAAAGGCTCTGATACTGGGAGGGATTGGGGGAAGGAGGAGAAGGGGAGGACAGAGGATGAGATGGCTTGATAGCATCACCAACTCAATGGACATGAGTTTGAGTGAACTCCGGGAGTTGATGATGGACAGGGAGGCCTGGCGTGCTGTGATTCATGAGGTCGCAGAGTCGTACACGACTGAGCAACTGAACTGAACTGATTTAAGAGCCTAGTATGTGCTTAGCAATATAAAAGATACTGGAGATTTGAGAATGAAGAGAATATGCTTGCACATCACCAGGGATTTACTGTTTCGTATGGAAAATGGGTTATAAACAGGAGTCTATGTAGCCTGCTGCTTAAGTAGTGCTCCAAACAAGTCTTTATAAAAGAAGAACTCTGAAGATGTCAAGGGAGTCTTGCAAGTTTGGGAATATTTTGCATGCTGTATTTTGCTCGTAGAAATAATGAATAAAGTGGGCTCAGCAGACACCAGGTTCTCAGTCTGTACTCGCGCTCTGACGGGCAGCATGAAGGCTACAAGAGAATAAAATGCTCTGTCTTCGTCCTTGGTGAGTCCATCAGCCCCATTCATAGAGCTATGATGTGCTCTGCAAGGCCGTGTGTGTGAGTGTCGCAAGTCAGTGAAAAGCGACATTAATGATGCCAAAGACAAGGTAAGCCTCCTGGGGGAGGTCAGGTCTGCAGCTGGACCTTGAAGACTTGTTTTGACTTGGATAGGAGTTGTGCGTGAAACCACCAGCTTTTCAGACAAAGGAAAGAAATAGAGTGAGAGAGATCGGGCGAAAGACAGTCAGGATGTGCCTGAAACAGCCAGTAGATTAATCTTTCTGGAGTGAAAGGAATTAGTAGATTTTAATGGAGGAGAGTATGAGAGCAGCTGGAGTCAAACCTTAGGAGCTGAGCAGATGAGATAAGATTTAATGAGAATACCTTCTTTAATGAATTATTCCATGCCTCCCGGGAGACTTCTGTAATTCCAAATTAGGATAACCTTTAAAGTAAAACATTTATATTAAGGGAACATATCACCTCTGCAGATGGCAGAGCATCAAAATTTCCTGTTTTTCTGTATTTGGGAGACACAAATATTAATAGTTCAACACTGTTCCTTTCCTAGTGAAAGTGAAAGTGCTAGTCGCTCAGTCATGTCCGACTCTTTGCAACTCCATGGACTGTAGCCCACCAGGCTCCTCTGTCCATGGGATTCTTCAGGCAAGAATATTGGAGTGGGTTGCCATTCCTTTCTCCAGGGGATCTTCCTGACTCAGGGATCAAACCCGGGTCTCCTGCATTGCAAGCAGATTCTTTACCATCTGAGCCACCAGGAAAGCCCTCGTAAAGGCACATAATTTGTACATGTTTGGTATTTTAAACAATATTTGGGAAATATTTTTACCTTTCCACTAGAAATATTAAAGAAAATCAGAATCCTAGAATCCTAAAAGGGATCTTGTCAATAACATTTGTTAGTGATGCTCTTATACATTTACAATTACCAGCCCAAAGCCTAAAATCTTCAAATGGCCTTCTTTCAATTAATTGGCATCCAAGATTTATAATTTTATATTTCACTGGATGCTAATTTATTTTCCATGTTATTTTAAAATTTGCAGTTCAGATATTCCCTGAGCAATTATGTTTAAAGACACCTTTTTAAATCAAATAAATTGCATCAAACCTGATGTAATAGTATGAAAAAAGATTATATGCATATAAATTAAGGGACTGTTGGAGCCTTATGAGGAAAGAGACAATTTGATACAAGCAAAGACCCCTGAACTTGTAATGGCCTGATTCCTAAACACCTGTGGATTTCTAACCTGTGCACATTCTTTACTTTGAAGAGTTAGGCAGCATGGCTGCTGGCCTGGGTTCTGTCTTGAATGGTCTCACTTTGATCCTCTGGGTTCCTGAAATCAAGGTGAAATTGAAAATCAGTTAGACACATCTTAAAAAGGGTACAAGTAAAATCTCCCCAAATTTATCATGCTGTTTTCTAAATTATTTAATGAGGTCTCCACATGGAAATCTATCATCGTTCTCCTGAAACTGTTTATGTCATATTTCCCCCTTTCTGTTCTCATAAGAACAACTTGCTCTTTTTTTTTTAAGAAATTTGATGGGATTTTAGTTGTTTCTAAAACTTATTTTTACTGCAAATATGATCACCTTCTAAGGAGATGCAAGTGGATTTTCCTGTCCTCCTCGGCTTGTCCTGCTGGACACGACATTTGGTATCTCCAGTGAAATGTACTCCTTTCACATGATCCACAGCCCTTTGGACTCTAAAAGACCTAGTTAAAAATTAGACTTTTTTTTTTAATTTACAAGCAAAACTGTACATATGGACTGGGGCCCCCCAAACAAATCCCTTCAGAATGCTGTTTTTTCTTAGTTCTACCAGTTCAATCAAAAGGCCAATAGAAGTAAACCATGTCATGTCCGTGAATGAAAGATTGCTCGTATTGTTAAAAAAAAAAACAGAGAAAATTCAACAAGGAATGGCAAAGGTCCAGGCCTGAGGAGAAAGGAGGAACCCGGAGGCCTGTGCAAAAGTCCTTTTCCCACCCTCCTAACAGAGCAGCTGCTGCTGAGCTCTGACTTAGCATCTCCTTGCAAGCATGTTCAGCATTTCCAGATACTCTCATTTTTCAAGAGATGATATCAGTCAGATTTTTATATAAAAACTCTCAATTTTTTAATTCTGGCAATCACATCATTGTTGCTGCCCAATAGCCATTCCTGATCCACCTAATCATTTCCCTCTTCCCTTTGCAAAGGCTGAAAAACCAAGGAACTCACTTTCCAGATTCCCTGCTTCTAAAAATGGCCACGTGATCCAGTTCTGGACTTTGAGATGTAAAGAAAAATTTTCTGGAAAGATTTATTTTTTCCTTCCCTGATAAAAGAGGAGAGGGACATGAGAAGAAATCACACTCAGCATCCTGGCAATCACTCAGTTTGTTTCCCTTCATTAAAATCAGTTCAGTGGGGCTTCTATGGTGGCTCAGTGGTAAAGAATCCTCCTGCCAATGCAGGAGACCCGGGTTCAATCCCTGGCCGAGGAAGATCGCACATGCTGCAGAGCAACTAAGCCCGAGCACCGCAACTGCTGAGCCCTAGAGCCCGGGCTCCACAACAGTAGAAGCCACCTCAGTGAGAACCCCTTGGACCACAACTAGAGAGGAGCCCCCACGCTCTGCAAGGAGAGGAAAGCCCTCACAGCAACGAAGACCCAGCACAGCCTACATAACTAAGTAAATGCTTTAAAAATCCACCTCTGCGGCATGCTGTGCAGGTTGGGGGTCATTTTGCAACCACAGTAGGAAGGACAAGAGAATGATGGAAACTGAGAATTTGGTCGCCTCTGGTCAGCTTGGTCGATTACGGTCAACTGAGAATTCTGCATTAGTCATAACAAAATACCACAGGTGGCTTAACAGAAATTTACTTCTTATAGTTCTGGCAGTTTGAAAGCCCAAGATCAAGGGGCCAGCTAGGCAGGCTTCATTCTGAGGGCTCTTCTCTGGGCTTGAGGATGGCCATCATCCTACTGTGTATTCACATAACCTCTTTTTTGTTCTCACTCAGCAGAGAGAGACAGTGAATTCTCTGATGTCTCTTCTCTACATCATGAGGCCCCATCCTCGCAAACTCCTCTAAGCCTAATTACCTCTCAAAGATTCCATCTCCAGATACCACTAGACTTGGGGTGAGGGCTTCACAAGATGGATTTTGAAGAGACACATCCAGTCCAGAACAAGGTCTGATGTGGTTGAACCTCTGACAGAACTCTAGAAACCTCTACCTCTACCTTTTGTTATATGAGATGTAACAAAATGCACTTATTATTTAAGCCACTATTAAGTAGGTGGTTGGTAAACTCAACCAAAAATATCCCTAACCAATATAAAACAATGTTTAGCTCAACATTGGATAGCATTTGTTTATAATCCCTCATCCTCACAACACAAGAATTCCTAGCTATGAATCAGGATTGCTAAAGATTCAAAGTCTGATATCCTCCAAAAAGCTCCATTATTTCAGGTGAGGACCATCTGCTTAGAACACTTCTGGTCCCTGTGTTATGCGTGGTAATTATAAGCTGTTGGACAGTGAGTTCCTTTATGTCAGTTCCTCTGGGAAGGAGCCACGAGTCACAGCCAGTGGAGACTCTCTCATCACGATGTCCAGTTTACATAGCTCAGGGTGAAAAGAGTGAAACCCTGTGAGAATCTAATGAAAGATTTGTAACTTTGCCTCAGAAAAAAATGCACTTACAAATATCACAGTAAGGTTAAAGTATACTTCCACGAGTTTCACGGACTTCCTCCTCTCCCCAAATCATTTCTTGGGTATCAAATGAAAAACAATGACTCAAACCCTAGGCAGAAGGACATTTATTAAAGTCAGACCTGGAAAACAGTGGCCAGGGACTACAAAAACATCAGAAGTAAACCATTTGAGAATGGAGGATGGTCTCTGTAAAGAAACGGAGCTGCGGTCATTTGAGATGAACACCATGTGAGCTGGTACCACAACCATGAAGAACAGTATGGAGGTTCTTTAAAAAAAAACTAAAAATAGGGTTACAGTATAATCCAGCAAGCCACTCCTGGCCATATATCCTGCTGCTGCTGCTGCTGCTGCTAAGTCGCTTCAGTCGTGTCCGACTCTGTGTGACCCCACAGACTGCGGCCCACCAGGCTCCACCATCCCTGGGATTCTCCAGGCAAGAACACTGGAGTGGGTTGCCATTTCCTTCTCCAATGCATGAAAGTGAAAAGTGAAAGTCAAGTCGCTCAGTAAGCATCTGAATCTTGGCGACCCCATGAACTGCAGCCCACCAGGCTCCTCCATCCATGGGATTTTCCAGGCAAGAGTACTGGAGTCGGGTGCCATTGCCTTCTCTGCCATATATCTTGACAAAACCATGATTCAAAAAGATACATGCACCTAATGTTCATAGCAGCCAAGCCATGAAAGCAACCTAACTGTCCATCGACAGGTGAAGGAATAGAGATGTGGTACACACACACAATGGTATATTACTCACCCACTGAAAAGAATGAAATAATGCCATTCGCAGCATCATAGATGAACTTAGAGATTATCACACTGAGTGAAGTAAGCCAGGCAGAGAAAGACGGCATGCTGTCACTTACATGTAGAATCTAAAAAATTATACATAAACTTCTTTATGAAACAGAAACAGGGTCACAGATTTAGAGAATAAATTCATGGTTATCAGGGGGGAAGGGCTGGGAGAGGGATAGAGTAGAAGTTTAGGATTCACATATACTCACCACTATATATAAAATAGACAACCAGCAAGGACCTCCTGTATAGCACAGGGAACTCTGCACAATATTTTGTGATAGCCTAAATGGGAAAAGAATTTGAAAAAGAATAGATGCATTAAAAAAAAAAAAGGATAGATGCGCGTATATGCATAACTGAATCACTTTGCTGTACACCTGCAACGAACACATATAAATCAAGTACGTGAAAGTGAAAGTGACGTGGCTCAGTCGTGTCCGACTCTTAGCAACCCGGTGGACTGCAGCCCAGCAGGCTCCTCCGCCCATGGGATTTTCCAGGCAAGGGTACTGGAGTGGGGCGCCATTGCCTTCCCGATAAATCAAGTATACTCCAATATAAAATAAAAACTGGATTTAAAAAAAAAAAAAAAAAGGAAAGAATGGCGCTTTGGCCGTTTGAGAGGAACACCATGCCGGGGCTCCTCGGGGTCTGGAAGCCACAGACCTTCCGCGAGAAGCTGATAATCTGTCTTTGGATGCAAAGACAGCCTCCAAAACGCAAACCTTACGTTACTTCACCCTCCACCTGGATCGTAAGTATAATATACGGCACACCTCAGCAGAAATAAGCCAACACGAGACGGCCTCCAGCAAGGAGGTGGGGGAAGGGGGCTCCTGGCTTTCCTCAATCCAGGCCCCAGACTTTTGACACAGTAATCCCTGGGCAATGCATCCGTATGCCTGTATCTGGAAGGCGTCTTCAACACGAGCTTCTTTTTCTCCTTAACGATTTTATGTATTTATTTTTATTTTGGGCTGCGCTGGGTTTTCCTTGCGGCATGGACTTTTCTCCCGCTGCAGCGAGTGGGGGCTCCTCTCCGTGGCGGTGCGTGGGCTTCTCACTGCGGCGGCTTCTCTCGCTGCAGAGCACGGGCTCTGAGCGCTGGCTCAGTACTCGTGGCGCAGGGCTTAGTTGCTCCACGGCACGCGTGATCTTCCCAGACCCGGGGATCGAATCCATGTCTCCTGCATTGGCGGGCGGATTCTTATGCACTGTGCCACCAGGGAAGCCCAGCATGGACTTTGAAGTAAAGTTTTAATGTTAGCAGTTTGTTAGGACTGATTTTCTCTTTGATTCTCTGGGCCTACCTTGTGCACTTCTCTCTTGATTGGTGTCATAAATGAATAGCAAGAATTTCACTGCAGCATGGGTACAAGACAGACTCTGCTCTGTAAAACCAACGAATCTTGTGGGCAAAGCTCCCAAAATTCTCTTGGCACAGCCGACCCAGCCAAGCTGCATGCAACTCTGCGATAATCTGAACATTATCGTTTTTAAAAGTTTACAATTCACAATAGTATTTTTCTTTATCTACCTTTTCCTCCTTGAATTTATATCTCTTTTTTTAAAGTAAAGGACTATCTAGCAGTCCTATTAAAAAATAGGAAAGCTAATCATTTTAGATCAAAAATATTAATTTTCTTTAGTCCTAAACTCTTCTAAAGGAAAAACATATAAATGCAGAAATGTCTTCAGATACCTGGAGACTATTTATGCTTGAGTTTATCAAATTTTATGCTCAGTATTTTGAGTTTGGCTAGTGATGAGTAGGGCTTCCCAGGTGGCTCAGCAGTAAAGACTCTTGCTCCTTAGAAGGAAAGCTATGACAAACCTAGATAGCGTATTAACAAGCAGAGACATCACTTTGCCAACAAAGGTCCACCTGGTCAAAGCTATGTTTTTTCCAGTAGTCGTGTACAGATATGAGAGTTGGACCCTAAAGAAGGCTGAGTGCCAAAGAACTGATGTTTGCAGATTGTGGTGCTGGAGAAGACTCTTGAGAGTCCCTTGGATTGCAAGCAGATCAAACCAGTCCCTCCTGAAGGAAATCAGTCCTGAATATTCATTGGAAGGACTGATGTTGAAGCTGAAGCTCAAATACTTAGGCCACTTGGTGAGAAGAGCTGACTCATTGGAAAAGACCCTGATGCTGGGAAAGACTGAAGACAAAATGAGAAGGGGACGACAGAGGGTGTGATGGTTAGACAGGCTCAATGCACATAAGTCTGAGCAAACTCTGAAAGACAGTGGAAGACAGGGTAGCCTCGAGTGCTGCAGTCCATGGAGCCACAAAGAGTCAAATACAACTTAGTGATTAAACAACAAGTGATGAGAAATTGCCTCTCGCAGATAAAGCCAATCAAATTTGAGCTTTGGTTATACTTTCAGTCTACAGAGACAAAATAATTTTCTAAATAAAAGAAGAAATTTCAGGAAAGAAATTACTACATCAAATGTATTTAGGGGGTTTCTCTGATGGTCCAATGATTACGATTCCATAGCTTCATTGCTGTAGTTTGAGTTCAAGCTTAGTTGGAGAACTAAGATCCCATATGCCACATGTCGTGGCCCAAAAAGTTTTTGAAATGTGTTTAAACAATTTTTAGAATCAGTGTTAAAGACCTTCCGGTGTCCTGTATGGGCCAGTGAATACAAGATTAAATTCTGAGTGAACAAGAGCTCAACTATGCATTTCCATCTCCTACATATGCCTTTCAGTTGTGTGGAAGCAAAAGATGACTTTGTGAAAAATAATTCACTGAAGCCATCCCATTTAGCACGGCATATAAGATATAGACTGTTCCCAATAAACTTATCATAGACTGTGGCCATCCAACATCACTGCCCCAGGACTAGCTCGGTCTCATCTGATTCGTCGTGTGTACCTCTCTTTCACAACACCCCAGAACACACAGAATTCCTGGAAAAAGAGAGTGGAAGCCTAGATCTTGACCTCTTCAGCTGGACTAGGAGTGGATGGCATTCCAAGAGCTTTGACTATGAAATCCACTGAAGAACGTGGATCCTCCCACTTATATGTGGTACCCAGGGCCCGCCTGCTCAGTCGCTTCAGGCATGTCCAGCTCTTTGACACCCATGGACTGTGGCCCATACGACTCCTCTGTCCACGGGATTCTCCCAGCAAGAACACCAGAGTGGATTGCCATTTCCTCCTCCAATATGAGGTACCTACTATAGTCAAACTCATAGAGTCAGATTAGTGTTTAACAGGGACAGAGTTTCACTTTGGGAAGGGGAAAAATCCGGGAGCTGGACAATGGTGAGAGTCCCACAACAAGGTGAACGTGCCTAGTGCTGCCAAGCTGCACACTTAAATCCGGGGAAAATAGTATGCTTTATACTATGTGACCTTTATCATAAAAAAAAATATTTTTTAATCACGTAAACTTTAATAAAAACAAAAATGTCCACAAAAAGAAAAATGTGAATCCTCAAAGATGTGCCTGCCTGTCAATGGGATCAGGTTAAGGACAACACAGAAAAAACACCCTTGCGTGCTAGGTCTCACCTCTGCTAATCGCTATAACCCAAGCTTGTCATTGTCGCCTAGACTCTGAACAACCAATTTAACATCAGTGTTTGGATGGGTTTATAAAATCCAAAATCAGTTAGATTTGGCTGCACAACAAATTATCCCAAAATTTAGTGGCTTAAAACAACCCTAGGTGGTTCCCTGGTGGCGTAGTGGTTAGGATTCCGGGCTTTGACTGTCATGGCCTGGGTTCAGTCCCTGGTCAGGGACCTGAGATCCTGCAAGCTATAAGGCTCAGCCAAAATATACAAACACTAAAAAAAATTTAAAAACCTTTACCACAGCTCACCAGCCTTACTAGAACTAGAGCTTACAAGAATCTAGGCAGTTCTACAGATCTGGGCCAGGCCTGACGGGTCTTGGCTGAGCTCTTTCACACATCCGAGACCTTGCCTGGGAAAACGGCATGATTCTGCCCCGGTCCGCATGGCACCTCCTCCTCCATCTGGCAGTCCGGGCCTGCTCCCACGATGGCTGGCAGTGTCCCAAGAGAAAGAGAGGAGGCACACAGGGTCTCCTGAGGCCAGGCTCCGAGCTCACACACAGGTACTTTGCTGTATTCTATTTGCCAAAGAACACTGCAACCCAGTCCAGGCTCAAGGTTTGGAGAAACGGGCTTTGCCTCTTAATGGGAGAAGCTGCAAAGTTTCCCGTTGCAAGGGGAGAGGTCGGGAGTGGTGGCTGTATTTGCAGTCTGCCACAGAGACCAGCAGCCCTTCTAAGCCAAATGGTTCTTTGTGTGGAGTTTAACTTGAAATGCGAGGAACTCTTTGCAACGCTGTGTAGATGTCTAGTTGTTCCGTCGTGTCTGACTCTTTGCAACCCCATGGACTGTAGCCCACCAGGCTCCTCTGTCCATGGGATTTCCCAAGCAAGAATACTGGAGTGGGTTGCCGTTTGCTTCTCCAGGTCATCTACCTGACCCAGGGATCAAACCCACGTCTCCTGCATTGGCATGTGGATTCTTTACCACTGAGCCACCTGGGAAACCCTTCCAATGTTAAAAGGCTTTTACAAACCTAAGTATATTCACCAGGTTAAAGCGGGCGCACAGTTGACCCAAATACCAGTTTTCCCCTCTGGGTTCTGCCACTAGACACTCCCTCCCATCAAGCCATGTTTCAGCCCACTCCCAGGAAGGAGAGTGTGGAGGACAGTGTTTGTTGAAAAGTAATTTAGGCAGCCTCTGGCCTGGAAAGCGCCCACTGAACTGGAAGATTCAGGAACTACAAAAATAAAACGCTTGACAGACAAATGAATGCCTGGCCCCTTCTCACAGAGGGAACTCAGGAGAAGAGGAACTGGCAGGAAAGGTCAGAAGAACAAACTCACCAGAAGCTTCACCAAGTTTCCAGCAAGTCCCAGGGAGGCCAGAGGAAGGGGAGAGGGAAGACCCCTTGCAGAGGGAACAGCGGAGCCGTGAAAACCAAAGCGGAGATGGGAGAACACAGAGGCAACAGGGGGGCCAGAAGTGAAACACCCCGAGTGGTAACAAAGTCCAAAAATACTCGTCTTTCTGGAAAATGAATCACTAGCAGACATGCCAGCTCCCTGTGGCGTGTCTGTGGTGTGTGGAAAAACAGCGGCAAACACAAACGGCTCCTTGGTCTTGGAGGGCTTTACTCCCAAGCTGCGGGTTATCTGGTCCCCTCGCTTTGCCTCTTGCCCTCGCCTTCCTCCCATGATCCTTTGGCAGGCAAACAGAGACGTAAAATTCACTAAGGAAAGAAAAGAGTGGGGAATTCATAAAATTACTGGCCGCTATATAAGGGAGGACTTCTGCGATGGCGCAGCCTGCAATGCAGGAGACACAGGAGACCCAGGTTCGATCCCTGGGTCGGGAAGATCCCCTGGAGGAGGGCATGGCAACCCACTCCAGTACTCTTGCCTGGAGAATCCCCATGGACAGAGGAGCAGGGCAGGCTACAGACCAGGGGGTTGCAAAGAGTCGGACACCACTGAACACATGGCACGTGTAAGAGAAACTTCGTGAAGGTTAGCATCCTAACAGCCCAGGGAGGAAGGCGTCATTATAATCCTCTGACAAGCTGAAAACTGCCGGGTTAGACGGCAAACTAGCTTCCACACAACCCCCGTCTTCAGTGTGCCCAGTTCATGCCCATCTCTGCCCAACTCCAGGCCCTTGCAAGGGTCTTTATGACTCTGAGACCAAGCAAAGGTCTTAGTTTGAGTGATGGGCACCCAAGACCAGCGTGCTCAGCTGAGCTGCCAAGATGAACCCACATCCTGGGTTAATGACAGATTTCAGCTTGAACTGGTTCTGCCAGCTTCTGTTCCAGGGCTCCCCCTTACATCTCTCTCCACAAGGGACGAGATCAATCAGTGAGTTTATCCACTTATTCCAAGCCTGGGTGTGGAGCAGCTGCTGTGTCTCAGATCCCGTGGGTGGACACGGTGCCAACAGCAGTCAGAGGTCCTGGCCCCGGTGGACCCCCAGCAGCTGCAAGAGAGAGGCTCAGCTGGGAGGAAGCCTGAAGCCGGGGGCAAGGGAAGCCTGGGGCCTTGATGGTGCGGACTCCTCCTCCTTCTCCCTCCTCTCTCGTTCAGTTCTTTTTTCCCTCTCGTCCGTTCACAGAGCTGCAGGGCAGTGGTACTTCACCTGCATTCTTCAACAACTGGAAAAGGACCCATGGAGTTCCCATTCCCCACGGGCGGGAATTTTTTCTACAATTAAAGGATTGGAAGAAACACCAAACACGACAGCTCTGACACTTTAGATGTTCTGAGCATATTGACTCTCATCCCTCCAGCACAGTAAAACTGCCAGGACTTTTCTGCTTAGGGTGTTACTGAACTGTCTCCTTTCTCTTTGTTTTTTGTTCTTTTTTTTTCTTTTAAGGAACAGTATTTAATTAAGGTTAAAACAGAAATGAACCAGTTAGAAAATGAAAAGCCGAGAGAAGCAGAAAAAAAAAAAAAAAAAACCATTAACAAAACTAAACAAAAATAAAATCAAAAGAAGAAAAACTAAGGACACAAAATTAGCAGTCACATGGGAGACATAATCATCAAAAGAGAGTTAATTGAAACAAATCTTAAGAGACTGCTTTGTACACCTCAGTGTGAAAGTCTAGACTAACATCCATCACATGAATGAACAAAGAAATATATATATAATACACATATATAGGTTGCTTTCTTCATATATGGAGATTATCATATTTTACATTATATTAATAGACTGAAATATCTCCTTCTGCAGTAGTTTGATGTCTTTTTTTTTCCTTTAGCATGACACTAAAATGCCTTGGAGAAAATTGCTGTTGTTTTTGTTCTTCAGTTGCTAAGTAGGGTCCAATTCTTTTGCAACCCTATGGGCCCGCCAGGCCCCTCCGACCATGGGATTCACCAGGCAAGAATACTGGGGTGGGTTGCCATTTCCCTCTCCAATAGAGGAAATCAGGCTAGGTAATATCTCCAGAAAGCAAAGCTTGAGGTAAGGGCTGGAGTGTGGATGCTTCTATGGGAAAAGCAAGCAGAACTGAGGGAGGGGGAAACGCCAGACAGGCAAGTGAGCAAAGACAGCAAGGTGGGGTGCTGGTTCCCTCTGGGGGCAACCAGAGCTCGTGTCTGCCAAGGAATCTGTGCCCAAGTGTGTGCCACACCTCAGCCTTGTCCCACCGGAGGATGAGCAGCCCAGGATGCTGGTGCACTGACTCCCATCAGCCGAGAGCACCCCCAGAGGGCGCTAACCCCTGCTCACTCCCAGGTCATGTCTCTCTGTGGCTGACCAGCCTTCTGTGGCTTCACCTCCTCCGCTTGAAGAAGGAGGCGGGTACCTCTGGAAATGCCTCCTGCGGCCGCATTAGAATCAGGCGAGCTCACACGATACCGCACAGTGCCTCATAAGTCTCTACTAGATGTAATGCTCAGAGAAGGTGATGGCACCCCACGCCAGTGCTCTCGCCTGGAAAATCCATGGACGGAGGAGCCTGGTGGGCTGCAGTCCATGGGATCGCTAAGAGTCGGACACGACTGAGCAACTTCACTTTCACTTTTCACTTTCATGCATTGGAGAAGGAAATGGCAACCCACTCCAGTGTTCTTGCCTGGAGAATCCCAGGGACGGGGGAGCCTGGTGGGCTGCCGTCTATGGGGTCGCACAGAGTCGACACGACTGAAGCGACTTAGCAGCAGCAGCAGCAGCAGATGTAATGCTACTGGTTTCAAAATAGAAATACTTAGAGATACCATCCTGTACCTTGTAATTTACAAAGCGCACTTCACACACACAATTTCATTCAGTCCTCATAGTAGCCATCCTGTGCGACTGGGGTTATTACTATCACATTTTCCTCAGGAAGTTCAGAGGACCAGGGATGTTGACAGAGGCAAGAATATCCCCTCTTAGTGAGAGCTCTAGTCGGCTACCCCAGTTAGAATGAGCCTAATCAGAGCATCTTCATTTGAATAATCAATACACCCTACATCTTCTTACTTTCTGGAATTGCGAAACAGGATTTTTAATTTTCAAATCATTTCAGAACCGCAAACACCTGGCCTAATAGTACTCCAGAGCACAGCTGTCAACAACTTACACTTTTCTAATCCTCCAATACATAAATCACAACTACAGAGTCCAAGAAATAATTAACAGATTCCACTGTATCTTAAAATAGCCCCCAACATAACTCAGATGGCAGTTCCAGCAATATGAACGTTTATCCTTGTTGCCAAAATCCTCTGTAGAAATCTGTTGCTGAAAACATTATGTGGCCCCATTCCCATCTGCAGAGATGCTTGTTTTTCTCTGTTCCATGCCAGAGTACTTAATCCAGTCATCATAATAAATTGCTGTTTTCTCTGCCCTCTTTATACAATCATTAGTGCATGTAGCTGAAAGAATCTTGAGATTGTAACAACAGAGTAAACTCAACCAGAAATGTTAATAGAATCACTCTTACATTTCACTCCTCTGGCCTTTGCTTTTTCAAAACGTAGGCAGATAATTATATTTTTTTATGAAATGTCACTGTGCATTAAAAAAAAAGATTTCAAATGATATTTATTTTTGTCTGTAGTCAAGTCTTACTCAGCAAATTTTAGATTCTGATGATACAAACAACCATAATTCCACCTGCTTTGCCTACTGGCAGGTAGACACACGTACTCAGGTGTCGCAAAATGACACTTGAGACATGTACTCATTGCAATAGAACAGAGGAATTAACGTAAAGAATGTGAGTTTGTTTCAAGAAGAAGTAAAATTACAATAAAATTGCTGGAAACATAGATACAGTCTATAGATCTGCCTGTGTTGTGCTGTGCTTAGTCGCTCAGTCGTGTCCAACTCTTTGAGACCCCATGGACTGCAGCCCACCAGGCTCCTCGGTCCATGGGGATTCTCCAGGCAAGAATACTGGAGTGGGTTGCCACGTTCTCCTCCAGGGGATCTTCCCAACCCAGGGATTGAACCCAGGTCTCCCACACTGCAGGAGGAATTTTTACTGTCTGAGCCACCAGAGAAGCCCAAGGGAGTGAGTAGCCTACCCCTTCTCCACGGAATGTTCCCAACCCAGGAAATGAACCAGGGTCTCCTGCATTGCGGGCAGATTCTTTACCAGCTGAGCTACCAGGGAAGCCCCCATAGATCTGCCTATGCCTACTTGATATAAAACTAAAAGATAAAATTATTCCTGGTTCTTCTTAATAATAAAATTAATTTGTTACTAGTTTCAACTATTCTTGTTAAGTGGTATGATTGTGTAATGTTCCCACCGAAAGAAAACTGCATACATGCTACAATTCTCAATTTTTAGCTTACAGTTATTACTCCTCATTGTTCTCCTTTCATGTATTTTTTTCAACCACATCAAGGCCAGAGAACCTCCTACCAATTTCCTCCCAGTGTTTCCAGAGGGTTTACTGTTTCTCTTCATCCTTTGATATGAGAAAGGTTCTGTCTATAAAACTGGGAGGATTAAAAGGCTGCTTCTTAAGAAACTGTTAATAGCAAAGTTCTGAGTGAAACTTCACAGCAAGTTTGACAGATTTGTACATGCCCCTAAAATATTTGCTCAACTGCAAAGAAATGTTTCACCCAAGAAGGTAACTCATTAAAATTTTCAAAAGACTAAATGGTTTTTATTTTAGACTAATCTAATGAGAAGCAGTTGTTTTCCCTGCTATGGCAAGATGACTGGCCATAGATCTACCTACCTCTTAGCTTGTCGATAATCTCAATAAAAATGTTTCTTCCCTCCTGATAGGTCTGCAAAAGCCTTGAAGTTGGGATTCATTGTGTCCAATGGAATCATTCAGTCCTGCGGCATTATGGTCAAGAGGATATGACACTCTGATTGGCCATGCCTAGATCACAAGTCTACTCCTGGAGCCAAATGTAAAGAGAGCTTCACTCAAACCAAATGGACAAAGTGGAGAAGGTAGGGACTTCTTGACACCACAGAAGCAGCAAAAGAGAAACACGGGTGTGGATCTAGGGTACACCCAAAACACAGGACCGCTCCAGCGGGGTTTGGGGGCTGCAGGGTGCGACACAGCTAGGGTAAAGCAGGGGGTCCAGGAAGGCAGGAGGTCTGCTGGCAAAGGCGGTGGCAGCAGATTGTGGAGATGGCTTTACAGTGTCCTTCGTGAGTCAGGAGAGACAAGATCAGGACGTCTCCAGTTAATCATTAGTGTCGCGACAACACAAAAGAATCAAATACTTCCCCTAGGATTTAATCTGCATATTAAGGCAACTTCCTCCTTGGGCCTAAATGTTTTGAATTGTGTTTTAACTCTAAAATCCATTGCTATATAGCACTGTTCATAATAGCCAAGAAATGGATGCAACCTAAATGCCCATCGACAGATGACTGGATAAAGAAGATGTGGTACACATACACAGTGGAATTACTCAGCCTTAACAAGAACCAAGGAGAAGGCAGTGGCGCCCCACTTCAGTACTCTTGCCTGGAAAATCCCATGGATGGAGGAGCCTGGAAGGCTGCAGTCCATGGGGTCTCTACGAGTCAGACACAACTGAGCGACTTCACTTTCACTTTTCACTTTCATGCGTTGGAGAAGGAAATGGCAACCCACTCCAGTGTTCTTGCCTGGAGAATCTCAGGGACGGGGGAGCCTGGTGGGCTGCCGTCTATGGGGTCGCACAGAGTCAGACACGACTGAAGCGACTTAGCAGCAGTAACAAGAACAAAATTATGTTTTTTGCAGCAAATGGATGAAACTAGAGATTATCACACTAAGTGAAAGAAGTCAGACAGAAAGACAGTTACCATATGATGCTACATTTATGGAATCTAAAACAAGACACAAGTGAACCTATCTATGAAACAGAAAGAGACCCACAGACATAGAGAACAGAGCAGTGCTGACAAGGGAGAGGGAGGTGGGGGAGGCTGGAGTGGGAGGCTGGGTTAGCATATATAAGCTCTTATATAAAGAATGGGTAGACAAGGTCCTATATATAGCACAGAATATTCCATGATAAACTATAAAGAATATTTTTAAAAAGAATGTATAAATATATATACATATGTATAACTGAGTCATTCTGTTGTACAACAGAAATTAACACAACATTGTAAACCAACTATTCTTTATTTCTAAAAAAAATATGCTATAATCTATAAGATATGTTTGTTTTAACATGTTTTTATTTTTCATTTCCATTAAGAAATTATTGATCCAGGAATTGTCAGCTTGCAGGAAAGGGGCTGGTTTTCTTCTGTTCATCCTTAAGCTTTGCACACCCACAGAAAGGTATTTATTGAGCATCTGTTAGGTGCCCGGCCCTCTTTGGATAGGCACACCCCCACGTACCCTAGTGAGAAATTCTGCGGAAGCAGTGAAACACCCAGGATTAAAGACCGTGTTACAGACTGGGTTCTCTGGAAGCAGGTGCTGAGACAGTTTGTGGAGGGTGTTCCTGCAGGACCAGTACTTGTGAAGGAGAGGAGAGGAAGGAGGCCTGAGTGGACGGAGGGAGGAATTAAGCTAAGATGCAGGCACATGGGAGCCTTGGCCAACCCAGTGTGCAGTCCAGGGCAGGCCCCTCAGAGCTGTCCAGCTCCAGCGCTGAGCAATGGCCTCGGGGAAGGGGGTGACGGGGTGAGCTGGGGAAGGCAGTGGGGAGGGCCGAGCCCCCAGGAGCTGAGGACCGAGTCTGCCACCCCTCCGACTGCAGGCAGCAAGACCCTCCTGCCGCCGATGTGGGTGGCACCTCCAGTCTACAATGCGCCCTGAGACGTGAGCGGACCCGCTACACACGGATCTCTCGGAACCTCTAGAGGCAGAGCTGTCTTCGCAGCCTAGGAGGGCGCGGTGAGTTTGCTTGCCTTCCTTCTCCTCCGTCCTCCTTTTTCGCCCTGGAAATGGGGGACGGGGGCAGCGACAGGGGCAGGCTGGTGGAGCAGAGCCTTGATGGGCAGACTAGGTTTCACCCTTTTGCTCCCGCGCCCCCAAAGGCCTCGCATTGAGGGGCATTTGCTTCACTGTCTCCGGTTCCACTGGCACCATCACACTCAACACCTCGTTTGTGTGAGCCTCACAACAAACCTAGTTAACTAGCTCATGCAGAAATAAGTCAGATGACACTGGCTGGCGGCCTCCACCCCATGCGGAAGCGCCGCCGGGTCCTCGCACGGGGGTCCCTAAGGGTGGTCTCCGGTGTCCTCTGCACGAGCCCCTCTTCTTCCCGTGTTCGCTGGACACCACCCCTCCGAATTCACCATCACGCCTCTCTAGTCTTTCTCACTCTCTTTGTTTTTAATTAAAGTGTAGTTTATTTACAGTGTTGTTTATTACCACTGTACAGTTATATATATATATATATGCATTCTTTTTTTAATTCTTTCCCACCATGGTTTCCCATAGGATGTTGAATACAGTGCCCTGTGCTATGCAGCACGCCCGTGTGGTCTGGCCATTCTATCCATGAAAGCTAACCAGTGCTGACCGCCGCCTCCCACTCCTTCTCCCCCACCCCTCCCCTTCGCAGCCACCAGTCTGCTCTGTGTCCCTGAGTCTGCTTCTGCTTCACCCTTAGGTTCGTTCGGGTCACAGTCTGGATTCCACACACAAGCGCTATCATGTGGGTCTCGTCCTCCTCTTTCTGACTTGCCTCACTCAGCATGATGGTCTCTGGTTGCATCCACACTGCTGTCAGTTCTTGCCCTTCTGTCTCCTCCTTAAAATTTTCAGTTCCTAAAGCAGCACACAGGTTTGGAGCAGGGAAGTACTCCAGCCTATTTTTCCTGACCAAGTCCTGATCCTTTTGTGTCTTCTCTCTAGTCTATTTCTAATACTAACCAGGAAGAGTCAATGACTCTATAGGAGTTGCTTGGACTGGCTTTGTGCATGTGTGTATGTGTGTGTGTGCACGCGCGTGCATGAGCGCAGTTGTGTCTGACTCTTTGCGACCCCCATGGATGTAACCTGCAACCTGCCAGTTTCCTCTGTCCATGAAATTTTTCAGGCAAGAATACTGGAGTGGGTTACCATTTCTTCCTTCAGAGGATCTTCCAAACCCAGGAATCAAACTCTAGTCTCCTTCATCTCCTGCATTGGCAGGCAAATTTTTTTACTGTTGAGTCACCTGGGAAGTCTGCCTGGACTGGCTTAATCTCTTCTAATATGGAACCGCGGTGAACCTCTTACCACCAGGCAACCACCTGCCCAGAGGGACAGCCTTGGCTTGTGAGCTTGCTTTTCACAAGTTCAGCTGCACCTGGTGGGCTTGAAAGGGGTAATCTAGGAGACGGCACTGGGGGCTTCATTTATGTCAACATTCCCTGACCAGGTACTGAACAGATTTTAAACCCTCGGGGAAGTGGTATTAGGCAGGAAATGGGTCTGCTCTCTGTTGTATTAGGACCTGCTTTTCCCAAAAGAATCTTTGCCTAAATCCAACAAAGAGGTGGAGGTGCATAACTGCACCAGAGTGGGTATTACACAGGGCTTCCCTGGTGGTGCTAATGCTAAAGAACCCACCTGCCAATGCAGGAGACATAAAAGACATGGGTTCCATCCCTGGGTCAGGAAGATCCCCTGGGGGAGGGCATGATGACCCACTCCAGTATTCTTGCCTGGAGAAACCCATGGACACAGGAGCCTGGTGGGCCACGGTCCATAGGGTCGCGAGTCAGACACAACAGGGGTGACTTAGCATGATGCAGGTATTATGCAGCTGTTTAGCACACAGAGCAGAGATCTGCACCAATCACAGGATAGTGTGTTTGAGAATTGTACTAGCCGGGGTTCTCCAGAGAAACAGAACCCATAGATATTAGGGAGAAAGATTTAAGAAATTGGCTCATGTGATTGTTGAAGCTGGCAAGTTCAAGCTCTGCAGGGTAAGCTGGCAGGCTGGAGACCCAGGGAAGAATGGCAATTGGAGTCCAAAGACCATCTGCTGGCAGAATTTCCTCTTTACCAGGGAGGGATATTTTTTTCCTTAGGGTTTTCAACTGACGGAATGGCCTTCAACTTACTCACATTGTGGGAAGTAATCTGCCTTATTCAAAGTCTACTGACTTAAATATTAATTTTATCCTTAAAAAATTTCATAGAAACATCTAGAATAATATTTGACCAAGTATTTGAGTACAGTAAATTGACACACAAAATTAACTGTCACTGCTCTTAAGATATAAAAGATATATTTGGAGAAAAACATGGTTCAAAAAAATACATGCACCCCAATGTTCATCTCAGCACTGTTTGCAATAGCCAAGACATGGAAGCAATCTAAATGTCCACTGGTAGATGAATGGATAAAGAAGATGTGGTACAAATATATAGCGTAATATTACTCAGTCATTAAAATGAATGAAATAATGTCATTTGCAGCAACAGAGATGGACCTGAAGACGGTCATACTAAGTGAAGTGAGTGATCCAGAGAAAGACAAATACCATATGATGGCACTTATATGTGGAATCTTAAAAAAAAGATACAGATGAACTTGTTTACAAAACAGAAATAGACGCACAGACTTAGAGAACAAGCTTATAGTTACGGGGGGAAGAGCAGGGGGCAGGGTAGATTGGGAGGCTGGGATTGACACAGACGGATTACAATACATAAAATCGATACCCAACAAGGACCTACTGTATAGCACAGGGAACTCTGCTAGGTATTCTGTAATAACCTAAATGGGAAAATAACTTTAAGAGGAATAGCTACATATGTGTGTATAATTGAATCATCTTGCTATATACACCTGAAACTAACACAACATTGTTAATCAACTATGCTCCAGAGCATATAAATATAAAATAAAAATTTTAAAGTAACTATCGCTATGTTAAGATATAAAAGATACTACATCAAAATAGTCCCATATTTGTATATTAATTTTTATATGATGGAAAGTTAATATAAACATTAGGTTTTTCCATACCAGGATTGGTTTGGGTTTGGTTTTAGCCTTTCAATATGAGCTAGGGTTCTTGAACATAAGAAACGGAAATTGACTCTGGTTGTCTGAATCAAAAGATAATTTACTAGAAGGGCATGAAGATGTGACAGAAGCAACAAAAACTTCGAAGACCAGGACTGCAAAATGGAAAGGAAGCGAGATAGCCTCCAGCAACCAGGGTTCCACCTCCCTGTAAGACAATGCGGCTGCCCGCCCCTAGATGGCGCTATGCCCATGTAAATATTGAATCAGTAACTAATTGACTTCATGGGAAATAGATGGGGAAACAGGAGAAACAGTGTCAGACTTTATTTAGGGGGGCTCTAAAATCACTGCAGATGGTGACTGCAGCCGTGAAATTAAAAGACGCTTACTCCTTGGAAGAAAAGTTATGACCAACCTAGATAGCATATTCAAAAGCAGAGACATTACTTTGCCAACTAAGGTCCGTCTAGTCAAGGCTATGGTTTTTCCAGTGGTCATGTATGGATGTGAGAGTTGGACTGTGAAGAAGGCTGAGTGCTGAAGAATTGATGCTTTTGAACTGTGGTGTTGGAGAAGACTCTTGAGAGTCCCTTGGACTGCAAGGAGATCCAACCAGTCCATCCTGAAGATCAGCCCTGGGATTTCTTTGGAGGGAATGATGCTAAAGCTGAAACTCCAGTACTTTGGACACCTCATGCGAAGAGTTGGATCATTGGAAAAGACTCTGATGCTGGGAGGGATTGGGGCAGGAGGAGAAGGGGACGACCGAGGATGAGACGGCTGGATGGCATCACGGACTTGATGGACGTGAGTCTGAGTGAACTCCGGGAGTTGGTGATGGACAGGGAGGCCTGGCGTGCTGCGATTCATGGGGTCGCAAAGAGTCGGACATGACTGAGCGACTGAACTGAACTGAAGGCCAAACTCGTAGCTCAGTCAGTAAAGAGTCTGCCTACAATGCAGGAGACCCAGGTTCAATTCCTGGGCTGGGAAGATCTGCAGAAGGAAATGACAACCCACTCCAGCATTCTTGCCTGGAAAATGCCATGGACAGAGGAGTCTGATGGGCTACAGTTTGTGGGGTCACAAGAGTCAGACACAACTGAGCGACTAAGCACACACACAGACCTAAACTAAAATGGCTTTTAAAACTACCTATGTATTTTATGTAGGTACTTATTATAATAGAGACTTTTTTGTTTTAATGGTGTATTTAAGAGGCCAGGAAATGTAGAAAAGATAGAATGGTGCAAATCCTCACTGTTCTTGACCTGTTCTTTGTAGCTGTCCTCCTTGTAGAAATCTGCAAAAACCTCAGAAAAGCAGAAGGTATTTTCAAAGAAATGTAAACTGTAACTGTTAGAGATTAGTTCTGAAGAAAGTTTAGGAGCAATTAAAAGAGATTAGTAAAACCACACAACCATCTGCCCTGAGAGCCCCAGAATCTGCATTCTTCATAAGCAGCTTTGATAAACAAGACAGTTACATGCCCTCTTCAAGTGCCCTAAATCATGAATATTATGTGAAACCAGATTTTCTCTAGAGGCGGCTCTAGAGATGGCAATAAACAACCTTTTCTTTCTTTGTCTATATCATTAATATATAAACAGAAACAGAGGGTGCTATCTTACTAGATGTATTTATTTTAATTTTTTTAACTAACAGCATCGACCATTCCCCAGTACGCCAGGCACAGTGTTAGAGAGTTTCATTCACACTTATGGTCTCATGAAAGTCCATGTCAATGAGTCTAACTCATTAAGAACTTGGTAGGGTCAAGAGTATTTTCACTGGTTTGAGGCATGATGCCATCATAAAATGTAACATGTCAGCTTTCTAACAACATATAAAAAAAACTCTTTGAATAATTGCCATCTTGGAAATACAGAATGAAACAAGGGATAGATGTGCTTTATTATAAAAATAACAGGAGCATGGCATCCGAAGAAAACCCGAAATAATGAATGGAAGTAATAATGAATGAAAATAATGAATGGAAGGTGCAAACGAAGTTGGCCGACAGAGTCTGTAGTCTTGGTCAGGCTTGACTGGCTGGCTTGCTCACTGATAAGCTAACGGGGTCCCTAGTTTGACCTAACTCCTTACAACCTGTGGTCTCTCTCTCCCTACACACCCAGGGCTCTCCATTCTGGTATACAGGATTTCTATTTACTTCAGGTCAGAGAAGAAAGAAAATTGAATGTATTTTTAACAGAGTCATCTTAATCACAAAAATACATGATCTTAGCCAAAAGGCCAAGAAGTGATTACCCACTCCAGGGCATGCATTCAGACAAAACTCTAATCCAAAAAGATACATGCACCTTTATGTTCATAGCAGCACTATTTACAGCAGCCAAGACATAGAATAAACCCAAATGTCCATTGGGCGAACAAATGGATAAAGATGTGATCCATATATACACTAGAATACCACTCAGCCATAAAAAAGAATGAAATAATCCATTCAGAGCAACATGGATGGACCGAGAGATGATCATTCTTAGTGAAGTAAGTCAGACAGAGAAAGGCAGATGCCATGGGATATCACTTACACATGGAATCTATGACATGGATGAACCTGCCTATGAAACAGAAACAGACTCACAGACACAGAGAAGAGCTTGGTGGTTACCAGGCAGGGAGGTGGGGAGGACTGGAGTGGGAGGTTGGAACTAGCAGGTGAAAGCTTTTATATACAGAATGGATAAACAACAAGGTCCTACCGTGTAGTGCTGGGAACTATATATAGTGTGCTATGATAAACCACACGGAAAACTAAAGGCATGATATATAAAACTAGATATATAATATATAACTAAACCACTTTACTGTACAGCAGAAATTAACACAACATTGTGAATCAACTATACTCCAGTTTAAATATAATTATATAAAAAATAAATAAATAATAAACGTTGAAAACATCTTAATAAAGGCAGCAAGTATATATACTTTTATGGTAGGTCACGAAGTTGCTCCTTTCATTTGTGAAAATACAGCAGAAAATATGTCCATTGTATCATCCATGTTTTGGATGGCAACTCAATTTTTCAACAGGCAAATCTATGCTTTTGAGATTCTAGAAGAAAAAAATTTAATGGAATGTTGTTAACATATATGTGGTAGAAATTATATCATTTCCATTTCTCAAGCATCTTTCTTTTAAAATTCAAACCAAGGTATACAAGAGGTCTCTAGTCCTCTTTGCCAATAGATTGCTATAATCCACAAGACTTTATACTCAGTCATGATACAGGTAAGGCTGGCTGTTTTGAAATCTGAATATGATTATTTTACATTCAGAAAACTCAATATGGAATTGAAACACTTCTGAGAAAAGATCTACCTAGATGTGTTATAGTTTAACTTCATGATTTTAACCAGTTGGTTCAGCTAGCAAAAACATAAGGTGGTTCACCTAGGTTACAGATTAGCTAAATTACTGAGTAACTTGAGGTTTAAAAGAATCTTATGCCTATTAAATTACAGAGGGAGTTGGGCAGAGTGTGATAATTACTAAGCAACAATTCCATTTCCTCTATCACTTAACTGGTTATAGCAAAAACACTATAATTGCTTTTTGTGTATCGTATTGCCAAAAAAAGTTTCATTCCCAAATCATACGCTTAGCTCTAGGCTAGCGTTTAATTGGCACCAAATGCAGCAAACAATAGTCTGCTGGAAATTAACTCTCCTTTAGATGTTTCTCTGAATACTCCATGACTTTGGGGACCAAAGGGAGGAACTTCCAAATAGACCTTCAGAATCATTAAGAGTCAAGGGGATCATTTCAAAGATGCCACCTGCTTGTATAGCCAAGACGAAGAATTTTACTGTCTTTGGTGCTATGGAGTCCCATAGACAGTCACTAAGATGCTGAAATATCTATGAAGTGTAAACAGTACGAGAGAAAGAAAGAAACGAGGGAGACGGAGGGAAGGAAGGAGGGAGGGAGGAAGGAAAATAGAAAAAAGAAAATCTAGATATTCTGAGGCATCCGCTAGATTGTGTTCCACCAACCCATCATCTCAGACAAGCGTTTAAGCCACAGAAGATGTGAGGGGGAATACCCCGACGTGTGTCCTCTTTCCTCACTTGGCAGTGAGTGTTTCGCTCAATTCAAACTGTCCTAAGTCAATTTTCCCTTCAGTAGCTGTTCAGCACTTTGTTGGTAAACAAAGTAATGAGGAAGAAACAAGCCTTTGTTTTTTCAAGCTACTGAGGTTCCAGCTGTTGTTTGTTCCTGCGGTGCAGCCTGGCTATCCTGACCGATACACGGTGAGCACTGTAAGCTCAGTGAAATTCCTCCTTTCTTGGTCCTTTTTTCATTCCAATAAGCATTCTGAATGAAAGCTTCACTCTGAAGTAAATACAATCATATTTACAGTAGAATCAGCTAGTCTTCTAAAGTTACAGGAGACTGAATTCTCCATATTTGATGCGAGGGAAGGTAGAAAGTGGGGTGTAGCTAAATGTTTTATCTTGGAAACTATTCTGAAGTTAAGTGCTGAGACTCATTGGATTTTCACTCATTCATACAATGACAAGGTACCTATACAACCATTTTTGCCAACCTCATAGTTTAAAAAATCTTTATTTTATTAGTCAAAAAGCATTTCTAACATCCATTAACAGGGCTAAATAATGAGCCCAATGGTGCAGACTCAAATAGCTATTGCTTATTCTGAAGTTTGGATTTCAAAATATTCAAATACTAATGACTCCCATTGGGCTTCCCAGGTGGCGCTAGTAGTAAACAGCTCACCTGCCGGGACAGAAGATGTAAGAGACGCAGGTTCAGTCCCTGGGTCAGAAAGACCTCCTGGAGGAAAGCATAGCAACCCACTCCAGTACGCTCACCTGGAGAATCCCATGGACAGAGGAGTCTGGCAGGCTACATTCCACGGGATCACAAAGAGTTGGACATGACTGAAGCGATGGAACATGCATGAAGATCAAAAGTACAATGAGGTATCACCTCACACCAGTCAGAATGGCCACCATCCGGAAATCTACAAACAATAAATGCTGGAGAGGATGTGGAGAAAGGGAACTTGGTACAACCACTATGGAGAAAAGTATGGGGGTTCCTTAAGAAACTAAGAATAGGGTTACCATATGATATAGCAATCCCACTCCTGGGCATGTAGCCAGAGAAAAACATGGCCTGAAAGAATACATGCACCCCAGTGTTCGTTGCAATATGTTTACGAATAGGACATGGAAACCTAAATTTCCATTGACAGATGAGTGAATAAAGAAGTGGTACATGTATACAATGGAATATCACTCAGCCATTGAAAGAATGAAATAATGCCCTTGGCAGCAACATGGTTGGACCTGGAAATGATCATACTGAGTGAAATAAATCAGACAGAGAAAGACAAGTATATGAGATCATTTATATGCAGAATCTTTAAAAAAAATGATACAAATGAACTTATTTCCAAAACAGAAACAGGCTCACCGACTTAGAGGTTGTAACTGAGGTTGTAATTTATGGTTACAACTGGGGAAGAATGGGGAGGGGAGGAATAGATCGGGAAACTGGGATTGACATACACACACTACTGTATATAAAATAGATAATCAACAAGGTCCTATTGTGTAGCACAGGGAACTCTACTCAGTACTCTGTAATAACCTAAATAGGAAAAGTATCTGAGAAAGGATCCATATATATGTATAACTGAATCACTCTGCTGTACACCTGAAACACAACATTGTTAATCAACTATGCTGTAGCATAAAATAAAAATTAAAACAAATATCAATTAGCCTCAAATATTCATTTAACCTTTGTTATTGTTGCTCAGTTGCTAAATCATCTCTGACTGTTTGCAACCCCAAGAACTTCAGCATGCCAGGCTTCCCTATCCTTCACTATCTCCTGGAGTTTGCTCAAACTCATGTGCATTGAGTCAGTGATGCTATCGAATCATCTCATCCTCTGCCGCCCACCTCTCCTCCTGCCCTCAACCTTTCCCAGCATCAGGGTCTTTTCCAATTAGTTGGTCTTCACGTCGGGGGCCAGAAAATTGGAGCTTCAACTTCAGCGTCTAGCCTCAGGGTATAAGTTAATCTTCACATACACATATTACAAACTATAGAAGTGTTGTGGTTAATTGCAGATAATACAATATCATCAAAATAGCTCAAGTCCTCACTCATCTTACCTATTAAACAAACAAACAAAAAAAAAGTTGGGGGGGAGGGGTGGTGTCTCTCTTTTCCAGAGATGTATTTCCCATCAAGACCCCTCTGGAGAATGTTCCAAGAATTCTGGAGAATGCTTACTCACAACTGAAGGGTTAATCCAGGTGTCCCACCACCTTCGGGAGGTGCTGGGACTCTAGATGCTCCCTCTTGATACTGGGTGAATGCGCCTTAGGAAGCAAGCTGCTTTAGAAACATCTAGGAATCTGTCACATCAGGTTTCCAGTGTGACCTTTCGTTTACTCAGCCTATTTTCCAAAGTCCCCACAAATATTTTAAAACAAATAGTTATGTTTAAAAGAGACTACTTTGAAAGGATGGTCACGAAGCAGGGACATTCCAAGGAGAAGCCTGATACTCCAGAGCTAGCGGCACGGGAGCACCCACCCTCGGTCTGCAGGGCAGGGGCCGGCGAGGGGAGAGGACCTGGGGCCCGGGGGAGGAGTCTGGGGGAGGAGCTTGGCAATGGCCCCGCCCACAGGGAGGGAGCCGGGGCGGGGCGTTCCCGATTCACCCTTCAGCATCCTGGTGGCGGTCCCGCTGGAAACCAGAGTGCAAGGGACCCGGATGTGACCCCGGAGGAGAGAAGGGTACCCAGCGCCTCTGGAGACAAGCGGAGAATCCCCAGCGCTCCTGGGGCTCCTTCACAAGCCCGAGGGCCTGCCCAGAACCAAGCACCTCACGCACCTCACCATCCGGAACCGCCGTTCCCACCGGTCCTCGAGTCTTTCTACCTTCATAATTTATTTATTTTAGGGACTTCCCTGACTTTCTCTATATCAGGCACTCAGTTGGGGACTCCTTCTCCACAAAAGTTTCCAAAATTCTGATTCTAAGAAGGAATCAGGAGTACAGAATACAAGATGCGTTTCAATGCAAAACTGTCCGTGTTTACATAGCGCACACCCTTTTGGGTGGTCCTGTGCTAACTTGTTCTCGCTTTGTCTGTTTTGCAGCTCTTGGTACCTTAGTGGACACTCCATGCAAACTCTGTATCTCCAAGCAGAGTTCCTATTGACTTCCCTCCCTCTTGTAGAAAAACAGATTTACATTCATTTGCAATTCAGTTCCTTGACTCCATATCAATTTGTGCTTTAAACTTCTTCTTTGGATTGGACTATAAAATATCCCTGGTTCTCTTACATATAAATAAAATAAAATCTTTAACATAAGTTCATTTTTATATCTATGGAAGAGTCAGGATTTTACCTTTCTCTGAAAATTATCTTTTAACACGAGTCTCATTCTTTTGTATCAGAAAGTACTTGGGATCCTGAAGCAAACTGACCCGAGCCAACTCTAACTTAGCATATCGATGATTTAACACAAAAGAGACTTTAAAAATGAATACTTTGTTATAGAAGGTTTGTGGAAAATAAGCAAGTTGATGGCATGCTAAGGAAATGAAGACTCTGCCTAGCTTGTAAAATGCTGAAATGTTTAATCCCCTAATAGGATTTTATTATCCAATCCTTTTGATTCATTTTCTTGGTGTGACCATGACTCAGAACTACAATGAGTGGACCAATCTGATAGTATCGGTGTTTGTTTTCACAGTGTGATGAATAAGTTTTATTTTCACCTCTTCTCAAGCCTCTGTTGGCGACAACAGGAAGCTGGCTTTACTGGATGTGAAAGTCATGGGATGGGCATCAGATGAAAAGTTCTTCTGAAAGAACTGTTAGTCCACTGGTGGGGGCAGGGGTGGGGGAGTGGGCAGGCGCCTAACTTCAGAGAGCAACCAGAGAAAACAAACAAGGCCAAGATTTCAGAAATAATTGCTTTTAAATTGCTTCCTAGTTACAGATTCCAAGAAATACTTCCAACTTCATCAGTCTGTTGCCCTTTTAAAACTGGTCTTTCATTATTCAAAAGCCAGCACCTTCTAAATGTAGCTCCCATCCACTTTGCCTGCCCTGACTTCCACTACCTCCCAACAAAACCTTTCCAGCGTCAGAGTTGAATGCTCCTTGGGGCTACAAGTTCCTGAGCTTCCCCAGAGACTTCCCATTGCTCCCATCAGGCCCCTCTCTAACTGCCAGTTCACTCACTTCTGAATCCTCTTTACACTTTTCTTCAGTGTAAGTGAATCGTTTCTCCAAGATTAACTCAAACATCACCTCTTCCATGAAGTTCTCCTAACAGTTCTAGCTGGAAGTGGCTTAACACCTGTACCTCTTCGGACACTTGTCGTTTTTCTGGTCATCGGTTTGGGGGTGCGAGATGGGCCAGCTCCAAGGGGATAAGTGTTACAGGCAGGCTGGAACTGCTGTGGAAATGGGTAAAAGCACCAATCACCTCTCTTCCCTCTGAAAGTGCTAAAACAATTAAGAAATAGATACAGGAGTTGGTTAGATGTCAAAGTGTCAGCTTTATGCTGGCAAAGTGGAATCAGAAAGCATGGTTGGAACCTGAGGATGAAACCAGCTTTCCTATTATCTACCTGAGTTGGATCAGCTTGGCCAGAAGCCCCACCAGGGGGGAATGTAAACCACTTTGGAGAACACTGTGGAAACTCCTTAGAAAACGAAAAAGAGACCCCCCTATATGGTCCAGCAATCCCACCCCTGGACATGTATCTGAGGGGGGGGGACATAATTCAAAAAAACACATGTACTCCAGTGTTCACTGCAGCACTGCTTACAACTGCCAAGCATGGACGCAACTCAAGTGTCCACCAGCAGAGGAATGGATAAAGAAGACTGTACAGAGACGTAAAGAACAGGCTTTGGACTCAGCAGGAGGAGAGGGTGGGATAATTTGAGAGATTAGCACGGACACCTATAGGTTACCATAAGTAAAACAGACAACCAGCGGGAGTTTGATGCATGAAGCAGGGCACCCAAAGCCGGTGCTCTGTGAGAACCCGGAGAGACGGAAAAACCATCATAATATTGTAAAGTAATTATCCTCCATTTAAAATAAACAATTAAAAAAAGATGTGGTACATATATACAGTGGAATATACTCAAGCATTAAAGAAAAATTTTGCCATTTGCAACAACATGGATAGAACTAGAAGATATTATACTTAGTGAAATAAGTCATATAGAAAAAGACAAATACTGTATGTGATCACTTACATGTGGAATCTAAAAAATAAATCAATGAAAATAGCAAAACAGAAACAGACTCACAGATGAAGAGAACAAACTAGTGGTTATCAGTGGGGTGGGGAGAAGGGAAAAATAGGTTATGGGATTAAGAGGCATGAACTATAAAATAAATAGCTGCAAGGGTATATTGTACAGCACAGGAAATATAGCCGATATTGTGTAATAACTTTAAATGGAGTATAATCTATAAAAACATTAAATCGCTATGTTGTACACCTGTACTGTGTGGATCACAGTAAACTGTGGAAAATTCTGAAAGAGATGGGAATATCAGATCACCTGACCTGCCTCTTGAGAAATCTGTATGCAGGTCAGGAAGCAACAGTTAGAACTGGACATGGAACAACAGACTGGTTCCAAATAGGAAAAGGAGTACGTCAAGGCTGTATATTGTCACCCTGCTTATTTAAATCCGCTGGATCATGGAAAAAGCAAGAGAGTTCCAGAAAAACATCTATTTCTGCTTTATTGACTATGCCAAAGCCTTTGACTGTGTGGATCACAGTAAACTGTGGAAAATTCTGAAAGAGATGGGAATACCAGACCACCTGACCTGCCTCTTGAGAAATCTGTATGCAGGTCAGGAAGCAACAGTTAGAACTGGACATGGAACAACAGACTGGTTCCAAATAGGAAAAGGAGTACGTCAAGGCTGTATATTGTCACCCTGCTTATTTAACTTATATGCAGAGTACATCATGAGAAATGCTGGACTGGAAGAAACACAAGCTGGAATCAAGATTGCTGGGAGAAATATCAATAATCTCAGATATGCAGATGACACCACCCTTATGGCAGAAAGTGAGGAGGAGCTAAAAAGCCTCTTGTTGAAAGTGAAAGAGGAGAGTGGAAAAGTTGGCTTGAAGCTCAACATTCAGAAAACGAAGATCATGGCATCTGGCCCCATCACTTCATGGGAAATAGATGGGGAAACAGTAGAAACAGTGTCAGACTTTGTTTTTTTGGGCTCCAAAATCACTGCAGATGGTGACTGCAGCCATGAAATTAAAAGGCGCTTACTCCTTGGAAGAAAAGTTATGACCAACCTAGATAGTATATTCAAAAGCAGAGACATTACTTTGCCGACTAAGGTCCGTCTAGTCAAGGCTATGGTTTTTCCTGTGGTCATGTATGGATGTGAGAGTTGGACTGTGAAGAAGGCTGAGCGCCGAAGAATTGATGCTTTTGAACTGTGGTGTTGGAGAAGACTCTTGAGAGTCCCTTGGACTGCAAGGAGATCCAACCAGTCCATTCTGAAGGAGATCAACCCTGGGATTTCTTTGGAAGGAATGATGCTAAAACTGAAGCTCCAGTACTTTGGGCACCTTATGCGAAGAGTTGACTCATTGGAAAAGACCCTGATGCTGGGAGGGATTGGGGGCAGGAGGAGAAAGGGACGACCGAGGATGAGATGGCTGGATGGCATCACAGACTCAATGGACGTGAGTCTGAGTGAACTCCGGGAGTTGGTGATGGACAGGGAGGCCTGGCGTGCTGCGATTCATGGGGTCGCAAAGAGTCGGACACGACTGCGCGACTGAACTGAACTGAACTGTACACCTGAAACTAACACAATATTGTAAATCAGTTATACTTTAATAAAACTGATTAAATAAATACAAGTATAAAATATCCATACCTGGTTAGTGGTCACCCTACTAGACAACACAGATCCAGAGAGTGCAGAAATGAAAGTATGCCCTGATCTGACTTTTCAAGAGGAATCCCAAAACATGCACGCTTCTTTGTGAAATACCTTGACTTTTGCATTTTGGATCAAATCTTCTTTTTTTAAAAACAACCTTACTGGGGTATAATTGATACAAAAACTGCACATATGTGTTGTTTAGTCACTGAGTGGTGTCCGAGTCTTTGCAGCCCCACGGACTGCGGCGTGCCAGGCTTCCCTGTCCTTCGGTATCTACAGGAGTTTGCTCAAACTTCTGGCCATTGAATTAGTAATGCTATCCAACCATCTCATCCTCTGTCCCTTCTCCTCCGGCCCTCATCTCTGACAGCCTCATATATATGTTATACAATTTGATGAGTTTGGAAATATGCCCACACACACCTGTGAAACCACCAGCACGATCAAGAGAATAGACTCATCACCTCCAAATATTTTCTCGTGTCCCTTTTTTTTTGACTTTTTTTTGTGGTGATAACACTTAACAGGAGATCTATTCTCTCAAAAAATTTTTAAATGCACAGTACAGTATTGTTGTCTAGAAGTGGCTCATATTATCTTTCAAAGCTGCATATAGGTCAAAGATATCAAGAGGCTGTATTCTGCCAGCAAACCAAACAGTGCTGTCTGCTTGAGATTTAAGCAATCTTGCTTAGTCTCAGATGACACTCCATATTCACCAACTGTCTCTGAGTCACATCTCCTAGATACCAAAGAGACCCCAGGGGGCCAGATGTCCTGCAGGCTCAAGACACAGGCTTCTAATCTCCTTGTCACTATTAGCTCCTGACAACCTTTCCGTCTCTGATCATAGGATGTGAAGCCAAATCCAGCCTCTGTACCCTGACACCGAATTAAATCTCAGAGACAGACTTTTGGGTGAAGTAGAAAAGAACAGCTTCATTGCTTTGACAGCCAAAAGGACCACTGCTGGCTTGTTGTTGTTGAGTCACTCCAGCATGTCCTACTCTCTGCGACCCCATGGACTGTAGCACACCAGGCTTCCCTGTCCTTCACTGTCTCCCAGAGTTTGCTCAAACTCATGTCCATTGCATCGGTGATGCCATCCAACCATCTCGTCCTCTGTCGTCCCCTTCTCCTCCTGCCTTCAGTCTTTCACAGCATCTGAGTCTTTTCCAATGAGTCAACTCTTCACATCAGGTGGCCAAATTATTGGAACTTCAGCTTCAGCATCAGTCCTTCCAATGACTATTCAGGGTTGATTTCCTTTAGGACTGACTGGCTGGGTCTCCTTGCAGTCCAAGGGACTCTCAAGAGTCTTCTCTGGCACAATTTGAAAGCATCAGTTCTTCGGTGCTCAGCCTTCTTTATGGTCCAACTCTACAGTCGTACATGATTACTGGAAAAACCATAGCTTTGACTCCATGGATCTTTGTCGACAAAGTGATATCTCTGCTTTTTAATACACTGTCTAGGTTTGTCATAGCTTTTCTTCCAAGGAGCAAACATCTTTCAATTTCATAGCTGCAGTCACCATCTCAGTGATTTTGGAGCCCAAGAAAATAAAATCTGTGTTCTTTCCACCTTTTCTGCTTCTATTTGCCATGAAGTGATGGAGCTGGATGCCATTATCTTAGTTTTTTGAATGTTGAGTTTTAAGCCAACTTTTTCACTCTCCTTTTTCCCCCTAATCAAGAGGCTCTTTAATTCCTCTTAACTTTCTACCATTAAAGTGCTATCATCTGCATATCTGAAGCTGCCGATATTTCTCCCAGCAATCTTGATTCCAGTTTGTGATTCATTCAGCTCAGCATTTCGCATGAATGTACTCTGTATATAAGTTAAATAAGCAGGGCCCTCAAAACTGTGTGTCCCATCCCAACCCAGGGGGAGTTGTGAGGAGTCTTATAGTCAATGGTAGGGTTGCTAATATGGATTAGGGTGTGTGCAAGGCCCTCACTCCTTCAATCCAGAGATTGCCTGGAGTCAGGTGATGATGAGGAACTGTGACCTTCTCTGGAATGAAGAGTGTCTCAAGTAGTTACCATCTTCCATTTGGTGGGGGCTTAGTTCTGCAGAAGACCTCAAAGATATTGTTCTTTGTATCCCTTGAGAGAGAAACAGGACTCTGCCCCAAGCCTGCACTAATGCTTCTTGTCTCTGCATTCCTCCCCTTCCCTGATTAACAGCTGTTTGAATCTGCCCCTTGGAACTCAAGGAAGTTCATGGAGGCTGAATGAAGACTGTTTCCTGTAATCAATAAACAGGGGATACAGAAAGGTTTTTGTGTCCAGGAGCCCCATTGAGTCCTGCTCCGTTTCAGGACCATATCACGATTTTAAACTCCATGAGTCAGAGACCAAATCTTACAGTTTTCTGAAGCTCTCATTAGTGCCTGCAACAGGATCCCATTTTCAAGGACTCTTGATATTTGTTGTTGTTGCTACTGTATCAGAGAAGACAATCTGGTTTTATCAAAGGCATATTCCATTTTGGTTCAGTTCAGTCGCTCAGTCGTGTCCGACTCTTTGTGACCCCATGAACTGCAGCACGCCAGGCCTCCCTGTCCATCACCAACTCCCAGAGTTCACCCAAACTCAGGTCCACCAAGTCAGTGATGCCATCCAGCCATCTCATCCTCTCTTGTCCCCTTCTCCTCCTGCCCTCAATCCCTCCCAGCATCAGAGTCTTTTCCAATGAGTCAACTCTTCACATGAAGTGGCCAGAGTATTGGAGTTTCAGCTTTAGCATCAGTCCTTCCTATGAACGCCCAGGACTGATCTCCTTTAGAATGGACTGGTTGGATCTCCCTGCAGTCCAAGGGACTCTCAAGAGTCTTCTCCAACACCACAGTTCAAAAGCATCAATTCTTCGGCGCTCAGCTTTCTTGACAGTCCAACTCTCACATCCATACATGACCACTGGAAAAACCATAGCCTTGACTAGACGGACCTTAGTGGGCAAAGTAATGTCTCTGCTTTTGAATATGCTATCCAGGTTGGTCATAACTTTCCTTCCAAGGAGTAAGCATCCTTTAATTTCATGGCTGCAATCACCATCTGCAGTGATTCATTTAGAGCAAAATTAACATGTAAAACTGCACATTTATAACAGATAAATTAGTAGGTGATTTTCTGTCTACCTAGAGAATTATTTAAACGGCAACTTTCTCTATCATGCTAAAGATACAGTGTCAGAAACAAAAGCAATGTTTTACGCTATTATTTGGGGATATATCAATTGCACCAAGAAGTGATGCTAAGCTGATATTCTCAAGACAATTATCAATAAGACAGAAACATATCTGACAATCAGGACTTCTTTCAGAACCAAAAAATAAATAACTACTATTTCTCCAAAGAAGATATACCATGTGCCAAAAAGCACATGAAAATGTGCTCAACATCGTTGGTCATCAGGGAAGTAAATCACACAGAGATATCACTTCACATCCACTAGGAAAGTAACAAATATTAGCAAGGATGTGGGGAAATAAAACTCCCCACATAGCTAGTGGAGATGTAAAACAGTGCAGCCATTATGGAAGACAGTTTGGCAATTTCTGAAAAAGTTAAACATGGAATTACCATCTAGTCCACCAATGCCACTTCTAGTTATAGCCTCAAAAGAATTAAGAGCAGAAATTCAGATCTGTATGACAATGTTCAGCATGTTCACAAAAGCCAAACTGTGGGAACAATTCAAGCATCTACCAACAGGTGAATGAATAAAGAAAATGTGGTATAGACACACAATAGAATGTTATTAATCCTTGAAAGTGAATGAGTGAAATTCTTATACAGGTGACAAATGGATGAACTTTGAAAACATTATAATGATGTACAACCAATAGCACTATCCATTTCTAGAAGTTTCTTTAATGTCCCCAGTAGAATTCTGTATCCATTAAAAAGTAACTCCCGTTCTCCTCTCTCCCAACCAGATAAGAAAGAATGAATATTGTGTAATTCTAGTTATATGTGTATCTTAGTCAGTTTGGGACACTTTAACAAAATGCTATAGACTACATGATTTGAACAACAGAAATGTATTTCTCATGGTTCTGGAAGTTGAGAAGGCCAAGATGAGGGTGCCTGTGTGGTCAGGTTCTGATGAGAACATGCTTCCTGGTTTGCAGACTGCTGTGTGGTCACGTGGTAGGAAGAGACAATCTCTCACTTCCCTTCTAATAAGGGCACTGACTCCTCTACTGAAGCCTCCACCCTTATGACAATCACCTCCCAAAGGCCCCCCTCCAGGTGGCATCACACTGGGGTTTATGGGAAGCCAGGGGTTGGGAGAGAGGGGAACGGGAGTTACTTTTTAATGGATACAGAATTCTACTGGGGACATTAAAGAAACTTCTAGAAATGGATAGTGCTATTGGTTGTACATCATTATAAGTATATTTAATGCCTCTGAGTTGAACAAGTATAAGAGGGCCACCTATGAGAAGATCTGACTCATTGGAAAAGACCCTGATGCTGAGAAAGATTGAAGACAGGAGGAGAAGGGGACAACGGAGAATAAGATGGTTGTATGGCATCACTGACTCAATGGGCATGGGTTTGGGTGGACTCCGGGAGTTGGTGATGGACAGGAAGGCCTGGCGTGCTGCAGTCCATGGGGTTGCAAAGAGTCAGACATGACTGAGCAGCTGAACTTCTGACTGAACTGAAATGGTTAAAATGGTAAATATTGTGTTATGTATATTTTAGTATAAATTTAAAAAAACTAATTGCTCTTTGAATTCTCTAGACTACTGCTTCCCATCCACTCCCAGTTTATGCTAATAACTGAGTCGTATTGGACACATAAAATTTAACAGAATTTGAGTTCTGAACTAGCCTTCAAAGTTGCCATCTTATCACAGGCATTAGAGTGTATAAGAACGTAAGATTTAAGTAACAAGGCAAGTCACTGAAAACTGTGTGATTCCTTTCATTGGTAAAAGACATCTAAAATGTCATAAGCCTAAGGACTAAAAAAGAACATTATTAAAACGTTTAAAGAAAGTCTACAAATTTGGTCCCAGGATAACACATAGAAATTTTAAGGTTGTGTTAAAACTTAGCACAAAGCTCTAAAATGTGACTGAGATCACGCAACGGTTCAGAAATACAGGAGCGTCTTAGAGAACCCGAGGCCATCTTGAAGCCCGACAGAAAAAAAGGTCAATTTTGCTGCAATGAGAGCAGATTAGCTCAGTCTATCAGAGGTCCCTTCCAAAAGCTTTTAGCTGAAGAAGTGCTGAAACTTGTGCCCACCCCACACCAGGCTCTGCTTTCACTTCCTTGTTTGCGCAGGTTCCCTGAGTTCCCAAGGGCAGATTCGAGCAGTTATCAGTTAGGAAGGGGATGTGATGAAACAGAAACAGGAAAGACAGTCAGGAAACAATAGTGCAGCCGTGGGGCAGGGGCCCGGCTCCTCTTCAAGGAACGCGCATGTTAACATCTGTGAGTTCTTTTGCGGAACTCCCACCCAGGAGGAAGACATGAGATTCCTGTTTCCTGTTCAGGCTGAGCGTGAGATTCCTGTTTCCTCACCACCAAGCAATCAGAAGAGAGTCACACACTCTGCAACCCTCACTCCAAATTTTGCCTTTAAAAATACTTGCCCCTAAAGCACCAGGGAGCTCAGGCCTTTTGAGCATGAACCACCTGTTCTTCTTGCCTGGTCCTGCCATAAACCTTTCTCTGCTGCAGATTCTGACATTTCAGTCTGTCTGGCCTCACTGTGTATCAGGCATATAGAACTTGAGCTGAACGACAGTGCCAGAGCAGTTCATTATATGACAGGTTCAATGGTCAGGGTGGTGCCCCTCTATCAACTCCAAGAGCAACAACGTTCAGTAAGGTTCTACAAAGCTTTGCCTGAGTTATGCTCAGTCTGAAAACCCACAGCACTAAGATCAAGGTCACAATTTCTTTGGGTTTAATTCAGCATCTTAAATTTTGATGAGAATGACCACTGTTGGATTGGCCTGTTCAAAGTAGAAGTAATTCTAGCTCATCGATGCTCACCCTCCAAGCTCCCTCATAGTTCCACCATATTTTGATTCTATTGATTGTTAAATACACATTCCTGTGACCCACACACGGTGAGGCTGAGTAAACCAAACCGTCAGAGTTTGGAGCAGAGAAAAGTTTATTGCAAGGGCTAAGGAAAGAGTACAGGCAGCTGGCTCAGTAGGCCTGGGAGCTATGTTATGATAATCAAGTGGTTAACTTCTCCCATTTAGTGGGAGTTTAGCATCCACAACACAACTCAGGAATGTGCATCAGACTCTGCAATCCATGTCCTTCAGGGAGGAGCTAGCGATTCTGTTGGCTGCTGAGTGGCTGATCTATAGCTTAAATTGTCACCAGTTTCCGTGGCCCAAGTGCCATTTTTTGCTACTACATGTTCACATCCTTTCAATTATTAATTGTTGAGCTATGTTTTTGTGACTCAGTGGAGGCCTGGGAGACAAGCAGCTTTTCTACCAACAAGGGCAGGCAGAGGATATGGGGTGGGGGTTGGGGGGAGGGTCTGTCCCCAGAAGGCCTCATAGGGTCCTGCTCGGTTACATTATTGCAAAAATTACTGAAATATCTAGCTCTTCCTATCTAAAGACTATTAATTTGGGGACGACGTGTACCCACAGTCTTGAGCTTATGATGACTACTTAACTCAATGCTTAATAAGATATTAGCAACTGTCAATTAAGCTTTAATGATAGTATTAAAATGCAAGCTAGAATAATTCATATACTTTTCTGTGACTTGGAAACAGAACTTTTGTTCCACAGAGCAAAATCTATTGAAACAGCTTTTATGCATAAATCCAAACAGAATAATTTGCATGAAACTGATAATAATTAACTCACATTTGCATAGGGCTTTAAGATTTACAATGTGTTTTAACATTCATTTCCTCACTTAATCCTCATTACTATGTTGTTTTGTGGGCTATAAACTGAATATTTAAATTTTCTGTTACTCAATCTGAAACAAAAACAATGCAAATAGTAGCAGCTTTAAGAGTGAGCTGAGGACTAACTTAAGTTTACAGAAGAAACCTCACAGGTTTTTTCTTGATAAAACCAGCAACAATTTCCTTGAAACTAGAATTGTAACATTTAATGATTCTCGAGCTTAAATTACAGGTTCAAACTGTCCAGCAACACTACATTATGTAGGCAAGTGAGGTTCAGATGCAAAGATAAAAATGAATAAGCAGATATAAGACTAGTCAAGCCTTTCATCACCACAAAAAGACAAACAAGAAAGGTCGAAGCCTTGCTGCTCAAAATAAGTGTGAAATAACCCTGAACTATAGCAAAAGAGACACAGATGTATAGAACAGCCTTTTGGACTCTGTGGGAGAGGAAGAGGGTGGGATGATTTGGGAGAGTGGCAGTGTAACATGTATGATATCATAAGTGAAACGAACCGCCAGTCCAGGTTTGATGCAGGATGCAGGATGCTTAGGACTGATGCCCGGGGATAATCCAAAGAGAAGGTGTGGGGCGGAGGGGGGAGGTGGGGGTCGGGATTGGGAGTTCATGTACGCTCGTGGCTGATTCATGTCGATGTGTAGCAAAACGAATACAGTATTGTAAAGCAAAACAAACTAAAAAATAAAAATTGATTTAAAAAATAATAATAAATAAAAGGATTTTAGTTTCTAACATTAGTTTGCTCTCCTTATGTTTTGAGGACTTGTTGGTTCCAAACATATGACAACAATAAATAAAATATTTTAAAAGAGCTTTTAAAATTACGACATTTGAGACTGAGATAAACAACTCCAAGGAGCAAATGGAAACATTCCATACTGCACAGCATATCTGAAGGCCTATGGTTGTCTGCATACACGAGTAGGCAGAGAATTGTGGGAATCTGGCCCCTGATGAAGAACAGGTTGGCATGGGGTCATGCACGCTTGAGAGCAGCAGGAATAGATGCTGTCAATTGTTGCCTGTGGCTGCTACTTATATGAGCCTCATGCCTAGAGAAGCAGGTGAACACTCATGTCACCTGGCAACAAGATGCTGAGCCAAGCCAGTCCCATCATCACTGAGGGACAAGAGCCAAGAACCACCAGAAGGAGACACAATTCTGGATCAGAGCCCCAGGGTGGTCAAGTGGGAGGCAGGTGGATGGAGCTTCAGAATTACTAAGCAGGGAGAAATAAGTACAGAGAGAAAGACAACGGCCTTCAACACATGATGAGCCTGCAAAAAAAAAAAAAAAACAAATAATACTATAGCTAAGAGAGACCATCCATAAATCAGAATATAAATTAAGGCCAATCAAATTGCTTGGTATGCTCAAAGGGATAAGTAAACAATGATAGCCATAAAAATAAATCAGAAATCCAAAGCAGTTAACAATAAAATAAGAACAGATAATGGTAAAAATCAGTAAAATTAAATCTATGAGTGTTGAAACTAAAGCACAATAAATAGACAAGATAAAGCCCTGGTTGGATCTAAAGAGAAAAAGGAATTAGTAACTGGGAAGAAAACAGTCTCTAAAGAGTGCACTCAGAAGCAGCATTGAGAGACAAAGAGATTCTAAAAACATCTACATCTTTATGGACACAGAGAGAAACATACACTCAGTGGCATCACCAACTCGACAGACATGAGTTTGAGCAAGCTCAGGGAGTTGGTGATGGACAGGGAAGCCTGGCGTAATGCAGTCTGCGGGGTCGCAAAGAGTCAGACCTGACTGAGCGACTGCACTGAAATGCACAGAGAGAGACTCAAGAAACACCTAGGAGCAGCACCCGGAGAGCAAAATGAAGGAGGCGGATGGCAGAGAAGAAAGCTTTTCAAAGATGATCGCTCAGATTTTCTGGAATTGACAAGAACATGCCAATGAATTTTAAAGTTAGATAAAATGGAAGTTTTACTAGAGCAGCATACAAACACTGAATTTGAATCAAGAAAAAAGGTAATTCCTGATTAAACAGCCATTAAAGAAAGTGAAGTAATCTTTCAAAATCTTTACGAAAAGAGGACCCCAATTCCCCACAACATACAAGTACATTTACCCCATCTTCAAGGAATAATTTCTGTTACATAAAATGATAAGTTAATGCAAAGACTATTATTAAGCTCTAGCAATTAAAATGGTGTGGGGCTTATGCAGGAAAGGAAAAATGTATGAAACAGTCACACCAATATATTAATATTGAAACAGAGATGTCCCTATGAATCAATAGAGAAAGGGCAGGTTAATTAATAAACATCTTGGGATAATAACCATGGAAACACATAGTTAAACATACAGAAATAAATGAGACCCCCTACCTTATGTCATACACAAAATACATTTCAGATACATTAAACATCAAAAAGGGGAAATTATTTTAACATTAAAACTTTCAGAAGTAAAAGCAGGATATTTTTATGTTTATGGATAGAGTACAAACCCCTGGGGATAAAATTATTTTAAAAATTCCAAGTTAAACCTTAAAGTGTCTATGTCTCAAAAAGCGTCCTTTTAAAAAGTTAAATTTGAGTCATAAACTGGGAGAAGATAGCATGGAACCACTAAAAGAAGAATACCAGAATATCAAAGGAAGTCCTCCAGTTCAAAAGAGACAAACCACCCAGAGGCAAAGAATACAAACAGACAATTTACGTGACAAACAGCATGTTTGAAAAGATGCTTCAGTTAAGTTCAGTCGCTCAGTCATGTCCGACTCTTCTTGACCCCAAGGATTGCAGCACACCAGGCTTCCCTGTCCGTCACCAACTCCCAGAGCTTACTCAAACTCATGTTTATCAAATCAGTGATGCCATTCAACTATCTCACCCTTTGTAGTCCGCTTCTCCTCCCGCCTTCAATCTTTCCCGGCATCAGGGTCTTTTCAAATGAATCAGCTCTTGGCATCAGGTGGCCAAAGTATTGGAGTTTCAGCTTCAACATCAGTCCTTCCAATGAACATTCAGGACTGATTTCCTTCAGAATGGACTGGTTGGATCTCCTTGCAGTCAAAGGGACTCTCAAGAGTCTTCTCCAATGGGATTCTCCAGGCAAGAATACTGGAGTAGGTTGCCATTTCCTTCTCCAGGGGATCTTCCCAACCCAGGGATCGAACTTGGGTCTCCTGCATTGCAGGCAGACGCGTTATCCTCTGAGCCACCAGGGAAGCCCAATACCACAGTTCAAAAGCATCAATTCTTTGGCACTCAGCTTTCTTGACAGTCCAACTCTCACATTTCATACATAACTACTGGAAAAACCATAGCTTCGATTAGATGGACCTTTGTTGGCAAAGTAATGTCTCTGCTTTTTAATATGCTGACTAGGTTGACATCTTTATCAGGCATCCCTAGATATAGGCATTGAAAATCATACATATGTATGAGAACAGATAGAAAAATAGAGGGGTGTGTGTGTGTGTGTACACACATGTGCACATGTACCCAGTTCATATCTGGTCCCTGAAGTTCGTCCGCTCCACACCTACCTACCTACTTGCCTGCCGACATACATACACAGCCTTTCATTGCATTACGACTTGTAATAAAAAAAAAAAAAGAAAGTTTAAGACAGAAACCATCTAAGTATCCACAATTGAAAACAGACAAAGCACTGTTTAATAATAATACAGAGTACTATAGAACAGTCTAAACAGGTAAATAAGAACTAAGAGCATTGTAATATATAAATCTGGAAAATAAACTTGAGAGAAAGAAGTCTAGTTGCCAAATCACATATACAGTTCAATTTCATATATTTAAAAGCAGACAAAATGGGGACTTCCCTGGTGGTCCAGACTTCCCCAGTGGTCCAGGGTCCAGTAAGACCCCGCACTTGCAGCAGAGAGGGCCTGAGTGTGACCCCTGGCTGGGGAGCTAGATCTCACACACAGCAGCTCAGAGTTCACATGCCTCAACCAAAGACCCCATGTGCAGTAAATAAGACTTGGCGAAGCCATTAAATAAATAGATTTTTTTAATTGAAAAAAAATTAAAAAAAAAAAAAAACAGACAAAATGCTAGTATTTGTGAGGAAACATGTATTTGTTCTGGAGTTTTTGCTTGCTGGTTTGTCTTTGGCCGCACCACAAGGCTGGCAGGATCTTAGTTCCCGGACCAGCGACCAAACCTATGCCCCCCGCAGGGGTGGCACAGAGCTCTAACCATTAGACAACCAGGGAATTCCCAGGAGGCATATACTTGTCATGAGAGTTGCACAAAAGCTGATGATGAACATAAACGCAGAATGTATCTCTGGGGAGGAAGCGAGAGTGATGGGATTTAGGAGGGGTGCAACACAGATTGAAACACTGAACTAAAGTAAATGTGGAAGGTATTTACTAGAACCGAGATGTCCATACAAGCCTGTGTGTTAGGTAATTGTAAGTGTGTCTGAATATTTTCTAATAAAAATATGTTTTCAATAATTTGCATCAGAATATCCCAAACGAAAGCTAATTGACAAAAAGTCGCTTGGCTAAACAAAAGCAAAACTCTAAATTCACAAATAATATTTTTTAAAAATGGCTAACACTTTCAGACCAAGAGTCATTTTTTAAATAAAAATAGATAACAATTTGTAATAAATCAGTAGAGCCTGTCTTCAGTTAAAAAAAAAAAAAATCTACGAATGACCCTCTGAGCACCAACTAGAAAATGCTGAGATGCGGTGCAAAATGAGATACTATTTTCTTAGAAATGGAATCCATAAACTCATGCAGCTGGTAATAAAAGCCTACAAGTGTCGTGATATAATTTCAAGGCTTCATTTTAAATCCCTTCTATAGAATTCAGTCTTTGAGCGCTCGTTTGGAGGCTCTAGCAGGGCAGCACAGCTACTCTTACATCTCTGATCAAACAACAGTCCTCCTCTGTCCAGGAGGGTGATCCTCTCCCGCCGAAAGCCCACCTTTGGGGGGTGCGCGTGGAGCAGTGAGGCGGGAAGGGGACACCCGCCTGCCGGCCAGTCCAGCCAAACCAGCCCTGGCCATCACTGGGGTGGCAGCTGTCGCAGCCAGGGCGCTCTCACATCCAGAGGTCACTCTCTGTCCTCAAACACGTGTTCCAAAATCTGTGGAGCCACAGAAATGGCACCAAAGTGGCAGCTCCAAGCCCGAGCCCCAGATCGGCTGGGCCCTTGTGTTATTGTGTCCCATCCAGGTACAGGGGTGCGCCTCGAGCCCGGCCCAGCCCCGAGTCAGCTCGAACCGAGGATTCAAGTCTAAGAACCGTGACTCCGTGGGCTCTAAGCTTCACCTTACTGCACTAAACCATCTGACCTTCCAACCCAGGCCACCCTGGGTGTCTAAAGCTCCGCTGTCTCCCACACTGAATAGAAATGGAAGCCCCGCCGGCCCGCGAGCAAGCATCCCACCTGGGCTGCAGTGCTGCCTGCGTTCCAGCATCACGCTCCTAACCCCAGAGGCTCCCGTTCTTGCTCCGCCGCGATCCTGAGTCTTGACTCCAATGCTGACACCACACGGACGCACCTCCAGGACTGGTTACTCCTCCCAGCATTCCGGTCCTTACTTTCTCTTGAAGTAAATTTTACTTATTCACTTTTAATATTTATCTCTGGGGGAGGAAATGGCAGCCCCCTCCAGTATTCTTGCCTGGAGAATCCCATGGACAGAGGAGCCTGGTGGTTACTGTTCCTGGGGTCACAGAGTCGGACACGACTGAATGACTCAGCACGCGCAATATTTATTTATCTGACCGCGCCGGATCCTAGTCGTGGCACATTGTCTCTTTAGTTGCAGCACATGAACCCTTAGTTGGAGCATGTGGGGTCTGGTTCCCTGGCTAGGGATCAAACCTGGCCCCCTGCATCCAGAGCACAGAGTCTTAGCTGCTGGACCACCAAGGAAGTCCCCAGCCCTTACCTTTTTGCCTTTGCCTGCTCCTCTCTTTCAGATACTTCCAACCGTCTAAAGTAAACTTTCCCCCCACCCTTTGGATATCCCTACTCCAGTTCTGCCCACATTCTAGCCTCTCACCACGCAGCCCAGGCCGGGGTGAGTTTCTAGGGTGCTGAGCAGAGGGGAACCCATAGGACCTCCCTGTTCACTAAGAATGAGGCCCGTGGCCCTAGCCTCAGACCTGCGATCAAGCTTCCATTTAGGTGTGCTGGTGTGCTCTCCAATTTCCCTTTCTAGAGTAAAAGCCCTGCCTTGCAAAATTAATCAGGAGAATAGTAACTACTTTTAGCTGCTGCCAAGGTGAAGTTAGGAAAGCTGAAGCTGCCCTGTGTGTTTCAGGAAGAAGGATTTTAATACAAGGATTCAGAGGTTTCCGTCCCTGTTGGAAGAACCTGGGGAGAGAGTGTTGGGAAGTCCCCACCAGCTGTCACGTCCCAATGCACTGATGTGGGTGATTCTTGCGGGGCCCTGGGAAGTTCTAGGAGCCTCTCTGTCCATGTTTCAGCTGCAGTGGCCCCCAAAGCACAGGGCCTCCTTCTCCTAGCTCCCAAGTCTCACCCAAGTGCTTGTAAACTCCCGCACCCACATGGGGACAGAGGGCTGCCCCGCTTCTCCTCCCACGGGCGCAGACCTGGGGGGTGGGGCGGGGTGGGGGGCAGCAGGCGGTACCAGCACCTCGTGAAATTACATCATTTAATCTCAGCACCTCGCAAAATTACATCATTTAATCCTCCCAATAATTCTATGACTGAGCAGGTTTTTTGTTGTTGTTTTTTTTTTCCAAGAACCAAAAGAGAAACAAAATTCAGAACAGTGGAGGAATACTAGGTTACACAGCTAGAAGATGGCTCAATTAAGATTTGAACCTAGGTCACCTGACTGCAAAATCCCATGACTTAACCACCATGTGAAATGGTCCTGGAAACTTATCCCTTTTTTTTTTTTTTTTTGAGTTTTAAGACTTTTTTGCTTAATGAAGAAAAATGGCAGTTTATTACTTCTTCAAATTACAACTATCAATCTGAATATTGTTACCCATGACAACCAAGTAGCACAGAAGGATTTTAGAGTTTAAAACACACAAAACTGCATGGAGCCCAGAGACTTCTAAGAGGGGCTTTTTATCAACCTTACAAGGGGACTTTCAACAGGATTTGGAACCCTATCCTTCTGATCAGAGCATCTAAATGAGCCAATCCTTGCTAGAACCCTCCACCCCTGGATGAAGATGGATCCAACACCTCCACCTCTGGCTGGGGTCCTATTTCAAATTGGATAAAACCTTCCAGAAACAAGGCAGTTCCTCCCAGTTGACCCAGTTTTCTTGCTGCCTGAAGTTTTCCAGAGCTAAGGCTCTTGAGGACCAAGACGGGCAAATTAAGACATGCGTGGCCACTTCCCTTCAACGGCCGAGATGCTCTCAAGAACGACGTTATTTCCACACTAGTTCACCTGGTCCTGGGCGGTCTCCTCCTCCCACTTACTACCCTCTCCTACCAACTCAGCATCCTTCAAGCCCAAACCATACATGTTAAAACAGCAAGCCAATTCTGTATGATTCTTGGGTCTAACTGGAACTCCTGAATGCCCTACCACGTACGTACTGTGAACACCCTTCCCAATTCGAATTAGACAACGGCCTAATGAGACACATGTCCCGTAGCCATTATGGCCTACAGATGAACACACTCATCCCCAGCGCGTGTAAGCCATTCCCCAAAGGCTCAGACCCACCTCTCTAGTCCACAGCCCGTTATTTCCCTAAATACACTTTAATCTTGTCAAAACTCATCTAGCTACCATTTCTCTGAAAGAATCTTTGTGGACCTCTGTTCAAGGTGTTCTTCCCATTTAGAACACCTTGGTTACTCCCCCATCACTCCTGGCAAATTATAGCCTATTTCTCAAGGCACATCCTGAATGGTGCCTAACAAATATTATACTTCTCAATAACAAACATTCCATGGTGCTGTATCCTGGCTATTTGGGTGAGCATGTTATCTCTTCTATCAGATGAAAATCACTGAGGGCAGGGATGATTCACCTTAAGGCTGTCTCTCACCCACAGCTTCATAGATACCTAGAGTGGCCTAAAAACACAATAGAAAGTCCATTTTAAAAATCTTTCAAATTCAAGTCAGGAGTCAAAGAAAGGTCAAGAAAACTGCTACCTAATAAATTAGAATATTTTCTATTTTCCCGAATTGGAAAAGACAAACCATATATTCTATACATTAATTTCTAGCTGTACAAAATAGGGGCTTCCCTGGCAGCTCAGACAGTAAAGAATCTGCCTGCTATGTGGGAGACCCTGGTTTGATCCCTGGATTGGGAAGATCCTCTGGAGAAGGGATAGGCTACTCACTCCAGTATTCTGGCCTGGAGAACTGGCTTCCCTGTTGGCTCAGCTGGTAAAGAATCCACCTGCAATGCAGGAGACCCCGGTTCAATCCCTGGGTTGGAAAGATCCCCTGAAGAAGGGATACGCTACCCAGGCCAGTATTCTTGGGCTTCCCTTGTGGCTCCACTGGTAAAGAATTCATCTGCAAGGCAGGAGGCCTGGGTTCGATCCCTGGGTTGGGAAGATCCCCTGAAGAAGGGATACGCTACCCAGGCCAGTATTCTTGGGCTTCCCTTGTGGCTCAGCTGGTAAAGAATTCACCTGCAAGGCAGGAGACCTAGGTTCGATCCCTGGGCTGGGGAGAGTCCCTGGAGAAGGGTACAGCTACCCACTCCAGTATCCTGGCCTGGAGAATTCCATGGACTGTGTAGTCCATGGGGTCACAAAGAGTTAACACACTGAATGACCTTCACTTCACTTCATATAAAATAGAGACTTTAGATTACACAAGCACAAATAAATTTAAGAAGAAACCACCAAAGGGGAAATCCCCCAGGGCGGGAGGTATCTAGTTTCCAGTTACTAATGGATTTTGACTATCATCCCATCCCAAAGTTGGTGACCTTGAGGAATCAGTACGCACACATCATAACTTCTGACCATTAACAAAACTATGTTCCATTCCCCTAGTTATTTTCAGCCCAATACTTATTCAAATGCTTGGGGTTCCCCACCTCCCTTCCTAAAAGCATTTCCTTCAATATACTAAATGTGTAAAAGAAACTTTTGCTGAATCCTTGCCAGAACACACTCAACAATGAAGGCTATAGCAAATATACCTCCTGCGTGATGCAAGTACAGGAATATCCACCATCGAGAGAGAATAACAGCCATAATATAGGAGGCCTCAAAGACTGAAGGCACTGGGAAGCCTTAAGGCACTGCAGCCAAACATTCTGCAGCGAGGAATCTTTGTTTTCTCCTGAAGGGAAAAATTCTAGCTCCACCCTCATGGAGGTAGACACCAATGGGACCAGGCCGATAAAATTAAAAACCTGAAGAAGCTGGGGTAAGAAGTCAGGCTGAGACAGGAAAGCTGAACATGAGGCAAGGGTCGGTAAGCCAGGAGGTAATGGCAGAAGCTACAGAACCTCAGCTTGCAGTTATCAGGAGTAATCCACAGTTCTGGGAGCCAAACTTGGAAGACAGAGGTGATGGGTCTTGGGGATCAGGACCTTGTCAAGCAATGGAAACAAAAAAGTCAAAGCAGAGGAAAGGAGGACAACACGATTTCAGTGACCAAGATAGATACAAACATAGAATTCTGAATGTAAAATTGACCAAGACATGGGTACCAAGAATAAGAAGGCAAGAGTCTGATTTGTGAAATAATTGATTTCTGAAACTGACACTCTCTGACTTCCTTTATGCATTTTGCTATTTGTGAATCATTCTGAGTTTACAGCTAGATGAAAAAGTAATTAAACTAGCAGGAGTCCAGGGCCCTTCTGGATACAGGTAAATTCTCCTGGCAGCTGGAACAGGAGATTAGCTGGGTTTGGCAGATTGTATTTTCCAGAGATGCTCATCACAACATCTCCCTACGAACTTGCTCTTCTGTAGTTCAATCTTACCACATCCCTGCCAAGAATCCAAGTCTCAATACCCTATGGGAGTGGCTTGCTTGACCTATAAAACACATGTGGCAGGAGAGATACGCTGAGGTTTTTGAGAGAGGATCATGGGAAACCTTTCAGCTTCCACCAGGACCTCTTAGAAAGCCTCTCTTGGCCTGCTCCCTCTGAGGATCGCTCTATGCTAGGAGACCTCTAACCCATGTGGAAAGGCCATAGGTAGGTGTTGGGGGTGAGGCGGGCAGCCCTGGCAGAGCTGTCAGCCGTCAGCATCAGCTGCCATCCAGGAGACGTCTCACCCCAGAGGAAGCTTCAGATCAACACAGCCTCAGCCTCCATCTGACTTCAGTTGCTTGAGAGACCTCAGGCTGAGCCCAGATAAGCAGCACGGCTGAGAGAGAGAATAAGTTGCTTTAAGCCATGTGTACAGTCAGTTCAGTCACTCAGTGTCCGACTCTCTGCTACTCCATGAATTGCAACATGCCAGGCCTCCCTGTCCATCACCAACTCCTGGCGTTCACTCAGACTCACGTCCATTGAGTCAGTGATGCCATCCAGCCATCTCATCCTCTGTCGTCCCCTTCTCCTCCTGCCCCCAATCCCTCCCAGCATCAGTGTCTTTTCCAATGAGTCAACTCTTCGCACGAAGTGGCCAAAGTACTGGAGTTTCGGCTTTAGTATCATTCCTTCCAAAGAACACTCAGGACTGATCTCCTTCAGAATGGACTGGTTGGATCTCCTTGCAGTCCAGGGGACCCTCAAGAGTCTTCTCGAACACCACACTTCAAAAGCATCAATTCTTCAGCGTTCAGCTTTCTTCACAGTCCAACTTTCACATCCATACATGACCACTGGAAAAACCATAGCCTTGACTAGATGGACCTTTGTTAGCAAAGTAATGTCTCTGCTTTTGAATATACTATCTAGGTTGGTCATAACTTTTCTTCCAAGGAGTAAGCGCCTTTTAATTTCATGGCTGCAGTCACCATCTGCAGTGATTTTGGAGCCCCCCCAAAATAAAGTCTGATGTTGTCTCCACTGTTTCCCCATCTATTTCCCATGAAGTGATGGGACCAGATGCCATGATCTTCATTTTCTGAATGTTGAGCTTTAAGCCAACTTTTTCACTCTCCTCTTTCATTTTCATCAAGAGGCTTTTTAGTTCCTCTTCACTCCAGAAAAACATCTATTTCTGAGCTTAAAGCTCAACATTCAGAAAACGAAGATCATGGCATCTGGCCCCATCACTTCATGGGAAATAGATGGGGAAACAGTAGAAACAGTGTCAGACTTTGTTTTTTTGGGCTCCAAAATCACTGCAGATGGTGACTGCAGCCATGAAATTAAAAGGCGCTTACTCCTTGGAAGAAAAGTTATGACCAACCTAGATAGTATATTCAAAAGCAGAGACATTACTTTGCTGACTAAGGTCCATCTAGTCAAGGCTATGGTTTTTCCTGTGGTCATGTATGGATGTGAGAGTTGGACTGTGAAGAAAGCTGAGTGCCGAAGAATTGATCTTTTGAACTGTGGTGTTGGAGAAGACTCTTGAGAGTCCCTTGGACTGCAAGGAGATCCAACCAGTCCATTCTGAGGGAGATCAACCCTGGGATTTCTTTGGAAGGAATGATGCTAAAACTGAAGCTCCAGTACTTTGGCCACCTTATGCGAAGAGTTGACTCACTGGAAAAGACCCTGATGCTGGGAAGGATTGGGGGCAGGAGGAGAAGGGGACGACCGAGGATGAGATGGTTGGATGGCATCACGGACTCAATGGACGTGACTCTGAGTGAACTCTGGGAGTTGGTGATGGACAGGGAGGTCTGGCGTGCTGCGATTCATGGGGTTGCAAAGAGTCGGACACAACTGAGCAACTGAACTGAACTGAACTCACTTTCAGCCATAAGGGTGGTGTCATCTGCATATCTGAGGTTATTGATATTTCTCCCAGCAATCTTGATCCCAGCTTGTGTTTCTTCCAGTCCAGCGTTTCTCATGATGTACTCTGCATATAAGTTAAATAAGCAGGGTGACAATATACAGCCTTGAAGTACTCCTTTTCTTGTTTGGAATCAGTCTGTTGTTCCATGTCCAGTTTTAACTGTTGCTTCCTGACCTGCATACAGATTTCTCAAGAGGCAGGTCAGGTGGTCTGGTATGCTTACAATGTCGCTAAGGGTCGGACACGACTGAGCGACTTCACTTTCACTTTTCACTTTCATGCACTGGAGAAGGAAATGGCAACCCACTCCAGTGTTCTTGCTTGGAGAATCCCAGGGACGGGGGAGCCTGGTGGGCTGCCGTGTATGGGGTTGCACAGAGTCAGACACAACTGAAGTGACTTAGCAGCAGCAATAAGTAATCAGGAGCTAGCGATTAGCTGGGCTTTCAAGGATGATTTTGAACATGACCCCCTCTCTAACTGGTGATGTTGGGGCCATGTCATTTACGATGATCACCTCCAGCACACTCCGAAGTTCACTCAGTGCCCCCATCCCACCTCTCTTGATGTTCTAATGAAAAGTTTGGTGGAGGGAGAATCTGAAAGTTAAATGAGACTCGGGGTTATCTGGGAAGTTTGATTTGCAGCATCTCCATTCTGCCTGTTGCTGCACATACCTGAGATTTGGCTAGAGCCGGGAACTGCTGAAAATGTGACGCAGCCTGCATTAAAAGGCTAGGATGGAGAGCAAGCACTGGAGGTAACTGAGTGATTGCCAAGCAACATAAGAGAATCCAGGTGAGTGATACTTAGCATATGCAGAGGGGCTTTTCCAGATGTTTCTCAAACAGTTAATGCCAGTGACCATGCTGCTGGTCACTTTGTTGCATTTCCTCCCGAAATAGTACAGGTAACACAGGATGCCATTTACCTCCAACCCTTCAATTACTCAGGCAACCTGAGAGCAGGACCCTCCTGTGGTGTTCCTGAGCACAGAAGCCTCTCTGTGTCTCCTGATTTCTTGTTTCTAGAGAACAGACTCCAGCCTCCAAGACCTTCCCTGAGATCCAAAGGGCAGGTCCAAATGGTTGTTAATCAGGGAAGGGAGGGGCTGCCAAGAAACAACAGTGCAGCCTTTGGGCAGCCATGAAATTAAAAGACGCTTGCTCCTTGGAAGAAAAGCTATGACCAACCTAGACAGTATCTACAAAGCAGAGACAGTACTTTACCAACAAAGGTCCGTCCAATCAAAGCTATGGTTCTTCCAGTAGTCATGTATGGATGTGAGAGCCGGACCATAAAGAAACTGAGCATTGAAGAATTGATGCTTTTGAACTGTGGTGTTAAGGAAGACTCTTGAGAGCCCCTTGGACTGCAAGGAAATCGGGCCAGTCCATCCTAAAGGAAATCAGTCCTGAGTGTTCATTGGAAGAATGTTGCTGAAGCTGAAGCTCCAATACTTTGGCCACCTGATGTAAAGAAGTGACTCATTTGAAAAGACTCTGATGCTGGGAAAGATTGAAGGCTGGAGGAGAAGGGGACAACAGAGGATGAAGTGCTTGGATGGTATCACCAACCTGATGGACATGAGTTTGAGCAAGCTCCGGAAGTTGGTGAGGGACAGGGAACCCTAGCGTGCTGTAGTCCATGCGGTCACAAAGAGTTGGACACGACTGAGCAACTGAACTGAAATTGAACATCACAACTAATTTGTTTGAAATCTAAACATTCAAAGACCTCCCATAAAGATCTGGGCTGGGTGAAAGGAGCACAAAAGGAAACTTTTATAAATTGCCTTCTGTGTATACATTGCTTTACATATGTTATCTAATTTAATCCCTACAGCAACTCTGTGAGGTTATCCTCACTTATAGAAACAGAAACGGAGGCTCAGAGAGATCAACTTAGTTTGCTTCCTTCCCTTACTTTGGTGCTTAACATTAGAAATAGAAGTATAAACTTGAGTCAAACAGATTTGAATTAATGCTCTATTTTCTTCAGAATGTTTCCATTAGAACTGGTTTTTCAATGTAGAGCTCATCTTCGCTTTTATATATGGCAGTTTCTTTATGACTTCAGTTCAGTTCAGTTCAGTTGCTCAGTCGTGTCCGACTCTTTGCAACTCCACGAAGCGCAGCACGCCAGGCCTCCCTGTCCATCACCAACTCCCGGAGTTCACTCAGACTCACGTCCATTGAGTCCGTGATGCCATCCAGCCATCTCATCCTCGGTCGTCCCCTTCTCCTCCTGCCCCCAGTCCCTCCCAGCATCAGGGTCTTTTCCAATGAGTCAACTCTTCGCATGAGTTGGCCAAAGTACTGGAGCTTCGCTTTAGCATCATTCCTTCCAAAGAAATCCCAGGGCTGATCACCTTCAGAATGGACTGGTTGGGTCTCCTTGCACTAATCTCTATGACTTAGCTTTCAGAAAAGTTATGTTTTTCTTAAATGGCCTAGTGTCTACGTTCTTTAACTTCTAACTTAACCTATCTGGTAAACACCCAGTGTTGGAGGTAAACAGATGACCATTTAATTCAAACAGTAGCAGCATCATGCACTAAAGCAGAACGGGGAAAGAGCGCAAGCCATTTTCAAAGGCGCAGAGGTGTGACTCTGCGGTTGCAGTGTGACTGTGCCATTTGGCCACCACATCTGCTTATGTAACTTCTGTGCCGAGCGCATCATGAGACTCGCCGGGCTGGAGGAAGCACAAGCTGGGATCAAGAGTGCCCGGAGAAATATCAGTAACCTCAGATATTCAGATGACGCCACCCTTACGGCAGAAAGTGAAGAGGAGCTAATGAGCCTCTTGATGAAAGTGAAAGAGGAGAGTGAAAACGTTGGCTTAAATCTCAATATTGAGAAAACTAAGATCATGGCATCCAGTCCCATCACTCCATGGGAAATAGATGGGGAAACAGTAGAAACCGTGGCTGACCTTATATTTTTGGGGGCTCCAAAATCACTGCAGATGATGATTGCAGCCATGAAATTAAAAGACGCTTACTCCTTGGAAGGAGCGTTATGACCAACCTAGACAGCATATTAAAAAGCAGAGACATTACTTTGCCTACAAAGGTCCCTCTAGTCAAAGTGATGGTTTCTCCAGTAATCATGTACAGATGTGGAGCTGGAGTATAAAGAAAGCTGAGTGCCAAAGAATTGATGCTTTTGAACTGTGGTGTTGGAGAAGACTCTTGAGAGTCACTTGGACTGCAAGGTGATCCAACCATTCCATCCTAAAGGAAAACAGTCCTGGGTGTTCCTTGGAAGGACTGGTGTTGAAGCTGAAACTCCAGTACTTTGGCTACCTGATGCCAAGAACTGATTCATTTGAAAAGACCCTGATGCGGGAGGGATTAGGGGCAGGAGGAGAAGGGAACGATAAAGGATGAGATGGCTGGATGGCATCACTGACTCAGTGGACATGAGTTTGGGTAAATTCTGGGAGTTGGTGATGGACAGCGAGGCCTGGCATGCTGCAGTCCACGGGGTCATAAACAGTCGGACACGACTGAGCAACTGAACTGAAATGAACCAATCAGAAGAACGTGTGTGAGCGGATCGAGCACTGCACGCACGGACGCACGTAGTGGACGGTGTTCCTGCTGGGGCTCCGACGCGCTGACCGTGGGACTTTCCAGCTGCTAGAGCCAGAGGGAGGTGCTTCCCCACAGGAGAGTCAGATACTAGTGCTGTTGACAATTCGCTTCTTTCCTTTCACTTTGATCCCTGATTCTTAAAGCTTCAATAGTTAATCAGCTGCTGTCTGCTACCATCTGGTGGACTGCATCTCAAATTCTTTAAAAGAACCACTGAAACAAAGCAAAGCAAAAGGCCTCATGACCTGGAATTCTTTGACAATGTTTTCTCCTTGTTCTCAAAACTACAGGCCTACTGGGCAGTGTATCCTGAGTTATACTTGGAAAACACGGCACCCTCCGTACAGAGAGGAAAAGTAGCCCCAGAATAGCAGTGCTAACTATTCGGGGTGGGGGGCAGGGGTGGCTTTTGCCAACATGCCTTTGTGGATCCGTAGCTTCCTGCCAATTTTGCTTCAGTTTTTTTTACATGCAACACAGAAATATAAATGGTCTGTGATGCAACTTGCAACTGCTACCCATTAAAAAACTGTGGTAGTGACTTTTCCGCTAACTAAGGGGCCTTAACTCTAGGCCAGTGGTTCTGATTCTCTCTCAGTAATGTGCTCTTTCCCTGGTCCCAAACTGACAGCTGGAATTAAGCAAAGACTTGAGTTTCATTCTACAGAATGACAATCTTATGGGAACGCTAAGAGGTAAATAAAAGATTAGTCTACAAAGTCTCGTAGACTAAAATCATAAACGCATCTGCAGGCATCATGAAGATGCAACATAGAATGCAGAGGGTTGTAAATCAGACTGAACACAGCCTAGGCTGAAGAGTAAGTAATGAAGAGCACAAATTAACTTTAACTTCCTGAAGGAGCACATCTTACTGGGGCAACATCAGTCTTAGCATAAGCAGGCAGGAAGGGAAGAAGCAAATGGAAGGATTCAGAGTCCCGAACAAACAGGCATAATCTCTAAAATAAGGTAAAGGAACACAACATTAGATGTAACTTTTTCCAGTCTAAGTGAAAGTGGGAAGAAATTAAAATTGTCACTGATAACTAATCAGCCAGAATTGTTATCAACCCAGAGACAAGTTAAAAAAAAAAAAAGCGAAGACAGCACATTATTTGATACTGATAAATAAATATGAAAGAAAAGGAAAGATGTTTGAAAAATTGAGAAAAGCCATTTAGAAAATAAGACCCACTGAAGTAAACTTTCCAGGGATGTCTAGATAACTGGTAGATTGATAGGAACCACTTTCCCATTACAGGCTGAAACTGAGCAGGACTCTGTGGGGCCCGCCCCAGCACAAAAGCCTTTCCATGTCCCCCATTTCCTGCTGGTGAGAAAAAGGTTTCGGCCTCCTGGACCTTACCTGCACTCCAAAGAGCAGATTTGAACAGTCGCTAATTAAAGGAGCATGCAGAAAGAGAGGGAAAGCAGGCAGAAACAGCGCGGTGAAAAGGCAGAGCCTAGCTCCTCCTCAAGGGACACGCACACACAGTCTGACCCAGACCTCTGAGTCCCTCTGCTGGAGCGAAGGCCCCCTCCAGGTGGAGGAGGGTGACTTCAGGCTGAGCGCAAGCATGTGACCCCAGAAGCCTGGAACCAGGAGGCTGACGACTGAGATTCCCAGAACAGCACCCTGTTACCTCCTCACCAACCAATCAGAGGAACAGGGCTTCACACACCCTGAAGCCCTCCCCTCAGGTTCTTCCTTTAAAAACTGTTCCAAAAAACCATTGGGGACTTTGGGGCTTTTAAACTGTAGTCACCCGTACTCTTTGTTGGGTGCCTGCGTAAAGGCTGCACTTTGCTTCACTTCGACCCAGCGTCAGTAGGTTAGCTTTACTGCTCAAGTGTGCAGACCCGCGTTTGGTTTGGTAGCAAAACTGGAAACGCTCAAGACGTGGGTGAGAAATAGCTCAACCAGACACTCCAGCAGCCCAGAGTGGTACTGAAACAAGAGAGAAGAGGGCCGGCCACGACCTTGAAAAGAATGACATCGCGGGTGAGGAAAAAGAGCAAAAACTGCTGAGAACCAACTAGGTCCAAGACGGCAGAAGACGTGACTTCCAATGGGCCGTGAGCCCCGTTACATGTTCACTGTAGCACGGTGGCTAAATGAGGCATCTGCAGGTGCCATGGCAGTCCTGAGGCTGACCGTAAAAGGACACAAAGTGGGCAGTGGCCTCGTTCCTGGAAATCTCTGCCCTTCCTCCAAAACAACTGGCATACTCCTCCTACACTTTAGCCTATGAAATTACCCAGTCCACAAAAACGAACCACCCCATATGTGGGGGCCTCTTGCCCTCTGAGATGGCCCACACACCATCCGTGGAGTGTGTTTCTCCCATAGCTACTCTCGCCTTTTGAGACACACCACATTCTGTCTGTGGAATGCATGTCTCTCTAAATAAATCCACTTCTTACCTACCACTTTGTCTCTCCCTAAATTCTGTCTGTGATGAGACATAAAGAACCCGAGCTTCACTAAGTCCTGAGACCAGGTGTGTGATCTCAAAGGACAGTGGGTCTCAGTCTCAATCTGACCTGTGCAGCTTCAGTGTTGGACCCAAATATAAGCTCCAGGAGATTTTACTGGCCTGCATGGAGCTCAGGAGAAGACGGATGCTAGAAATGGTGTGTGTCCAGGGAACTCCCTGGCAGTCCAATGGTTAGGACTTGACACTTTTACACGTTCACTGCTGTGGCCTGGATTCTATCCTTGGTTGGGAAACTAAGATCCCGAAAGCCACAAAAGTGTGACCAAAATCAACTAAATCAGTGAAAAAGAAGTAGGGTGCATCCAGGAAACCAGAACCAGGAATCCAGTCCACAAAAGAGAAACTAGAGGGATTCTATCCCTGTAGAAGGCAAAGCGTCAAGGAAACTTGCCTTCTGGATGGGAAACAAAGAAAGATTCCTGGGAAAAAAAAGTGAAAACCCAGGCTTGCTCCAGTCATATGTGAAGATAATAATAATAAATTGTTATCTTCGTTATAGTTCTGGGGATAGCTCATTATACAGTGAAAGATAATCCGTATCTAGAATTATAAGAATGATTTTATACTTCTTTCAGTGGGCTGGAATTTCAAGCAAAGAAATTAATACTCATCTGAAACTGATGATACCACTGAAGTAAACAAACCCACAAACAGAAGCAACAGAACCATTTGGAAGAGATGTGTCCAACTCACTGCAGCTCACACACTGGCAGCTCAATATAAAATAAGCTCACAGTGAAAAACAAAATGACAATTGTGGGGGGTGAAATAGGTGATGGGGATTGAGGTATCAGTCTCCAGTTATGTAATAAGAGTAAATATATGTAATAAGTCAATAATATATAATATACAGCCCAAGGAATATGGTCAATAAAACTGTAAAATCTTCATACGGGGACGGACGGTTACCAGACTTCTCATGGCGATCATTTCACAGTGTATATAAATGTCAACTCATTATGCAGATTACCTAAAACTAACATGAGAGTGTACATCAACTATATTTCAATTTTGAAAATTGCAAATCACTGAAGGAAATAAACAACCATAAGAGATAGCAAACAAGAAAGAAATACAGAAAACTTTACACACAAGGAACTCTACGCAGTACTCTGTAATGACCTATATGGGAAAAGAATCTTAAAGAGAGTGGATATATGTACATGTATAACTGATTCACTTTGCTGTCAGCAAAAACTGGTAAAACATTGTAAATCAACTATACTCCAATAAGATTTTTTTAAAAAGAGAAAGAAACCTTTACAACCTAAAGACAGGAGTTTATAAACTGCATATTTAAAATTATTAAACTTTTAAATAATGCACACCTTAGCTATTAATTTCTGAACCGTATAGTCATTCCTTTTGTAACATTGGTAGTAACCTGTTTCCTTTATCTGAAAATGGTGATGGGAAGAGGGAATTAACTAAAAAGGGCACAAGGGAATGTTGGGGGTGATGAAAATATCCTATGACATGACTGCTGTGGGATTGCAAAACTGTGTTTTGTCAAAAATTTTTTAAGCGTGCATTTTACTGTAAAAGGTGAATCTTACTCCATGTAAATCAAATCCATGACGCTTGAAAAATCACTCAGTCTGCTCTCTTTCAGGGGAGCCAGACAGAAGACAAAATGAAATAGACACTCACTCAGTGAAAAAGAATTTTGCAAAGTTCCCCATGAAATAATCTCACCCAAACAAGCAAAGTCATGGGGAAAGATTGGATTCAAGTCCTATGGAGGGCTTACATATTTAAGTCAATGAAGACTGACCTGAATACCAGGCCCCCAAAGCTGGTGAGGGTCAGATGGTGTCACAGGGAACCTGCTTTCCTGGGGAGATTCGGGATCAACTTCTGGCCACATCCAGTTTAAAAAAATGTGTAACAGAGACATTTATATTGCTTTACAGCCCTGAAAAAATAATAATTAAGTCTTTAGGAAACAGGTTTTTCACTGCAAAATGACTCAGAACACATGAAATCATTCAAACCCAGACTTTGCCAGTAATAAATAATATAACCTTGCACCAAATACCTCATTTTTCCTTATGTTTCTGGTCATAAAAGGAATGAACCAGCAGCTGCCTCTGGTCCTGTCCTGCCTTTATAACCCAAAAGTTTATAACACAGTGGACTTAGGCAAGGAGTACTCCGTTGGAGAAAAATTAGAGACCTGTAAATTCTAACTGCCATAGCAGATTAAAGCTGTACCATTTCAGAGAGTACTAAAATCAGGCTTTCCTCAAAATCTCCATTCGGGCGGAGGGGTTTGCTGTGGAAACTAATTTCTCACAGATGCAAACAGAAGGAAAATGTTAATATTTATATGAAGTTTAAGAAGAATTAGAAAGTGTGCTCATACATCATGTTCCATTCCTTCTAAGTTCTATTTTAACTTTTTCTAAGAGATTATTCATGTAGCAGCCCACTTCAGCCAGTGTAAACAAAACTTGGATTCTATTAGAAAATTACCAGCCTTTTTGCATGATTTATCTGGACTTCCCTTGTTCAGCTGGCAAAGAATCTGCCTGCAATGCGGGAGACTTGGGTTCAGTCTCCTGGAGAAGGGAACAGCTACCCACTTCAGGATTCTGGCCTGGAGACGTCCATGGACTGTATAGTCCACGGGGTCGCAAAGAGTTAGACACGACTGAGCCGCTTTCAGTTTCTCTTTCATGCTAATTTCCGGAGTAAGCTTTCTTTCATCCCCTCAAATCCACATTATTCCACAGTCAGACTGTGATTTCAAAGAATCGTCTGTTTGGCCAGATCTCACCATTCAGATCAGTGGTGCTTGCTGTATCTTCAGCTCGCTGAGCACATATTCACTGCTTGGAAGACAAACCCGCCTTCTCAATGCCCTAAGTGCTCCGAGCTTCTCCGCAGCGCTGGATTCCATGTCTGTGTTAGAAACTCCGCTGTCAGGATCGTGGCCGCTGCATAGCACAGTCTGTGGAGAAGCTTCATTTCTTCCTTCGCCCTATGAACCAAGTTCTGGTATTTTCATCTTTTTTCTACATGTCAACATAATGAACATTTTTAAAGACTGAAAAAGAAAGAAAAGTACCAACCAGTCGCATGGAAACCCAGGGCAGGAAGACTAGCCAACCTGCTGAAAGAGGGAACATCAGAGCTGAGGTTCCTCTTGGTTACTCTGGAGCTTATTCAGGCACCAACTGGTAAACCGCAATTAAAGCCTGGCACCAAAGGAACCAAGCAGGACCCTGTGGGGCTCCTGGGCATGGAAGCCTTGCTGTGTCTTCCATCTCTTGTCTGTCAGGAATAGGCTTCAGCCTCCACGACCTTCCCTGAGTTCCAAAGGGCAGCTTCAGACACTTGCTGCTCAGAGAAGGGAGGGAATTCGGAGACCAGGGAGAGCAACTGAGAAACAACAGTGACCTTGGGGCAGGTCCTGGTTCCCCCTCCAGGGACACACAGTTTTGAGGACATTATCCCACTATCTGGCATTATCCCCTTTGTCTGGCAAAGCAATAAAGCTGTTCTTGCTACTTTACCCAAAACTCTGTCGTTAAGATTCAATTTGGCGCTAGTAAACAGAGAATGAGTTTTCAGCATCACTAATTTTCTGGAATTAGTACAGACCTCAAAGGTAAAGAGAAGGAAATGGCAACCTACTCCAGTGTTCTCGCCTGGAGAATCCCAGGGACGGGGGAGCCTGCTGGGCTGCCGTCTATGGGGTCGCAGAGTCGGCCACGCCTGAAGCGACTTGGCAGCAGCAGCCAAAGGTAAAGCCTCAGGCCTGCACAAGACTGCCCTCGTGTCCATCCCCGCGGAACCTCTGGGCCCCACTGTTGCCTGCACGTCTGAATGGCCGGCGATCTGAGTGCTGTGCTGCTCAGTCATATCCATTCTTTGCGACCCTATAGACTGTAGCCCACCAGGCTCCTCTGTCCATGGAGTCCCCAGGCAGGAACACTAGAGTGGGCTGCCACGTCCTCCTCCAGGGGATCTTCCCAACCCAGGGGTTTACGCCAGTTCTCGCTCCCGCATTGCAGGCAGGTTCTTTACTGTACGAGCCCCCAGGAGGCCCAGGGCCTCCCACAAACCGCTCAGCCTTGGTAATTTGCTAGGCTGACTCACAGAATTAAGGAAGCACTATACCCATGATTACAGTCTCATTGTGGAGGATACAGATCAGGACGAGTCAAAGGAAGAGACACAAAAGCCAAGGTTTGGGAGAGCTCTGGACACATAGTTTCCATGCCCTCTTCCCACGGAGTCAGGACACGCCACTCCTCCAGCACATAAGTGTGTTCATCTACCAGGGTGCTCCATGGGAGAGCGCCCGAGTCCAGGTGGTGGCTGGGTTTCACGATGGAGCAGTATCGATCAGATGATTAGTCCTGTGACTGAGCTCCATCTCCAGCCCTTCTCCTCTCCTACAGGTCAGACTGGCCCACAGTCTCAACCCTCCAATCATGTTCTTGTTCAGTCTCTAAGTCTGACTCTTTGGGACCCCATGGACTGCAGCACACCAGGCTTCCCTGTCCTTCACTATCTCCCAGAGCTTGCTCAAACTCACATCCTTTGAGTTGATGCTACCATCCAACCATCGCATCCTCTGTCACCCTCTTCTCCTCCTCCCTTCAATCTTTCCCAGAATCAAGGTCTTTTCTAAGGAGTCGGCTTTTCACATCAGGTGGTCAAAGTATTGGAGCTTCAGCTTCAGCACCAGTCTTCCCAGTGAGTATTTAGGGTTGATTTCTAATCACATAGGTGGTCTTTCTGCTGCCCGGCCCCCACCCTGAAGCTATATTTAAAGACTGACTTTGAGGTATTTCATTAGTATAAATTCAAGTGTGATCCAAGGGGCTCATGAATAACAAAGACATTTCCACCACTTAGGAAATCTCAGGAGTTTTAGAAGCTCTAAGTAAGGAACCTAGAATAAAAATCAGATGAATTCTTTATTACACAGCACAGCCCATCTCCGATTCTCTCTGTGCAATCTTTTTTAATAGTCTTTCTCTGCACACAGGTATTCCTGGCTTCCAGATGCTGGTGGATCATGAGCATCCCAGTAGCAAAGCTCCAACTACCTAACATCCCTAGGATACTATGTTAAATCTCTGGAGGAGAAAATCCAAGTGCCTCAGCTTGAGTTAAGAGTCCATTGGTCTAACAAGCTGTGAACAGAAGGGTTGTCACAGGATGCTTCAAGTTGGGCTGACAATTCTCAGACTGATGCCAAAACTCGGCCTCTGTACAGCAGTGCTGAATTGACTCTCAGAGACAGAGTTTGGGATGAAGCAAAAAGAATAGCTTTATTGCTTTGCCAGGCAAAGGGGGACACACAGCAGACTCATGCCCTCAAAACTGTATCCCAACCCAGGGGAATTTGGTAAGAAATTTTATGGCGATGATTCAAAGATGGGGCTGCTGATAAGGATCAGGGTGTGTCAGGGCCTGTGCTTCTTTAATCTGGGCTCAAGTGGTCTCCCGATGAGGTTCTGTGATTCTTGAGGTTATCAAATTTTGACCTTCTCTCTGGAATGAAGAATGCTTCATCAGTTCAGTTCAGTTCAGTCACTCAGTCATGCCCAACTCTTTGCAGCCCCATGGACTTCAGCGCGCCAGGCTTCCCTGTCCATCATCAGCTCCCAGAGTTTACTCAAATTCATGTCCATCGAGTCAGTGATGCCATCCAACCACCTCATCCTCTGTCGTCCCCTCTTCTCCTGCCTTCAATTGGCATCCTCTCCCTTCCCTGATTAGCAGCTATTTGAACCTACACTTTGAGACTCAGGGAAGGTGATGGAAGCTGGTATCTGTTCCTTACAAACAAGAAACGGGGGACATAGAAAGGCTTCCATGCCCAGAAGCCTCACTTGGACCTGCTTAGTTTCAAGACCAGACATGGATTTTGAAAGGCAATAGGCAATGTATCTAAAGACAAGCTTCAGGTAAAGCACAGGATCTGTTCAAAGAGAATTAAAGGAACCGAGCTCCAGGACTGTGGCCTTCCTTCCTACACTCTCTGGGTAAAATAGGTACAGAAATAGTTTGGTTTAGCTTTATACAGATAGGATGTCATTAAGACTAACATTCAAGGTAGGCAAACCCAAGTTAGACATGTCATTTTTTGCATACAAATGGTACCATTTGACTTTAGAAAAGCATTGTAAATGGAGGGTGTAGTTTGTAGGGAATGGGAGAAAAAGAAATTCTCTTTGAGAATCAAAATATGGAGAGCTAACAGAAAGCTTAGATAAAAGCTAACCAAATAGTACATATTCGAGCTAAAAGAGAAAAAGATAAAGTCTCTTTAGCTACATATGAAGGAAGCTAATTAAAGCTAGATTAAGAAAAATGAGACTGCTGTCATAAACGATGTGAAAAAAAATTCTTATTTTATGGCAAGACAAGAAACACTTAAACACAACAAAATTCTTCTCTGCCCTTTCTTCTCCCCTCTCCCCTCATGCACAGTGTGTGTCTGCGTTCTGCATAGACCAAACCTCCCCCATCAGCAGGAATACCTGCTCAGCCATAAGGAGCAACATTCTCCCAGCACCAACAAGATAATTCCTTAAAGATAACATTCCTTCTTGATCTCAGAAGGGACCATGATAACCCACCAGAATGATCTGGATTACGTAAAGTGAAAGTGAAGTCGCTCAGTCATGTCCGACTCCTTGCGACCCCATGGACTGTAGCCTACCAGGCTCCTCAGTCCTTGGAATTTTCCAGGCAAGAGTACTGGAGTGGGTTGCCATTTCCTTCTCCAGATTATGGAAACTGTCAATAATACAGCATTCGATGTACTGCCCTCTGTCTCCAGAACTGTATGTAACTGAGCCTTGACTCTGAACAAGTGGAGCAGTTCTCAGAGCTTTCTGAGATGCTTTTCCCAGATTATAATCCCCAAGTTTGGCTTGAGTAAATTTTCCATTTCTTTCTTAGATTAACTGACTACCTTTTTGTTGACGGGTATGAAGAGATGACTCACGAACTCCAAGTGCGCAGATACAGTGCGGCCTCTTCAGCGCCCCAGCGGCTGCTCTCTGCAGGGTCTGCCCCTCTCTCTCTCTCTAGCCAGCATTCTCCTGTTGCTGTTTCTCAGGCCACACAACTGTGCACAGTGGCCTTGTCACCTGAGTTTCCTCCCCCTCTGCCTGAAAGTCCGGCCTAGAGGAAGCTCAAATTCTTTAGGTTCCAGATCTTTAGTTCCGGGAGACATTGCCTGGCTGGCCCACCCTGCTCTAATCCATATGGAGCTCTAATCTAATGGGCAGGGCTCCTATAGCACAAATGTGGTACCAGTGAAACCTGAAAACTGGCTTTGCCTCTTGCTGATATCAAGTCAAAAGACATGACCCAACCAAAGATGGGGAGAAGGCAGGATTTATTACTTGCAGCAAGTAAGGAGAACTTGCTTGGGATCTCCCCTAAAGCAGTTAGGTTCAGTCACTCAGGCGTGTTCAACTCTTTGTGACCCCCATGACCGCAGCACGCCAGGCCTCCCTGTCCATCACCAACTCCCACAGCTTACTCAAACTCATGTCCATTGAGTCAGTGATGCCATCAACCTCTCATCCTCTGTTGTCCCCTTCGCCTCCTGCCTTCAGTCTTTCCCAGCATCAGGGTCTTTTCCAATGAGTCAGTTCTTTGGATCAGGTGGCCAAAGTATTGGAGTTTCAGCTTCAGCATCAGTCCTTCCAATGAATATTCAGGACTGATTTCCTTTAGGATTGACTGGTTGGATCTCCCTAACCTTTCCAATGAACACCCAGGGTTGATCTCCTTTAGAATGGACTGGTTGGATCTCATTGCAGTCCAAGGGACTCTCAAGAGTCTTCTCCAACACCACAGTTCAAAAGCATCAATTCTTCTGCGCTCAGCCTTCTTCACAGTCCCACTCTCACATCCATACATGACCACAGGAAAAACCATAGCCTTGACTAGATGGACCTTAGTCGGCAAAGTAATGTCTCTGCTTTTAAATATACTATCTAGGTTGGTCATAACTTTTCTTCCAAGGAGTAAGCGCCTTTTAATTTCATGGCTGAGTCACCATCTGCAGTGATTTTGGAGCCCAAAAAAACAAAGTCTGACACTGTTTCTACTGTTTCCCCATCTATTTCCCATGAAGTGACGGGGCCAGATGCCATGATCTTCGTTTTCTGAATGTTGAGCTTCAAGCCAACTTTTTCACTCTCCTCTTTCACTTTCAACAAGAGGCTTTTTAGCTCCTCCTCACTTTCTGCCATAAGGGTGGTGTCATCTGCATATCTGAGATTATTGATATTTCTCCTGGCAATCTTGATTCCAGCTTGTGTTTCTTCCAGTCCAGCATTTCTCATGATGTACTCTGCATAGAAGTTAAATAAGCAGGGTGACAATATACAGCCTTGACGTACTCCTTTTCCTATTTGGAACCAGTCTGTTGTTCCATGTCCAGTTCTAACTGTTGCTTCCTGACCTGCATACAGATTTCTCAAGAGGCAGGTCAGGTGGTCTGGTATTCCCATCTCTTTCAGAATTTTCCACAGTTTACTGTGATCCACACAGTCAAAGGCTTTGGCATAGTCAATAAAGCAGAAATAGATGTTTTTCTGGAACTCTCTTGCTTTTTCCATGATCCAGCGGATGTTGGCAATTTGATCTCTGGTTCCTCTGCCTTTTCTAAAACCAGCTTGAACATCAGGGAGTTCACGGTTCACATATTGCTGAAGTCTGGCTTGGAGAATTTTGAGCATTACTTTACTAGCATGTGAGATGAGTGCAATTGTGCGGTAGTTGGAGCATTCTTTGGCATTGCCTTTCTTTGGAATTGGGATGAAAACTGACCTTTTCCAGTCCTGTGGCCACTGCTGAGTTTTCCAGATTTGCTGGCAAATTGAGTGCAGCACTTTCACAGCATCATCTTTCAGGATTTGAAACAGCTCAACTGGAATTCCATCACCTCCACTAGCTTTGTTCGTAGTGATGCTTTCTAAGGCCCACTTGACTTCACATTCCAAGATGTCTGGCTCTAGATTAGTCAACACATCATCATGATTATCTGGGTCATGAAGATCTTTTTTGTACAGTTCTTCCGTGTATTCTTGCCACCTCTTCTTAATATCTTCTGCTTCTGTTAGGTCCAGACCATTTCTGTCCTTTATCGAGCCCATCTTTGCATGAAATGTTCCCTTGGTATCTCTAATTTTCTTGAAGAGATCTCTAGTCTTTCCCATTCTGTTCTTTTCCTCTATTTCTTTGCATTGATTGCTGAAGAAAGCTTTCTTATCTCTTCTTGCTATTCTTTGGAACTCTGCATTCAGATGCTTATATCTTTCCTTTTCTCCTTTGCTTTTTGCTTCTCTTCTTTCCACAGCTATTTGTAAGGCCTCCCCAGATAGCCATTTTGCCTTTTTGCATTTCTTTCCCATGGGGATGGTCTTGATCCCTGTCTCCTGTACAATGTCACGAACCTCATTCCATAGTTCATCAGGCACTCTATCTATCAGATCTAGACCATTATCTTAGTTTTCTAAGTGTTGAATTTTAAGCCAGCTTTTTCACTCTCCTCTTTCACTTTGATCCAGAGGCTTTTTAGTTCTTCACTTTCTGCCATAAGGGTGGTGTCATCTGCATATCTGAAGTTATTGATATTTCTCTGGGCAATCTTGATTCCAGCTTGTGCTTCATCCAACCCAGCATCTCACATGATATGCTCTGCATATAAGTTAAATAAGCAGTGTGACAATATACAGCCTTGACGTACTCCTTTCCTATTTGGAACCAGTCTGTTGCTCCATGTCCAGTTCTAACTGTTGCTTCTTGACTCGCATACAGATTTCTCAAGAGGCAGGTCAGGTGGTATGGTATTCCCATCTCTTTAAGAATTTTCCACAGTTTACTGTGATCCACACAGTCAAAGGCTTTGAGAGTAGTCAATAAAGCAGAAGTAGATGTTTTTCTGGAACTCTCTTGCTTTTTCCATGATCCAACAGGTGTTGGCAATTTGATATCTGGTTCCTCTACATTTCTAAATCCAGCTTGAACATCTGGAAGTTCACAGTTCACATACTGTTGAAGACTGGCTTGTGGAATTTTGAGCATTACTTTGCTAGCATGTGAGATGAGTGCAATTTAATATTCTTTGGCATTGCCTTTCTTTGGGATTGGAATGAAAACTGACATTTTCCAGTCCTGTGGCCACTGCTGAGTTTTCCAAATTTGCTGGCATATTGAGTGAAACTCTTTCACAGCATCATCTTTCAGGATTTGAAACAGCTCAACTGGAATTCCATCACCTCCACTAGCTGTGTTCATAGTGATGCTTCCTAAGGCTCATTTGACTTCACTTCTAGAGCAATGTCTCCCCAAATAATGAAATTGGGGACACTCTAAGCTAAGGGTACATGCACATTCATGAATAGGCTTGAGCAGAGGAGAATTAAGCCTAGAATTGGGCTAAGGTCCACAGGGACCAAGCTTTAACTGATTGAAATCACCACGTTCAACATCATCCCTCCATTCTCCGCTGGTTAGGGACCTCAGTTCCTGCAGAACTCAAAGATCTTTTTGTGTGCCTCCCTTGAGGAAGAACTAGGATTCTGCTGCACTATTGTCTGGCTGGGCTTTCCCTAGTCCTGCTTCCCTTGGTTCCCTTAAGATCATTCATTACTGAGAACTGTTCAAGGGCGAGCATTGTAGGCAGGCTCAGATCACAAAATGGCTTAGGCCAGAAATTGTTTCTTTTATATCAAGAAAGCCCTGCCTGGTTCTATTTCTCTGGGGACCTTCTAATCTCTCTGCTTATACAAGGATCTTATGAGCTGAGAAGTCCCAGAAAGAGGTTCTGACACTATTTCATTTAGTTTAGAGGAAAACAATGTCTGCCCTGGATAAATGACAATGTCCATATCTCTCCAGTCTACATAATAGTTTCCAGATTTAATATTTTAATAAATTATGTGAAGAGTGAATGCTTCACATTTGCAGATAAACAAGGATCTTTGGAGTTTAAGTAAGCCAAGGTGATAAGAATAAAATGCCAACAAACGACTTCAGTGAGTATCAGTGAAACTGAAACTGAATCCTGTGGAGCCTTCCTGGGTATAAAAGCCTTGCCCTGTCCCCCTCCCCCCTTTTTTTTTATTTCTAGGGGAATTCTTCAGCCTTCCAGACCTTCCCTGAGTTCTAAAAGGGTGAGGGTGAGGGTAAGGGTGAGTCAGGGAAGTGAGAGACTGCAGAAAGAAACAATAGTGCGGCCGTGGGGCAGGGTCCTGCTTCCTGCTCAATGGACAGACAGAACAGTATCTTTGAGTCCTTCTTTGACCCTCCACCCCGGTGGAGGATGGCAACTTCAGCTGAGCACGAGATTCCCGGAACACCGCCCTGTCACCTCACCACCAAACCGTCAGAGAAAAGCCATGACCCCTGCGGCCCACCCCAGATTCTGCCTATAAGGTCTTTCCCCCTTATATTTGGGGTCAAGGATTTGGGGTCTTTTTGAACATGAGCATCCCTTCTCCTTTCTTGGCCCTTCAGTAAAACCGTTTCTGCTCCAAATTCTGACGTTCTGTTTTGTTCGGCTTCCCTGTGTGTCAGCCACAGGGACTTACATTTGACAACAAACGGGGAAGGTAGTGAACTCAGGGCAAAGTAAATCCAAAGTATCTAAATCCACTGATTCTAAAAAATCAAAAGAACATGACTTTGGATGCATGGAAGAGAAGTTCCGATAGATAAAGACCTGAGTTAATCCAAGACCTGAAAAATTAATGGGAACGTTTATTATTGAATAATTTCTAGGTCTCAAGTGCTGTTACTCATTTACTACTGCAACAGGAATATGGGGCCGGGGCGGGGAAGTGAGAGGGAAGAAGGGAGGAAGAAAAGCAATGGAAAGAGAAGGAAGGCAGGAAAGGAAGATGGAAGAACACAGGACATGTCACAGGTCCCTCAGGAGGCAAGTGTCACCAACATCGGGGGCATTAAAGCAGCTCAGTGAAAACTGTGCGATGATAAAGTTTTTAAATATTGCCTAAGAGATGTTTTTGAACTGTGGTGTTGGAGAAGACTTTGAGAGTCCCTTGGACTGCAAGGAGATCCAACCAGTCCATTCTGAAGGAGATCAGCCCTGGGATTTCTTTGGAAGGAATGATGCTGAAGCTGAAGCTCCAGTACTTTTGCCACCTCATGCGAAGAGTTGACTTCTTGGAAAAGACTCTGATGCTGGGAGGGATTGGGGTCAGGAGGAGAAGGGGACGACAGAGGATGAGATGGCTGGATGGCATCACGGACTCAATGGACATGAGTCTGAGTGAACTTCAGGAGTTGGTGATGGACAGGGAGGCCTGGCGTGCTGCGATTCATGGGGTCGCAAAGAGTCGGGCACGACTGAGCGACTGAACTGAACTGAACTGAAGAGACTGAATATAGGACAATAACCCATTTGGAGCCAGAGTGTGATGCCAAGAGAAGGCAAACAAGTTTCTCTACCTACCTACGTCTGTACCCCAGAAATGCTGCCCTCTTTACTGGCTAGGGCCTAAAATTTTCAAGAAGAAAATTTTGGTCATCATAGGTAAAATAATAAAATAGTCAAACCCCAAAACAAAAAGCAATGTTGAAGCAAAGTGGATACATCACATTATAGAAAAATTTAAAGAAACTTACAGGCAAGTGGCACCAAAAATAAAGTTAAACTGGAACTCATGCTTGCAAAGTATGTGATAGTTACAATTCTTAAAAATTAAAGGGCTCATGCAATAAGAAAGGAGTAAAACGCCTCAGCAGGGAAAGGGGGCAACCAACATGTCTGTCGACAGATGAGTGGACAAAGAGGACGTGGTGCACATACGCCCAGCAGAGCAGGACCTGCGGTCTCTGCCCGCAGCCCTCAGCCCGCCCTTCTCTGTGGAAAGGCTTCAGCCGAAGAGTAAATTTAATCAGAGAAGTGAGCAAATGCAGAAAAAAGGAAACAGTTAAAAAAAAAAGACCAAATCACAAGAATTTGGTCACTAGGCCAAATTAAAGTCAAGGACCATTAATTCTCTCAAGGGCTACAGATAATAGCTTGAGCCATACCCTGTGAGCTGTCTATAGAGACTGCAACCCCCACCAGGTGGAAGAAGTTAACTGCATGTTGGCCAGACTGTGGCCGTGCCATGAGCTGCCACATGGCCAAGGGCTGGCCTTGAGAAAATAGGAACACACTGACCCGGGACCTGAAGACTAACTGCACTGAAACCAACCAGGATGACTCTCAGACCTGACAGCGCTGCTTCTGCACGGAGCCGCTCCCTGCGTCCATCAGGACTCTTGCCACGGACATTCACTGGAGGAGTCGGCCTCTGGAGTGGACTTCCCCGCATCCCCCACACCAGCACTCGAAATGAAGCAAGCTTTCCTTTCCCCCAATTTAGCTCTCTGTTGGCTTTAGAGCAGTGGGAAACCTGGTTGCCACTTTAAGTAACATATACAATGGAACACTGCTCAGCCATAAAAAAGAAAGAGAAGCAGCAACATGGATGGACCTAGAGGTTATCACACTCAGGGAAGTGAGTCAGAGAAACAAATGCCACCGGGTATCACTTATATGTGGAATCTGAACTGGGATACAAAGGAACTTAGTTACAAAACAGAAACAGGCACACACACATACAAAACAGAGACACAGATGTATAGAACGGCCTTTTGGACTCTGTAGGAGAGGGAGAGGGTGGGATGGGTTGGCAGAGTGGCAGTGTAACATGTGTGATATCATAAGTGAAACGAATCGCCAGACCAGGTTTGATGCAGGATGCAGGATGCTTGGGACTGATGCACGGGGATAATCCAGAGAGAGAGTGTGGGGCGGGAGGGGGTGGTGGGGGTCGGGACTGGGAGTTCATGTACACTCGTGGCTGATCCATGTTGATGTGTAGCAAAACGAATACAGTACTGTAAAGCAAAACAAACTAAAAAAATAAAAATTAATTTAAAAAAAAAACAGATTTATGGTTACAAAGGAGATAGCGGCAGGAGACAAACTCGGAGTTTGAAGTCTTATATACAGGCAATGGCACCGCACTCCAGTACTGTTGCCTGGAGAATCCCATGGACGGAGGAGCCTGGTGGGCTGAGTCCATGGGGTTGCAAAGAGTCAGACATGACTGAGCGACTTCACTTTCACTTTCCCCTTTCATGCATTGGAGAAGGAAATGGCTACCCACTCCAGTGTTCTTGCCTGGAGAATCCCAGGGATGGGGGAGCCTGGTGGGCTGCCGTCTATGGGGTGGCACAGAGTCGGACACGACTGCAGCGACTTAGCAGCAGCAGCAGCATACAGTACGTAATTTACTATAGATAAAACAGATGAACAACAAAGTCCTAGTGGCGAGCACAGGGAACTATATTCGATGTCTTCTAATAAACCATAATGAAGAGAGAAAGAAAAAGGGCAAACGACTAGAAGAGAAGCACATTGGGCAAATAAAATTATAAAAAAAAAGTCAGTCCTTACTAGTCGCCCTGCTATTTGTCTATCTAACTGCAGCTTCTCTCTCTCTCTCTTTCTTTTTAGTGAAAACATCCAGGGTTGTGTATGTTATTGTGAAGTGTGCTTTCTTAAATATTGCAAATGAGTATTTAGAAGGTTACACATTTTCTGTAACATAATTAGTCATCAAAAATTCAAACGCCTGACTACCCTTGATGTAACACTTGCACTTCTAGGAATGAATTCTAGGACACCTCAAAGATTAAACAGCAATGTGTTCATACAAAAGTATTGATAAAAACTAAGAACAACCAAATGTCCAATGACAGCAACTGCTTAAAGAAAGTTGATCCATCCACAGGTTAACATTCTCTGCAACCACGGGAAAAGTGTGCTAGAACAGAACAGTAGTGTTCTGAATAATCAAGTGAAAAGAGCAAATAATGAGATTGTCTATGCTTATCTATACAACTTTAGATAGAGAACATTATATCTATAACACATATTATCTATAATAATTACATCTATAGCACACATTATCTATAAATTACAGATACATATTTAGATAACTTTTGAATACTCATCAGATATACACCAAAATATTAACAGTGGCTCTTTCTAGGTAGTAGGGGTATAGGAGATTTTTACTTTGTATAATACATTGTCTCTGTTTTTCACAGTTTCCATAATAAATTAAGCTGCATTATTTTTATAGTCAGAAAACAATCATATTTCAAAGTGCAGATTCTTCAAAGAGGGAGGCACCAGTTCTGCCCATCATGTTTGTATGAGAGATGAACTCAAACAGTTTTCAGTCCTCTCTGAGGCAGTCACAAAGATGGGAGCATACCTTGGGTGGCTGCAAGTAAACTCTGTCTTCTCCACAAACTTGTGGAAAGTTTAAATATTCCTTCCCAAAGCAAAACACAAACATACATTTCTAAGAAGTGTAGTCTGCTTTTGATGATGATTTCCTACCAGAATAATCAAGCCATTATCCAGAATCTTCCAAAGCAATAATACAAACAATAACAACATCATAAAACATACAATAAAAAGCCTAAAACACAAAACCAAAACAAGATCACCTCATTAAACAGTCCAAGAGACTCCTGTTTGAAATGTCTAGGCTCTTGCGACTTCCCTGGCGGTCCAGTGGTTAGGACTCTGGGCTTCTACTGCAGGAAGCAAGGGTTCGATCCCTGGTCAGGGAACTAAGATCCCTGCAAGCCATGTGGCACGACCGAGGCGGGAAATGCTGTCTAGACTTTCATTAGAAGGAAACTTCTTCAATAACAGCTTTGATTTAGGAATGACAACTTTGTTTTCCTCTCTTTGTGATGCTTTCATGGACATGTTTGGGTGCCTCTGAGGGCACTCAAGTGCTCTCTGCTAAGAGAAGTGTGATTGGTGGGAGAGGAAATGTATTATTTGCACTGTTCAAAAGCAAAACAGACCATGTGCTTATGATTTTTCGTGTATTTTTATCTCCTATAAGTATAGCATAAATTGAGTTTAAGAAAGTCCACCTCTCTCTCTCTCTCTCTCTCCTCTCTTTCCCAAATATTTCTCCCACTTCATGCCAAAGTGGCCAAAACACACCACTATTAAATTAACTCCTTGGACCCTGAAAGCATTTACTTTATGAGGAATCTCTCATTTACAAACAAATACTCCCCAAGCCAAATCAGCTCATCCTTGATTAGATGCAGTCATCCGAGAGTCAGACAGTGACCAGGAAGGCTGCACCAGGTGAGGGGACTGTATGCCAAGGACGCTTATGTGGGGAGGCACATGGAAGCGAAAGGCAAAATGAAGGGATCCTAAAAGCAAGCACTGCGAACTATCCACACACAGATGACGGATACAAGAATTAAATTCCAGGAAAAAGTGGATGTACTTTTAAAATCAGCTCAGTTGGTAAAGAATCTGCTTGCCATGCAGGAGACCCCAGTTAATAATTATTTAATTATTCCTGGGTCAGAAGATCCACGGGAGAAGGGATAGGCTACCCATTCCGGTATTCTTGGGCTTCCCTGGTGGCTCAGCTGGTAAAGAATCTGCCCGCAACACGGGAGACCTGGGTTCGATCCCCAGTAGGGAAGATCCCCTGGAGATGGGAAAGGTTACCCACTCCAGTATTCTGGCCTAGAGAATTCCATGGACTAAGAGTCAGGCTGAGAAACATTCACTTTCACTTTTAAACCAAGGCAGCATCCACTTTCTCTTGTGCTCACTCAGTTGTGTCCGACTCCTTGTGACCCTACCGACTATAGCCCACCAGGCTCCTCTGTCCGTGGGATTTTTCAGCAAGAATACTGGAGTGGGTTGTCATTTCCTTCTCCAGGGGATCTTCCTAACTCAGGAATCGAACCCACATCTCCTGTGTCTCCTGCCTTGCAGGTGGATTCTTTACCGCTGAGCCACCTAGAAAGCCCCTTTACAGGTGCTGCTGCTGCTGCTGCTGCTGCTGCTAAGTTGCTTTAGTCGTGTCCGACTCTGTACAACCCCATAGACAGCAGCCGACCAGGCCCCCCCGTCCCTGGGATTCTCCAGGCAAGAACACTGGAGTGGGTTGCCATTTCCTTCTCCAATGCATGAAAGTGAAAAGTCAAGGTGAAGTCACTCAGCTGTATCTGACTCTTTGCAACCCCATAGACTGCAACGTGGGATTTTTCAGCAAGAATACTGGAGTGGGTTGTCATTTCCTTCTCCAGGGGATCTTCCTAACTCAGGAATCAAACCCACATCTCCTGTGTCTCCTGCCTTGCAGGTGGATTCTTTACCGCTGAGCCACCTAGAAAGCCCCTTTACAGGTGCCGCTGCTGCTGCTGCTGCTGCTGCTAAGTTGCTTTAGTCCGACTCTGTACAACCCCATAGACAGCAGCCGACCAGGCTCCCCCGTCCCTGGGATTCTCCAGGCAAGAACACTGGAGTGGGTTGCCATTTCCTTCTCCAATGCATGAAAGTGAAAAGTCAAGGTGAAGTCACTCAGCTGTATCTGACTCTTTGCAACCCCATAGACTGCAGCCTACCAGGCTCCTCCAATCATGGGATTTTCCAGGCAAGAGTACTGGAGTGGGGTGCTGTTGCCTTCTCCGTACACAGATACTAATTCCTAACAAATATCTTGCACCATAAACTGCATCTCTATGTCTCCTTCCAGAGAACACAACCAGCAACAATGCAAAGATAAATAGCTCAGCTCATCTGACAATGGCTGACCGTTAAATCATTTGGAATACTTAGCTTTTGCACACATCTGCACTTCAGTTGCCTTCACTGAATTACCAAGTATTCATTTACTCAATAAATGAATGCCTTGCATGAGCTGGGCATTGTGCTTATTGGACGATGCATGAAAAATGTCTGAAAGGCAGATCCACTTTGAGAAGAGAAGCAGCCCTCTTGCAACTGTGAAACTGAAAGTGACAGTCAAGGGAATGGGGAGCAGAAGAGAGATCCAGAAATAGCCCCATGGAGCAGTAATGACTGCTGTGCTGCTGCTGCTGCTAAGTCACTTCAGTCGTGTCCGACTCTGTGCAACCCCATAGATGGCAGCCCACCAGGCCCCCTCGTCCCTGGGATTCTCCAGGCAAGAACACTGGAGTGGGTTGCCATTGCCTTCTCCAATGCATGAAAGTGAAAAGTGAAAGCGAAGTCGCTCAGTCGTGTCCGACTCTTAGCGACCCCATGGACTGCAACCCACCAGGCTCCTCCATCCATCAGATTTTCCAGGCAAGAGTACTGGAGTGGATGCCATCGCTTTATCCAGTGACTGCTCAGGATTGCCTATCACTACCCTTCCATTCTTTCTTCTTGGGGTTTCTACCACCTGTAGTGGAACACAAGTGCTAACTGAAGGAAACCTCCCAAACAGTTGGCCCTTACTAGTGCCTGAGCAATATCACATCTCAGCCATTGTTTGTTAATTTATTAATTGGCTAAATGAACAGATGCATGGTGCACGTTCAGTCGTGTCCGACTCTTTGTGATCCCACAGACTGTAGCCCGCCAGGCTCCTCTGTCCAGGAGATTTCCCAGGCAAGAATGCTGGAGCAGGTTGCCATTTCCTTCTCCAGGGGATCTCCCCAACTCAGGGATCAAACCCAGGTCTCCTGCACTGCAGGCAGGTTCTTTACCACTGAGCCACCAGGGAAGCCCAAATGCATGGTAGTCCTCTTACTATTATTCTACCCCATCTTCCCTGGTCAAACCCAGACAGACAGCTAGCAGTAAGGAGTAAAGAGGAGCCTAGTCCCTGCTTGCCCACCCCCTGGCTCAAATCTGCTCACCTCTTCTTTCCCTTTTCATTTCAAAAACATACTGATATTATTCCTGTTTTGGTATTACCACATGAAAATGAGCCCCTCTGGTGGCTTAGAGGGTAAAGAGTCTGCAATGAACAGCAAGCAAAGCATTTCTCCAGTTATGAGATCAATTTGACATGTTTTCATTCCATATCTCACATTGGAAGGAGAGGAAAATTTGATACCTGGGACATGGGGTTGCATAAACGTTTAGCATATTTAACTGTTCAGTTTCAGAGGATCTCAGAGATAAACAGCACGTCTATAATTATCCCTCCACCATCAGTAAGCTTCAAATTACTAGGTGCTCTCAAAGGTAGAGAAAATTTTTAAGTATTTTTAATGAAATTTTAGAAGTTGCATATTCAGTAATTTGGTAGCTCATGGAGTTATAGACAAGGAGATATCTTAGAGATTCTGCTTACCTGAAGGGAGATTTTTTAACCAACCTATCTGACTGGGATATAAAAGACCACCAAGAAAAGCCTGACCACCAAGTACATGCAAAGTCTTTGAGGTCCACAAAAGCATTCCACCAAATGTGTTTGGTTGAACTGTCTGGGTTTTGTAGGCATTTAAATTCTGATTCTTAGCCTTAAGACTGATGGGTTACTTTTCCCAAAGTCAGGAGGATCATAAAAGGAGGAGACACATTCATAAAGCCATGAAGAACCACCAACTTTTAAAAAACGTGGCATCACTGAGGAAATGTAGATCTGGAAGGGGCCTCAGAAATCGTGCAACTGGCTTTGTTATTGCAGGTGACGGGCAGAGGCCCAGCTGGTCACACTTGAAACAGATCAGAGTTGCGTCTCCCAGTGCCCAATATGGGTCTTATGCCATCCACAGAGTGGTCCAAGGACATGTGTTTGCAACAAACATTGCCGCTGGTCAGTGTCACGGCCATTCAATGGCTCTCCCATCCCTAATATTTTGAAAACCTTTTTTTTTAATCTAAATATTAAGAAAAATCCAGACTTTATGGGCTCCCCTGGTGGCTCAGACAATAAAGTATCTGCCTGCAACGCAGGAGATCTGAGTTTGATCCCTGGATTGGGAAGATCCCCTGGAGAAGGGAATTGTTACACACTCTAGTATTATTGCCTGGAGAATCCCATGGATAGAGCAGCCTAGTGGGCTACATTCCTTGGGGTCACAGAGTCGGACACGACTGAGCGACTAACACTTAATTGTGTGCCTTATAGACTTTCTAACCATTTAAAAGCAACTGAAAAAATTAATAAAACTCTCATGAGGCCAGGACAAAATTTGGAGAACTAAGTTGGTCTAAATCAATGGTGAGGAAAAGACCAGATAGTAAGTATTTTAAGCTTCGTGAGCCACAGGTTCTTTACAGCAGCAGCTCCCCTCTGCTATTGTATCAGGATCGCAGGTCAAAGGGGATATGTAAATAAATGGGCATTACTGTGTTTCCAATAATACAGGCATTACTATGGACACTGTAAGTCGAATTTCATATAATTTTCATGATCATGAAATAATATCTTTCTTTTATTTTGTTTTGGGAACCGCTTAAAATTGCAAAAAGCTTTCTTAGCTCACAGGCCATACAAAATGACAGTCAAGATTTGGCCTGTGGGCCAGCATTTGCAGATCTATGGTCCTGATGGTGAGAGGAGATGCAAAGAGCAGCTAAACTTCCTTGTTCCGGAATCCTAGGGTGGCTTTCAGATTGAATTCAAGAGCTCTGCTCCTAACTAGGCCGGCCTGACTTTTTAATGTGAGTATTCCAATTGTCATTTGTTTGTTTTCCTTTCAGACATTCGTTTTCCCTAGTTTGTTTTTTACATAATTTTATTTGTCTATGTATTTATTTTTGGTTGTGCTGGGCTTTCATCGCTGCCTAGGCTTTTCTCTAGTTGCAGCGAGTGGGGGCTACTCTCTAGCTGGGATCTGCGGACTTCTCTTTGCGGTGGCGTCTCTCGTTGCAGAGCACAGGCTCTAGTTCACAGCAGCTTTCAGTGGCTGTGGCACGTGGGCTCAGTACTTTGCCGTTCCTGGGCTCTGGAGCAGAGGCTCAACAGCTGTGACTCATGGGCCTAGCTGCTCCGAGGCCTGTGGGATCTTCCTGGATCAGGGCTCAAATGTGAGTCTCTTGTATTGGCAGGCAAGTTCTTCACCACCGAGCCACCAGAGAAGCCTTGAAATGTCTTAACAGTTTATCCAGTTTATTCATATTGTCTTGTTTGATCTTCGCCATGTTCGATGAGTTACACAGGTGTGTGTGTGTGTGTGTGTGTGTATTACATTTCAAATTTGTTCATTTTTTATACAAGTTATAATCACCCTGGTAGCTCAGATGGTAAAGAATCCATCCTCAGTGTGGGACACCTGTGTTTGATCCCTGGGTTGGGAAGATCCCCTGGAGAAGGGCATGGCAACACACTCCAGTATTCTCGCTCGGAGAATCCCCCTTGACAGAGGAGCCTGGCAGGCTACAGTCCATGGGGTCACAAAGAGTTGGACACGACTGAGTGACTAAGCACAGCACTGCGCACGCGCACACACACACACACACAAAATCACCATAACCGAAGAAAACTCACTCAAGAAATCTCTAACCCAGGAAAAAATATTTGGTATTTTTCTTTATATCGCTCTACTCTTTTTTCTTATGCGAAACTTTACTGAAGTGGCTTCATAATGTTAGTAACACAGGAAATTCCAGTTTTTCACATAATGAGTCCGAGCATTACGCCAAATTACTAAGTAGGCTTCATGGTGACTATTTAAGATTCTTTTGTACTCTGTCATTATTTACTTAATCTTTTCTCACTTGTTGGGCATTTGGGGATTTTCCAGTGATTTACCATGATAAACAATGCTGCAATGAATGTCATTCTCCTCTTTACTTTTATAGGAGTATTTTCTTATGATATCCCCAGAAGGAGGATTACCAGATCAAAGGATACTCACACTCTTTAATTATTAATACACTTTGGAAATTTCCTTCAAAAAATTATACTGAAGCAGAATTTTTATTAGCATAGGCTTAAAACACTGGGTCATGCAGCAGCCTGGTGCCGTCATTGACTCCTGTGTGACCTTGGGAAAGCCCCTTCTATTTTAAGCTTCAGTTTCCCCATCTGTCAAAAGAGGAAAATAATCTATGCTTTCAAGGAGGATTAAAACAGATAATGTATGTAAGAGTGACCCATAATAAGCTAGTGAAGATGCTGTGATGATGATGAAGGCAACGATGAGGAGATGGTGATAATGATGATGGAATGATGGTGATGATGAAGGCGATGGTGGTGATGATGAGCTTCAGTTTATTTATAAAGAACTAAAGTTCAAACTTCAGACTAAGATCACGGCATCTGGCCTCATCACTTCATGGCAAACGGATGGGGAAACAGTACAAACAGTGAGAGACTACCTTTGGGGGCTCCAAAATCACTGCAGATGGTGACGCAGCCATGAAATTAAAAGACATTTACTCCTTGGAAGAAAAATTATGACCAACCTAGACAGCATATTAAAAAGCAGAGACATGACTTTGCCAACAAAGGTCATCTAGTCAAGGCTATGGTTTTTCCACTGGTCGTGTATGGATGTGAGAGTTGGACTATAAAGAAAGCTGAGCACTGAAGAATTGATGCTTTTGAACTGTGGTGTTGGAGAAGACTCTTGAGAGTCCCTTGGACTGCAAGGAGATCCAACCAGTCCATCCTAAAGGAAATCAGTCCTGAATATTTATTGGAAGGACTGATGCTGAAGCTGAAACTCCAATACTTTGGCCACCTGATCCGAAGAACTGACTCATTTGAAAAGACCCTGATGCTGGGAAAGATTGAAGGCAGGAGGAGAATGGGATGACGGAGAATGAGATGGCTGGATGGCATCACAGACTCAATGAACATGAGTTTGAGTGAACTCCGGGAGTTGGTGTTGAACATGGAGGCCTGGCGTGCTGCAGTCCATGAGGTCTCAAAGAGTCGGGGGAGACTGAACTGAACTGAAAGTTCAGACTTAAGTATCTCACCGAATGTCACAAAATTACGGAATAACACTTCAAACTCTAACTCATGCCTTTGGCTGTTTCTTTTGATGACACCCAAGGATCTCCTGTGATTTTGAATATATAAATGGTTTTGATTTCTTGTTTGTTCTTTTCATTTGCAGGCTGGCTTCTAAGTACCAGGCATCAGCTAATCTCTTCCTTCCACATCTGAGGACCCTGTGGGTCCATCTCTAACCTGTTACACAAATCCAGAAATGAGTTTTTTTCCTTTTTATTTTTTAAGTTAAACAAGTAACAAATGAGCATTATGTGGCATAACATTTGTGCCCTCAAGCCCTCACATCAGCCTAGTCACCAAACTTGCCACCCAGCCCTCCCCTCCCGACAGCACTTAGATGGCTATTTAAAGCAGATGTAAACAAGTGCTAAGTCGGAGTTCATTTATATTCATAACCCTTTATCTACATGCTGATATTTCAAGGTTAATGACATCGGTACTTATGAAACTGATAATATCCAAGAAGAGTTCATGTACGAAAAATGTATCACTTCATCCTCTTTTCTTCTCCTTTACATAAATAATATGCCTAAGAAAGGACAGAACTGTAGAGTCAATAAAAACATGAGAATTGTGACAAAACCTATAATCTTTGTCTATATAATATTCTGAATAGGACACAAAAGTGGAGTCTAGAAGCTTTCTTGACAGCTTCTGCCATGCTTAATCCATGCCCATGAGATGTTTTCTGTAAGTTTACTCGCTGACGCGGTTGTGTTTCTCAGGGTTGCTTGCACTTGGAAGCAACTTTGATTTAAAATATTTGAGACAGATCTGGTTCTAGGAATCACTGACACTTTTGGTTACAGATTGGGGAAAATTAGAAGTTCAGTGAATAAGTGGCCCCTTCCTGGGTCTCCAGAATGTGCTAAAAATTCTATTATCATACTAAGTGAATAAGTCAGAGAAAGACTGATATCACTTACATCTTTAAAAAATTCTTAAAAATGAAAAACATGAACTTATTTACCAAAGAGAATAGATTCACAGATGTAGAAGACAAATTTATGGTTACCAAAGGAGAATGGGAAGAGTTTGGGTTTAACAGAAACATACCACTATATACAGGGCTTCCCTGGTGGCTCAGACGGTAAAGCGTCTGCCTACAATGCGGGAGACCCGAGTTTGATCCCTGGGTTGGAAAGATCCCCTGGAGAAGGCAATGGCACCCCACTCCAGTATTCTTGCCTGGAAAATCCCATGGACAGAGGAGCCTGGTAGGATACAGTCCTTGGGGTCGCAAGGAGTCGGACACGACTAAGTGACTTCACTTTCACTTTCACTATATATAAACTAGATAAACAACAAGGACCTATAGAATAGCACAGGGAGCTCTACTCAATAGCCTATATGAGAAAAGAATCTGAAAAAGAGTGGATATACATATGTGTATAACTGAATCACTTTGCCGAACCACCTGAAACACACAACATTGTAAATCAAATAGACTCTAATATAAATAAAATTAAATTTAAACAATAATAAAAAAATTTAAATAATCATTACAGCAAATAAAATCAGAACTATATCTCTGAATTTACAAATTTCTACACTCCATGCTTTTTGTTCAATAAAAATTGGCTACTTAACTTGTGAAAAGTGAAGACTCTGGCCAACGGTTGGTTCCAGCTATCACTAATTCTTATTTGCAATCATTGGGATAGCAAATATTAATTTAGTATCTGCTGTGTATAGGGTGGGCTTCCCTGGTGGCTCAGCAGTAAAGAATCCACCTATAATGCAGGAGACATGGGTACGATCCCTGGTTTGGGAAGATCTCCAAGAGAAGAGAATGGCAACCCACTCCAGTATTCTTGCCTGGGAAATCTATGGACAGAAGAGCCTGGCAGGCCACAGTCCTTGGAGTCACAAGAGTCGGACACGACTGAGGAACAAATCCACCACCACCACCATGGACAGCGTGCAGAACTTCCTCTAAATAATTATCTCAAAAGTTGCGCTGAAGTATCTGGATTCAGCCTTATAAACATCTTCCAGTCCCATGGAGAAATTTTTGCATTTTCTAAGAAATGGGAATGTTATTATATACAGATTCTACTGGTATCATTCTTAAATTTAAAAAATATAAAATTGTATCCCTCTTTTGCACAACTCAGACAACGTATTCCTTATGGGTTAGAAAACTCCAATTGTACGAGTATAAAATCACAAGAACTAAGTCAGGTCTGCCTGTTGACTTAAGAAACTGACTAGAATATAGCACATTACTTTGAAAATGCAAAAAGAATTACTTATGCTTCATAAATTTGTTTTTCAAAGTAAAATAACAAAGCCAGGGTGGCACATTTCTATAGGAGAAGGAATTTGGAAGCCGGTCTGAAAAGCTGTACTAACTACCAAGCTTTTGGCACCATCATGTGGCCATTTAGATTTATCCACTAAAAATTAAGTAAGTCCTGCCCTTACCTACATGGCAATCCACGCAAATCATAACCGATATCTGGAAATAAAGAGACTCTGCAAAACAGTATTTCAATCCACCCTGTTCTCTGACAGGGGACAAAAGACTATCATAATTAAATTACTGTCTGATGCAAAAGGTAGCTTGCCGATTTCGAATCCAGTTACTGTCAAGTCCCGTGGACTTTACTGACTGGATGTCACCTGCCTCTTCTCTCTTCCATCCCTGCTGCCACCCCGCCGAGGGCAGACCCTTCAGTGGGTCTCTCTCTGGATCTGTTTCCTGATGCTCCTAAAGTATCAGCCCTGTCGAGTCCCTCCCGCCCTTCTCCACTCTGCTGCCACGGGGACGTGTGTTAAAACAAAACTGATCCTGTCACTCCTAAGGCCCACCTAAAACCCTCCGATAACATCCCACTTCTCCCAGGAAACACGTCCAGGTCTAACTCAGCCTGCAGGCCACCAGCGCTGCCCAATATGGGAGCCTCCAGACACACGGGGAGCCTGAGCACTTGAAAGGAGGCTGGTGCTGATGAACTGCGCTGGGACTGCGAAAAGCACCCCAGACTGTGAAGACTTCAAACATAAAGAAAGAACGTCAGCTACCTTATTAATAAGTTTAGAGTACAATGAGAATATTTTGGACGTCATGAGTTAAATACAGTATTTTACATTTTTTTTAATTGTATGTAATTTTTAAAGGTTACTTTCTGTGTACATTTACATTGGCGAAATTCCCCCTGTTGTACAATATATCCTTGAACCTGTCTAACACCAACTAGTCTGTAGCTCCCCTTCCCTCACCCTTGTATGGCCCCTGCTGCCTCCCCGTAACCATTAGCTTGTTCTCTATGTCTGTGAGTCTGCTTCTTTTATAGTAGAGTTTATTATTAAACTTATTTCCACCTGTCTGTTTTTACTCTTACAATTTGGACCTACAACCTGGGGATACAGGGAAGCAAGGAAGCAAAGTGCCCTTCCCTGTGGAGTTTCCAATCTCCTGGGACAAATGGAAGACACACAGCACAGGACAGGAGACAACACAAGCAAGGTAATATCCCTGCTGAGGAGAAGGGGCTTCCCAGGCGGCTCAGACGGTAAAGAATCCGCCTGCCGGTGCTGGAGACTCAGGTTCAATCCCTGGGTCGGGAAGATCCCTGGAGGAGGGAATGGATGCCCACCCCAGTATTCTTGCCTGGAGAATCCCACAGACAGAGGAGCCTGGTGGGCTACAGTGTAGTCCTTGGGGTCGCAAAGAGTCGCTCAAGACTGAGCACACAGCACAAGTAGGGAGTAGGAGCCAGGACGGGTGGGTGACGTGCAGGTAAGCGACCTGAGGCAAGGCACCATCAAGCAGGTGATTTCTGATTCTTAATGAAAGTGAGGGAAGCCATGCAGAAAAACTGCTAGAGGCTGAGGAGACAGCAAGGGGAAAGGTTGTGAGGCAGGAGCAGCCTTGGCTTACTTAAGACGCGGTCAGAGGTCAGGGAGGCCGAAGCTTCCCTGAGCAAGAGGAGAAAGAGGAAGCGGGGGTCGGGGAAGTGACAGGACACTTCCCTGAGGAGGCAGGACAGGGGCCGGGAAGTGACGGGACACCTCCCTGAGGGGGACGGGACAGGGGCCGGAAAATGATGGGACACCTCCCTCAGGAGGCAGGACAGGGGCCGGGAAGTGACGGGACACTGCCCTGAGAGGGATGGGACAGGGGGCGGGAAATGACAAGACACCTCCCTGACGGGGACGGGACAGGGGCCGGGAAGTGACAGGACACCGCCCTGAGGAGGGCAGGACAGGGGCCGGGAAGTGACGGGACACCGCCCTAGGACAGGGGCCGGGAAGTGACAAGACACCTCCCTCAGGAGGCAGGACAGGGGCCGGGAAGTGACAGGACACCGCCCTGAGGAGGGCAGGACAGGGGCCGGGAAGTGACAGGACACCGCCCTCAGGGGGACGGGACAGGGGCCGGGAAGTGACGGGACATCACCCTCAGGGGGACGGGACAGGGGCCGGGAAGTGACAAGACACCTCCCTCAGGAGGCAGGACAGGGGCCGGGAAGTGACAGGACACCGCCCTGAGGAGGGCAGGACAGGGGCCGGGAAGTGACAGGACACCGCCCTCAGGGGGACGGGACAGGGGCCGGGAAGTGACGGGACATCACCCTCAGGGGGACGGGACAGGGGCCGGGAAGTGACAAGACACCTCCCTCAGGAGGCAGGACAGGGGCCGGGAAGTGACAGGACACCGCCCTGAGGAGGGCAGGACAGGGGCCGGGAAGTGACAGGACACCGCCCTCAGGGGGACGGGACAGGGGCCGGGAAGTGACGGGACATCACCCTCAGGGGGACGGGACAGGGGCCGGGAAGTGACAAGACACCTCCCTCAGGAGGCAGGACAGGGGCCGGGAAGTGACAGGACACCGCCCTGAGGAGGGCAGGACAGGGGCCGGGAAGTGACAGGACACCGCCCTCAGGGGGACGGGACAGGGGCCGGGAAGTGACGGGACATCACCCTCAGGGGGACGGGACAGGGGCCGGGAAGTGACAAGACACCTCCCTCAGGAGGCAGGACAGGGGCCGGGAAGTGACAGGACACCGCCCTGAGGAGGGCAGGACAGGGGCCGGGAAGTGACAGGACACCGCCCTCAGGGGGACGGGACAGGGGCCGGGAAGTGACGGGACATCACCCTCAGGGGGACGGGACAGGGGCCGGGAAGTGACAAGACACCTCCCTCAGGAGGCAGGACAGGGGCCGGGAAGTGACAGGACACCGCCCTGAGGAGGGCAGGACAGGGGCTGGGAAGTGACGGGACATCGCCCTCAGGGGGATGGGACAGGGGCCAGGAAGTGACAAGACACCTCCCTGAGGGGGACGAGACAGGGGCCGGGAAATGACAAGACACCTCCCTCAGGGGGACGGGACAGGGGCCAGGAAGTGACAAGACACCTCCCTGAGGGGGACAGGACAGGGGCCAGGAAGTGACGGGACACCTCCCTGAGGGGGACGGGACAGGGGCCGGGAAGCGACAAGACACCTCCCTGAGACTCCTAGAGGAGGGAAGAAGGACTTTAGCTGAGGAGGTCAGGAAGCTCCCAGAGACCTCACACACCACACCCAGGCTCTCTGAGAAAGCTGTATTTCCAGCTCCAACTATTTCCCGGCTCCAACCCGTACACCGAAGCACTCCACTCCACTTTTCATCTATTTATTTATTTTAAATATAAATTTATTTATTTTAATTGGAGGTTACTTTACAATATTGTATTGGTTTTGCCATACATCAACACGAATCCGCCACGGGTATATACGTGTTTCCCATCTTGAACCCTCCTCCCTCCTCCCTCCCGTTACCTCTTTCTGACGTGACCGATTCCTGACGTGCCACCCCAAGAATGGCTCCTCACCCAGGAATCCTTGTCCTAACCATACCTACATGCTCCTACATAGCACTTAAATAAAAGGCATTTGCAGTAAAAAGTCTTCTGTTGTCAGCTCCAACATGTAAAAAGATTAGAAGGCATCACTCTTTTCTTATGAAAAGAAAAAGGCGAACAAACAGAAGGCAGAAAGCAGAAGCCACTGGAGGCAGAAATCGGCAGCCACAGTCGCCACATGGCAGCTGCAATTAGATTGAGAATTTGACTCCCAGGTGCCTGGCAGGTGTCAATTGCTCTTCTGAGTAAGAAATGAAAACCAAAAGTGAAACAACTACACAAAACTTAAAAATAAGTTTTGATTATGTATGTAAAAATGAAGAACCTCTGTACAACAAAAAGGAAGAAAAGTTTAAAAATGACTAGGACACTGGAGGGTTTATTTGCAGCTGAGGTAACAAAAGATCAATGCCCATAAAACATAAACAGCACCTAAGTAGGAGCACATTCTTGAAGCTTCCCAGGTGGCTCATTGGTAAAGAATCCACCTGCCAATGCAGGAGATGCAGACGACGCGGGTTCGATCCCTGGGCTGGGAAGATCCCTGGAGAAGGAAATGGCAACCCACTCCAGTATTCCTGCCTGGAAGATTCCATGGACAGAGGAGCCTGGAGGGCTAGAGTCCATGGGGTGGCAAGGAGTCAGACATGACTGAGCGACTGAGTAGGCATGCACGCACATGCACGCACACTCACACGTGCGCACACACACACGTGCATGCACGCGCGCACACACATGTGCACGCGCGTGCACACACACACACACACACACACACACA
>SJXQ01004926.1:81126-99400 GCA_006408695.1 Aepyceros melampus | reverse complement strand
ACTCACGTCCATCGAGTCCGTGATGCCATCCAGCCATCTCATCCTCTGTCGTCCCCTTCTCCTCCTGCCCCCAATCCCTCCCAGCATCAGGGTCTTTTCCAATGAGTCAACTCTTCGCATGAGGTGGCCAAAGTACTGGAGTTTCAGCTTTAGCATCATTCCTTCCAAAGAAATCCCAGGGCTGATCTCCTTCAGAATGGACTGGTTGGATCTCCTTGCAGTCCAAGGGACTCTCAAGAGTCTTCTCCAACACCACAGTTCAAATGCATCAATTCTTCGGTGCTCAACATTCTTCACAGTCCAACTCTCACATCCATACATGACCACTGGAAAAACCATAGCCTTGACTAGATGGACCTTAGCCAGCAAAGGAATGTCTCTGTTTTTGAATATGCTATCTAGGTTGGTCATAACTTTTCTTCCAAGGAGTAAGCATCTTTTAATTTCATGGCTGCAGTCACCATCTGCAGTGATTTTGTGTATAGCCATTCAATAAGGTTCTATGCAACTGATAAAAAATAGACTGTTACCTTCAGTCTTAGCACAATTTCCATGATTTGTATTTAAATAACATAGCTTGATAGCTATTGAAAGTCTTATCTCAAAACAAAGTATATAATTTATTCAAGACTTTCTTTTATGGTCCCACACTGGACTTTTCTTCCAAAAGATCCTTTGCGCTTTTCATTAGGTTTAATTTTTGGACATTTTCTGTTTCATGATGCCAAAATGAATGGAATATATTCTCCCATAAGACTTCCTATACACATTTCTATACAGCTCATATAAAACTTGCTCATGTTTTTATATGAGAAATCTGCTAAATTTCAGATACTAGTTTATAATTGGACTCCTTAATGAAATTTTCTTATTGTTTCTAGTAGTTTAAGAACTGTGCCTACCCATTCTGTTTCTTACATTTCCTTCTCTCTACCCCAAGTGTGTGTGTGTTAGTCGCTCAGTCGTGTCCGACTCTTTGTGACCCCATGGACTGGAGCCCACCAGGCTCCTTTGTCCATGGGATTCTCCAGGCAAGAATACTGGAGTGGGTTGCCATGTCCTTCTCCAAAAAGGCTGATGAAAGTGTGTAAAAATCAAGAAAGATAACCGTACTTAGCAGCACATTCTCAATAAAGCATCACCGAGATTGAGGAAGTATTATCTCCTCAGGAGTTCCTACTTTGGACTGAGTTAGCTTGAAACACTGAATCTCCCCAGCGTCCCAAGAGGAACTATTAAATATGACTGCAGTTCAGGGGAATTTTACTGCTGAACACCTGGGAACCATAAAGTTGCTCGTATTTGAAAACAGAACAGTTTTGCAAAATCAAGTAAGTATGTGGCCCCTAAACTAAGGTTCCTAAAGTCTTTCTCAGTCTGGTCAGTGGTGATCACAGTCTTCAGGCAAGCAGCTCAATCTCCAAATGAAACCTCGAGCATGAAGGAGCCCAAAACCCAAAACTGAACTTGTGCGATTGACATTGGGCTGCACCTTTCTAGGTGAAAGAGGAAGCTCGTCTGAACCCTTGAGAGACTTGCCAGAATAATGCCCTGAGCACTGAAAACCCCTACGCTCTCACTTCCCCTTCATCCCTGAGGACGGTGCTCCAAATTCTTTTCTTCCCTAGTCCCCTTCTCTAGAATTTATATTCCTCTTCTGCCATAAAACTTACTCTTTTTCAATGCATGGGGGCCCCAAGTTAACTTCTGGACACAGATATAGGGCATTTTCTTACAGCATCATTAAAATGTTCCACGATCGCCCAGAATATTCTGGAATTTGACTTGACTTCAAGGAACCAGGAGACAAAATACTATGCATGATGACTCTTTGCTTTGAAATGCATGTAACTGTTTCTTGAGAATTCCTGCCTGTTGACCTTAAAAACATGCCAAGTGAGTGATTAAAATTCCATTGTTTAAAAAAAAAAACTCCATTGTTTCTGCTGAGTTTATGTTTTTATGATGGTTATTAATTTAACAAAGGTCTGCATGCCCACAGCTGCTTTAAGAGAGAAAACTTCTCCACAAATCAGGAGAATCAAACAAATTAAAACAAAACTGAAAAGGAAGCCAAAAAAAAAAAAAAACTTTAAAAATATTCTAGACCCCAGATAAGGCTTTGAACAGCAGGGCTTTCACCCAAAACTGTGCCTGCTACAAATCGTTCCCACGTTCCATTTACCTGACTGCCAGACTGAGAGCTCTGCAGTCCAGCAAGCTCTCACGAGCACCCACTGGGGAGTCTGGTTCCTCCAGCCCCGGCTCCACAGCGCTGATCACCGTGCTTGGAAGCTCCTCGCCCCATCCTGGCATGCATCTGTGTGCACTGGCATAAAATTCCATCTGTGCTGTAGGGTGATTTTAATTACAAGACTGGATCCAGCAAGTAGATGAGAGAAGGAAACGAAAGTTCTCCACATGATAAAACTGCATCTTCTGGCATTTTACTTTTTGATTAGCTCATGAGGTCAAATTACATTGTTTTTGAGCAAAAGCCTTTCTGCTGAAATCATGTCTTATGGGAGAAGGAGCTGTCAAGAGCTGAGCCACGGCACTGACCGGAAGGCTCTCCCTGAAGTAGACTGCTAGAGGCTCTATAGGAAGGGATTCAATGAAGAGCTCTGATATCTACTCGGCCACACGTGATACAAAGAGAACAAATACACAGCTGAGGGAAATCACAGGCAGCCAGATTCAGAGTATTTAATTAGCTTGCCCACAACTGAACCACCTATTTCCACTTCTCTTTCTTACAAGTTTCCTGTGTTCGTCCCCAGGCTTGGGCTAGATGCTTAGGTTTCTGTCTCAATTAAAGTCTGGATGTGTAGGCTGCAGGAGACCACACTCTTCTCACGATGTATAAAGTGAGTTCTGCTTCTTCTGCTAAGTCAGTGTCCGACTCTGTGCGACCCCATAGACAGCAGCCCACCAGGCTCCCCCATCCCTGGGATTCTCCAGGCAAGAACACTGGAGTGGGTTGCCATTTCCTTCTCCAATAAGTGAGTTCCTCTGGTGCCCATTTCTTTCTGTCCGCAGAGCTCTCTCTTTGACTCTCAGTCTACTGCACATTGGTTTTACGCATCAAGTATCACTGATGAAAAGCCCGATATCATTCTGATTTTCTTTCCTCTGTAGGTAATTTGGTTTTTATCCTTCAGGATTTTTCTTTTTATCTCAAGTGTTTTGAAGTTCATGCCAAGGTATTAATTTCTGTGAATGGTGTAAGGTCTGTGTCTAGGTTCACTTGTTTTAAAAGAAAAAGATTTAGTTGAATAAATATGACATGTAACATTGTATAAATTTAAGGTGTTCACTGTGTTACTCTGATACATTTCAATACTTAATATGTCCGTCATTGTAGTGATGCTTATCAGCATTATTTAATTATAGTACAATATTATTGACTGTGTTCATTGTGCTGTGTATTAGATCCCAGAGCTTACTTACTACTGGTTACAAGTTTGTGCCCCTAAACACCATCAGTCTTATCCCCTCAGCCCTCAGCCCCTGATAAGCATGATTTTGCATTCTGTTTTTCGCAAGCTTGACTTTTCTAGATTCTGGATATGAGTGATAGAGTACAATAGGTTCCTTTTGTGCTTCTAGCCTTCCAGTTATTCCAGTGCCATTTGTTGAGAAGGTTATTCTTTCACTATTGAATTGCCTTGGCTCATTTGTCAAAGACCTGTTAGGGTTTGTTTCTTAGCTCCTTAATCTGTGTCATTGATCTGTATCAGTCTACATGTCTGTCAATACCCTGCTATCAGCCTGCCCTGCAAGAAAGGTTACCAATATGCCCACCCAATAACAATGTTTTACATTTTCTCCATATACCTATCAATAATGAATGTTATCTGTCTTTTAAAATATTTTTCCAATCCACTGAACTTCCGCCCCAAATCTTTAGTTTTTCAAAATGCCTAATAAATGGTTTTTGTTTAATGATTTGTTGATACTGTTTATATATTATAGATATTGAACTTGTGTTACCAATATTGCAAATAGTTCCCTTCAGTTTCCTAATTTTCTTTCAACTTTGTTTCCCTTTTATCACACAGAAGTTCTGCATTTCTGTGCAGTCAAATCAGTCTTTTAAGTTTCATAGTTTGGGTAAATGTTTTGCTTCTGGGTTTCATTTCTTACTTAGAAAAGCTTTTGACACCTGTCAGATCCCTAGGAGTCAAATTCTCGATCTAATTGTAGCAATCATGGGTACCTGTCATTTACATATTTTCATTCAAAATTTTTGCTTTCTCATATCATCATTCTAATTTTCTTAAACTTACCTAATATTCAATGGAGCTAACACATCTAATATTACCTCAAAAAATGTGTGTATCTTACATGAAATACAAATAAAGTAGATAACAATAAATGTACATTTTACTCTTAGGTATATACCTAGAATAATTGAAACCATGTGTTCAAAGAGAAACTTGTGCACAGCTGTTCATACAGCACTATTTACAAGAACCAAAAGGAGGAAAGACGCCAAATGTCCATCAAATGATGAACAGATACTAGATGCTGTCATATGAAGTGAAGTAACCCAGACAGAGAAACTCAAACACGATATGATATCATTCATACATGGAATCTAAAATATGACAGAAATGAACTTACTTACAAAACAGAAACAGGCTCACAGACTGAGAAAACAAGCTGATGGCTACCAAAGGGGAAAGTGGGGGCCAGAAGGGATAAAGGAGGAGACTGGTATTAACATACACATGCTACCACATATAAAATAGATAATCAACAGGACATACTTTACAGCACAGAGAACTCAACTCAATATTCAATAATAACCTACATGGGAAAAAGATCTAAAAGAGAATGGATATACGTATAACTGAATCACTTTGCTGTACCCTTGAAACTGACACAACATCACAAATCAACAATTAGCATGTGTGCACACTAAGTTGCTTCAGTCGTGTCCAACTCTTTGTTAACCTATGGACTGTAGCCCGCCAGGCTTTTCTCTCCATGGGATTCTCCAGGCAAGACTACTGGAGTAGATCGCCATGCCCTCCTCCAGGGGATCTTCTTGACCTAGGGATCTAGCACTCGGCTCTTCTGTCTCGTATACTTCAATATAAAATTAAATTTTAAAAAATGATGACCAAACATGATATACCATACACGGGAAAAGCACTAGGAGTGAAATACTGATACATAATGAGCCTGGAAAACCTTATGCTATGGAAAGATGAGTCAGACACAAAAGTTCCATATTATGTGACTCAATTTATATGAAATATCAAGAATAAGTAAATCCAAAGAGGCAGCAAACATATTTGTGGTTGCCAGGGACTGGGGAGAGGCAGCAGGGTTAATAGAAACTGACTGTGTAATGAGTGTGGGGTTTCCTTACAGGAATATGAAAATGTTTTGAAACTAGGGAGAGGCAATGGTTGTACAGCATTTGTGAATATACTAAATTCCATTGAGTTGTACACTTTGAATAGTTACGTTAATATCGTGGAGAAGGAAATGGCAACCCACTCCAGTGTTCTGGCCTGGAAACTCCTATGGACAGAGGAGCCTGGTGGGTAGCCACAGTCCATGGGGTCACAAAGAATCAGACACAGCTTAGTGACTAAACAAGGCAACAGTATCATGTATTTTTTACTTCAGTGTTTTTTTTAAGGTACAAATATGTCAATAAATGTCTCTTTCTAATGTGAGGCTCTTAATCTCTACCCACTGCAAATGACTGTTATAATTCTGAGATGAAGGAACTTTTTAGTCACCCCAATATTAGCATAGAACTACATCATGACCAAATATTGGGGTGACTAAAAAGCCCCCTCAGTTTTTAAGTAAAAGACACATTTTCCTTTTTACCAAGAACTTTATTGAACAACATATTCACCATCTTGTTCTACTACCTTCTACCATTTTTCAGGCAACTACATAATTCCATCTTCCCAAAACTTTCTATCTTTTTGAGCAAAAAATTGTTCCAGATGCCTTTTACAGTCTTCCAGGGAATTGGCTTTTTTTTTTTTTTTCATTAAGAGAATTTTGTAGAGACCAAAATAAATTGACATCTGAAGTTGTAGTGTCTGGTGGATATAGCAGATGAATCAGAGCTTCCCAGCCAAGCTGTAACATTTTTGCCTGGTCATCAAAGAAACATGTGGGCTTGCATTATCCTGATGGAACATTATGCATTTTCCATTGACTAATTCTGGACACTTTCCACCAAGTGCTGCTTTCAGTCGGTCTAATTGGCAGCAGGACTTGGAATAATCATTTGGTTTTCTGGAAGAAGCTTGTAATAGAGGACTCCCTTCAATCCCACAGCATTACCTTTTTCAGATGAAGACCTGCCTTTTGTGTGATGGTGGCGGTTCACTGCACCTGCCCTAGATTGAGGGGTTGTGCCCATCAACCTGGCTGCATTTTCCCTGCCTGGTTTTCCTGTCCTTTGCAATGTAATCTTTTGGCTCTCTCCCATGGTGGGCAGAGTGTGATATCACCTCTGGTCTCTGATGGCTGGCTTTGGCCAGGGGATGTTAAAAATGAGATGCAGAAAGGGTCTAGGAAAATGACTGTGCAACTGAGCATGGGCCATTCCTAGCTAGCCTGCTGGTTCCAGAAGGGCAATGAAAACAGAATTGCCCCAGTTAAACTGATTCAATAAAGCTCTGAATAAATCAGCCAGCCATCTGAACCCCAGTGTGGCACAAGCCACCATATCCACTCTTAAGAATTTACCCAAGGAAATGTTTTAACAAGATAAAAATAAAATGATGCACAAGAATGTTCAGCAACATATTGATTACAACATGGGAAAACTAGAAACCTAAATATCCATGAATGGGGGTCTTTTGAAACACGTAATGGTATAAGAGGATAAAAACTTACACAGCTATAAAAATTGAAATAGACATTTTGCTTCTTTAAATGGGAAGGTACCCACTACATATTATGGAATAGAAAGGGTGAAAACAACTTAGAGAGCAGAATGACTGACATGAACTCATTCATGTAAAATGTGTACATATTTCCACATATGTTACAGACATGAGAAATATCTGAAACAATGTTATCTTAGGTTTTCTCCCAATTGTCAGGGTTTAGGTTTTTGTTTTTCTCTGCATCATTTGACTTTAAAAGTGTACATACGTTATTTTTACTGAAGCAGTGAATATTCAAAAGCAAGTAAATTATTCGTCTTAAAACTACATATATGGGAACTGAGGAGTGGATAAAGATGATGTGGTACATAGATACAATGGAATACCAACCAACGATAAAAAAAAGAAGAAATGTCATTTGCAACAACATGGATAGACTTGGGGGGGTATTATGTTAAGCGAAATAAGTCAAACAGAGAAAGACAAAAACCATGTGTCATCACTTATATGTGGCTCTAAAACCTACAACAAACTAGTGAATATAATGAAAAAGCAGACTCACAGATACAGGGGACAAAGCAGTGCTACCATCGGGGAGAGGGGAAGGGGGAGGGACAAGACAGGGGCAGGAAGGAACAGGCACAAACTACTGTGCATAAAAGAAGCTTCAAGGGCAGACTACAATGCAGGAATGCAGCCCATGATCTATAGTAACTAAATGTAGCATAACCATTAAAAATTGCGAATCAGCATGCTGTATACCTAAAACCTACATAATGCTGTACACAAGCTGCACTTTTAAATTTTAAAAAAGAGATTAAATATAGGAGAAAATAGACCTTTGTTCTTAACTCCTGATTCATTGTCAAGATTCATACTGGAAGTCCCAGTTTTTTTGTACACACACACACAAAAAGAGCAACTACTCATTTTAAAACAAGTTTAATTTTTTTTAGTAAAATTTGGTAGGAGGTACAAAGGCATTTGTTATGTTATGCTTTGTACTTTTTTGTGTGTCTTATTTCATAAATATTTTTGGAACAATGTAAAACCTGTTTCATCGCTCGATGTATTTTATCACAAAAGTAATTTTTTTAGTTCTGAGCCTCTTAATATTCAGATTTAAGACTATTTTTAATAATTTGCTCAAAGCCTCTAAGAAGCATGATTTAATAAAGCTATTATTTACTGAACTCCTAATATATACAGTACACTGTATCAAGGCCATGGGAGGTCTTTTTTAAGTACATGACAAAAAGCCAACTTATAAGAGGCAAAAATTTCATGTTTTGAAGGATATTCTCCTAATAGGATATGATACAAAGAATTTCTGCTTCTAAAATTATCTGAATGTCAAAGCTAGATTTCATGGAGAAGATGAATCTCACGCATGAGACTCTCAGAATAGAGATCATAGGTATCCTAGGCCCTGCTTCCATTGGCTTAAAACCTGGCTCCAAAAACTGGACAGTCAATAGCCAACTTTAATTACACCCCAATTACAAGCATCTTGGCCATAGGGTACCAAAAGGAATACATTTTAAAGGAAAAGAACAAAAACAGTGATATTAAATAGCAAGCTTAGATCAGCAACACCAAATTGGCCAATGTCCCAAGGTGACTGTTATCCGAGACTACTTGAAGTTGCTGAAGAATGGTTTGTTGTCAAAAAAGACTCTAATGTATTTACCTCGGTCTTGGCTTCGTATGTACACACAAATTCACCTATGACATTTTCAACTCATTTCCTCTACTTTCTACCAAAAACGAGGACTCAGCTTTTGTAAGAGCTTTGCATTATTGCCAAGGGACGTACTGCAGCCAGACTTCTCAGCAGAGGCCTGAAATGGTGATACACTCATTTTGGTTCTTCAACACCAAATACCTGCTAGAGGCAATATTTGTTTCTTTAAAGCCCTGCAGTTGATTCTCCAGTATAATAGCACTTAACGCTGATTTGCCTTTATCGCATTTTCCCTTGGGTCCTGCCTTCCTTCACTGTCTGTATATCCCTTAAAGTCAAAACCAGCACCTACTCACCACTGAAACCCCAGGACACCAACGATCTGTCTGGTACAGAGTGGTCCCTCAATCAGCGTCAGTTCAGTCACTCAGTCGAGTCCGACTCTTTGTGACCCCGTGGACTGCAGCATGCCAGGCTCCCCTGTCCATCACCAACTCCCGGAGCTTGGTCAAACTCATGTCCATGGAGTCAGTGATGCCATCCAGCCACCTCATCCTCTGTCGTCCCCTTCTCCTCCTGACTTCAATCTTTCCCAGCATCAGGGTCTTTTCAAATGAGTCAGTTCTTCACATCAAGTGGCCAAAGTATTGGAACTTCAGCTTCAGCATCAGTCCTTCCAATGAACATTCAGGACTGATTTCCTTCAGGATTGACTGATTCGATATCCTTGCATTCCCAGGGACTCTCAAGAGTCTTCTCCGACACCACGTTCAAAAGCATCAATTCTTCAGTGCTCAACTTTCTAGTCCAGCTCTCACATCCATACATGATTACTGAAAAAACCATAGCTTTGACTAGACAGACCTTTGCTGTCAAAGTAATGTCTCTGCTTTTTAATATGCTGTCTAGGTTGGTCATAGCTTTTCTTCCAAGCAACAAGTATCTTTTAATTTCATGGCTGCAGTCACCATCTGCAGTGATTTTGGAGCCCCCCAAAATAAAGTCTGTCACTGTTTCCATGGTTTCCCCATCTATTTGCCATGAAGTGATGGGACCAGATGCCATGATCTTCGTTTTCTGAATATTGAGCTTTAAGGCAAGTTTTTCACTCTCCTCTTTCACTTTCATCAGGAGGCTCTTTAGTCCTTTGCTTTCTGCCATAAGGGTGGTGTCATCTGCATATCTGAAGTTACTGATATTTCTCCCAGCAATCAATCCTTCAATAAGCAGTTCTTTTTAAAGACTTTCTGGATAATATTTATTGATTTATTTTTGGCTCTGCTGGGTCATCGTTGCTGTGTGTGAGCTCTTTCTAGTTGCAGTAAGCTGGGGCTGCTCTCCAGTTTCACTACAGGCTTCTCTTTGTGGTGGCTTCTGGCTGCAGAGAGTGGACTACAGGGCACATAGCTTCAGTAGCTGCAGCTTGTGGGCTCAACAGTTGAGGGTCTCGGGCTCTAGAGCACAGGTTCAATAGCTGTGGTGTCTGGGCCTAATTCCTCTGTGGCGTATGGGTTATGTTCTTGGACCAGGGATCAAATCCATGTCTCCTGCATTGGCAGGTGGATTCTTTACCACTGAGCCACCAGGAAAGGCCCAAGATTTTGTTGCTGTTGTTGTTGTGGACCCTTTTTAAAAGTCTGTTTTGAATTTGTTACAATATTGTTTCTGTTTTATGATTTGGGGTTTTGGGCCATGAGGCGGGGGTTTTTGGGTTTTGGGCCAGGGTTGCGGGGCAGAGGGGGTCTTAGCTCCCCAACCAGGGATCAAACCTGCACTCCCTAACTGGAAAGAAAATGTCTGAACCACTGGACAGCAAGGGAAGTCCCAAACAATGTTTTCTTAATTAATACATTCTAAGCCTGTTTCTAATTCTGACCAATAAAACTCAGTCTGAGGAGATACACTAAAAAGGACACTGGATCTTAAGTACAGAGATGTAGTAGATACTATCGGTTATCATCTCCACATTCACTTTACAATACTGTCGTCCCTTGTGGCAAAATCCGCTTCCCATGACGGAGATTTAAAATGCCAGATATTCATTTTCACTGCCCTTTTTGTAGTTAGCGATAATAAATGTAAGCAAACTCTAGCCATACTGATACATCAGGAAATCTTACAACTATTTCTTGGAAAGATGTGAAAGTGAAAGCCGCTCAGTCGTGTCTGACTCTTTGTGACCCCATGGACTATAGAGTCCATGGAGTTCTCCAGGCCAGAATACTGGAATGGGCAGCCTTTCCCTTCTTCCAGGGGATCTTCTCAACCCAGGGATGGAACCCAGGTCTCCCGCATTGCAGGCGGATTCTTTACCATCTGAGTTATCAGGGAAGATGCATCTCCTAGTTAAAACAGGAGGAGAAGGAAAGAACGTGAAAGAGACAAGGCATAAGAGACGGAAAAGGAGAAAGGGAGGGAGAAGTGGATGAAGTCAGGCAAGAAGGAGGGAGGGGCGGAAATGGGCAGGAAAGGAGGGAGGAGGAGAGTTGGGGGGGATTCCTGTCTCTCTCTTCTGCTTTGGATTGATTCTATAATGTGCAGATGTGACGGCTGGAGCTGTTGCAATCTTCTTGTGACCTTAAGGGGCAGGTCAAGAGTATCAAAGAGACACAAGCCTGGCTCCTTCAACTAACCTGGAACAACTTGCTTCCAGTCTTCGTTTACGTGAGATTGCTAATGGTCTTTTGTGATCAAGCCACTATGATCCAGGTACCTGGTCACATGTAGCCAAAAGCATCCTTATCTGATATAGAAAACATAGGTTTAAGACCCAGCTCTGCCACTGACTATCTGTATGACCTTAGAAAAACTTTTAATAACTCTGATTCTCCATCTCTCTTTCTATCACAGCCTTCCTCACAAGAATGGTATCATGAATGGTTATGTGCCGGGGGCCAGCGTGAGGAACTCCGCCCATGGCAAAGGTCATGAGGAAGGAGGCTTGGCATACGCAAAGGCGTGATCAAGTCTCAGGAAACCCCCTGTTCCCTAGCATCTACCCCCCAAACCAGAGTCTGTTTCATGCTCTCACCTACACCTCTGACTTTACGGGGGGCTCTCCCCCATAACCATTTCTCTCGGAAAAGGAGTTAACTTGCAGCTCCAGTTGATAAAATTCCTGGGCGTGACAAGAGTGTTTCAGCTTACGAACTCCTCTGAAGGTTGTCTACCCTGCCTGTATATGTTCGTCCGGCCAAATGTGATTGTTTACAGCCTCCCAACAGCGAGAGGCATGAGATGTTTTAGACTTACTAAAGGCAGATTCTTTTGGGAAGTTAGAATTTATTAGTATAGTGGGTTGATTAGGAATTGTATTGGTGAAAGGACTTCACTTGTTGGGCTGATGTTTTGTTGCTAAATCTTGATATTCCCTGCCCTTAGAATGAATATAACTAGCATATAAGAGAAATAAGTATTAACCTTTAAGATTAATCATGTTAACCTTGGGTTAGATAAATTCCTTTCTTGATTGTAACTCACTACACCCTCACCCTATAGGAAGGTAACTTTATTTGGAGGGTGGTGCCTGGTTTAAGAAAAAACACCCTTGGAAAAAATAAGTTTTTTTGGTTATCAGAAAGAGAGAGTCATAAAGTGTCAGAGGCCTCATGGGCAGAAGATGATGTAAAACCCCTAAGACCTTTTTTTTATGTAAAGCACCTGATTTTGATAAAGGTCAGGACTGCTGACCCCCACGTGACTCTGTATTCATCCCTATGTGTAAAAAAGGTATATAAGCAAACCTGAAAATAAAGAAAATAGGATCAGTTTCTGGAAAGGCTGATTCCCCCCGTGTCGTTCTTTCTTTCCTCTTCTGGCTGAATTTCCATCTGGGAGTGGGTCCTCACCAAGCCTACTAATTATGCCTGGGCTTCTAAGATTGGACCGGGGAGGCCTCAGTGCCTCCTCTCCTTTGGGAGAACGGAAAGACGCCTGTGGCCTATGTAGGTGGTGATTGGTATTCCACATAAATCAAGTTATTCAGCCTTCTTTTCTCCATCTAAATTTTCCTACTATACTATTATTTCCCAATCTAATCTTATATCTCTAAAAGTGTTTTTCTCCATCTCCACCTTCGAATCACCCTGGATCCACCAGGGCTGGACCTCGGCAGTTATGAAAACTATTTTAATTACAGGTTGAAGCTAATGATATCCTCACACTTTGTCAATGATTGTTGACAGACCATGTCCTCAAATCTCAAAATCAACAGGTAAAGAAAAACATACCATAGAAACAAGATCACAGTCTGCTGACAAGCAGAAACAATTAAATTTCTCACATCTCCAGATTATCTTCTTTTCAAAGAGAATTCCCAGAGGCTCATTTGACCCACCCCAAGAACTAGTTGGGTGTTTTTTTTTTTTAATGCAACACTATACCATGATTTCAAACAATGCAGATTTTAGTCTTCTTAAAATATGTTGACAGTGGACAGAGAAACAATTTTCTGGAGTATAGGTATTAACACATGGGCTAATTACAGAACCAACCCAAGGGCTATTTTCCTGTACAGTTTGCGTACACTCACTCGCTGTGGGCAATGGCTCAGTCACTTAGAGCAGCATGTAATTGCTCAGCACTTACAGTTGTCTCTCCTATACTCTTACTAAGTGAGGCCGTACAAATACAACAAGACTTGGAGGCAAACAAACGGTTCAGGGAAAGCATAAGTGTTTTCCGCGCAGGTCATTCAGTCTCCGATTCAGGATGGTTTGTGCTCTTAGATGTACACGTTCCTGGGGAAACTCCAGCCTGCTGACGCTCAATCAAGCAGAAGTACAACCTGCCCTTGAAATAAAAGGCTTGGGTTTGAAGACTTCTTGCTGATGATAGTAGACTGTTGAACTACTCTCTGTCTGCCCCACACATACACACTTCTCTCTCTCCCTTCTTCTAGTAACAGACTCTCCCCACCAGTCACAGGCTTGGCATGTGACCCAGTCAAAGTGGGGGTCATCATCACACTGGGACAACATCCTCCTGTGTGACCCCAGGGATTGGTTCAGGGATGTGCTGCTGCTGCACACACCCTAAGTCGCTTCAGTCGTGTCCTACTCTGTGAGACTCCATAGATGGCAGCCCACCAGGCTCCCCCATCCCTGGGATTCTCCAGGCAAGAACACTGGAGTGGGTTGCCATTTCCTTCTCCAAAGCATGAAAGTGAAAAGTGAAAGTGAAGTCGCTCAGTCATGTCCAACTCCTAGCGACCCCATGGACTGCAGCCCACCAAGCTCCTCCACCTATGGGATTTGCTCAGGGATGTGCAGGTAGAACCAATCAGAATCCTTCCCTGGGTTCCCTATATGGATGCTAGGAAAACCCCATCTCCAGTAAGAGGCTCTGCTGGGACCCAGAAAGGACTAGTTTCCACATTTAAGTCAGGCTTTTAGCTTCTGCACACTGGCAGGCACAAGCTCCTCCACCTATGGGATTTGCTCAGGGATGTGCAGGTAGAACCAATCAGAATCCTTCCCTGGGTTCCCTATATGGATGCTAGGAAAACCCCATCTCCAGTAAGAGGCTCTGCTGGGACCCAGAAAGGACTAGTTTCCACATTTAAGTCAGGCTTTTAGCTTCTGCACACTGGCAGGCTGCCAATCCACAGGACTTCTGGCAAAAATTCTCTGATTAATTCAAAGACGTGACTCAAATGCTCCTAGAAATAGTGGCAATTAAAAAGTGGGTGGCAAAGTCAGCCATCATCTGAGCTCAGAAAAGACGGAGCTGTACCACTGGACACAGTGATTAACAGGACGAGCAGAAACAGAGAGTAACTAACAGGAAAGAGTAACTGATCCAGAGAAGGACCGAGAGCAGCACCATGCAACAGAATCATCATCTGAGCCACCCGTATAATTTTAAATCCTCTGGCAGCTATGTTTCAGAGAGTAAAACGAAAGCTGAAAATAATTTAAACAATTGGTTCTAATCTAACATAGCCAAATCTTATTATTATTTCAACATGCAATGGATATTTTAAAATTATTAGTAAGACATTTTGCTTTCTTTTAGGTGTAAGTCTTGAAATCCTGTGTGTATTTTTTTTAAATTTACTTATTTCTTTCTTGGCTGTGCTGGGTCCTCGTTGCTGCGTGTGGGCTTTCTGTGAGTTGCGGCGAGTGGGGGCTGCACTCTAGTTGGGGTGCACGGGCTTCTCACTGCAGTGGCTTCTCCTGCTGAGCGCGGGCTGTGAGTGCGCGGGCTTCCGTGGCTCACAGGCTTCGTTGCCCGGTGGCACGGGGGATCTTCCCAGACCAGAGATCAAACCTGCACTGTACCCTGCATCAGCAGGTGGATCCTTAACCGCTGGGCCACTCGGGAAATCCTGTGTGTATTTTACACTTACAGCTGACCTCAGCTCAGACCAGCAGTATTCTATGCGCTCGATAACCTCATGTGGCTGGTGGTTACCCTATTAGATGGTGAAGCTCAAAGAATAAGATAACCTGGTTTTTAACTTTTGCTGATAGTTCCCTAATATCTGTTTGATCTGAGAACCAGTGATTCTCCCAGATCCAAAGCCTCATTTACCACCAAAATACATAGAAACTCCATGTTGGGTATTGTAAATGGCAAATTCAAGATTTCATGTGGGTGTGGGTACACCCAGGTGTGCGTGTCAAGAATCTGAAATGCCTTGTGTAGACTATGACACCTGCTCAGCGAAAACACAGCCATGGGCCATCCCTCCTGCGCTCGCACCCAGGCTGTTGAGCAGCTCTCTTGGAGAAAAATCACATAACTTGGAGCACTGGCACCATTACAAATTCAAGGCTTTAAACCTCAACTGGAAAGTCAGTTCTGCCTAGAAATTCTGTCCCTGGTCCATCCCCTTCCCCACTGTCCCCAACAGCTCTTTCACCCTTTCACGATTTTCCTTAAGCCTGTTACCTCGGCATACCACCTTCCTCTGTCAGTTTCCCATGGATAACGCTAACCTTCCTTCATAGAGAAACGGAAGCTTCAGGTAAGAACCCCATTCCCCTAGACCTGTTTCAGACTCCAGCCTTCACCCGTCCCCTTCTGCCTCTTGTCCGGCCCTGCCGCCTCCCGCCGCCTTCAGAGCTGCGCCAAGCTGCTGCCCCACTTCTTGCCTTTCTTCGGTCTCTCTTCTCCACTTCCTCTTTCTTTGTTTAATGTACTTTGTATTTTTTATTTTATGTTGAAGTATAGTTGATTAGGGGCTTGATTAGTTGATATGCCTGCCAATACAGGAGACGTGGGTTTGATCAATCCCTGGGTCTCGAAGATCCCCTAAGAAGGAAATGGCAACCCAGTCCAGTATTCTTGCCTGGAGAAATCCCATGAACAGAGGAGCCTGGTGGGCTAACTGAGCAACTAAGCAACAACAACAAATAGTTGGTTAACAATATTCTCTTAGTTTCAGGTGTATAGCAAAGTGATTCAGTAATACATGTACATGTATGCTTTTCCAAATTCTTCACCCACTTAGGTGTTAGGCATAATATATCTGCTTCTTCTTTCTCTTCGGTATATAAACATATTCAAATTTCTACTGTATTGAAAATTATATACATCCATCAATTGCTATTGCTTCCTTTCTCTTCATCCTTTCAAAGAAATCTGTCCTCCTTACTCCATGAAAAATGGCCCTAAGATCACCAGAGATACCTATTCCCACAGAATCCAAATGCTCTTGGTTACTGTCTCTCAGCGGTCTTTGAGTTGAACACGCTCTCTGCCTTGAAAATCTCCCCACCATTCACTCCATGACACAATAGCTCTCCTGATTTCTTCCATTTCTAGCAACTCTTCACAATCTCTTTGCAGGTTTCTCTCCCTTTACCTATTATTAAAATACCATTGCTCCTTAAGTTTCAATCATCTATGCCCTTGTTTTTCCAAGTGTGGTCTATGAAACAGTAGCATCGCCATCCTCTGGACCATGATGGAAATTCAGAATTGTGGGCCTTGTCCCAGGCCTTCTGAATCAGAATCAGCATTTGAACAAGATTCCCAGGGGATTTATGTGCACATTCCAGGCTGAGAAGTGCTGCTTTCCCTGGCCTCTTCTCATCCTACGCATTTCTCCCAAGTGGTCTCATCTGCCCTTACAACTTTCATCAGTACCCATACACCAGAGTTGCAAACGCGCATCTCCAGCCCAGCTCTCTCTTCTGAGCTCCTTGCATGTTTATGGGTTCTGTTTGTTTTTTTGTTTGGGCAAAGCCATGAGGCATACAGAATCTTAATGCCCTGACCGGGTATCAAACCACCTGCCACCTGCAATAGAAGCGCGGCATCTTGACCACTGGACCACCCGGGAAGTCCCCTTTACACTTTTATAAAACTGCTGTCAGGATATCTGCCCAATTGACGTAACAAAGATATTAAATTTGTATGATTCCATGGGCAGATTTGATCCCACATTTTCAGATAAGGGCGAGATTGTGAGAGAGGAGTAATCAAGGACCTCACCTTGGAGCTGGCATTAAATTTGACCCGAAGCCAGGAAACAGGGCAGGCAGGGATTCAGATAAAGGGCGAGTGAAAGGAAACCTAAAGCACATCTGTCTTTATAACTGACGTGTAGCACTTTCCCAAGGCAGTCCCCTCTTGCCAGGAAGTCTAAGGAAAAGGCAGCGGTTCAAGACTTCTTCAGCTGGGGTGAGAATTCGCCTAGATCTCCTGGTCTCTTTCCTCCTCCAATTTCTTTTTATTCATTGAACAGATGGCTACTGAGTTCCTATTATATGTCAGGACTGTTCTAGGTGCCAGAGATAAAGTAGTGAGCAAAATGCAAACATTATTGCCCTCACATTCTTCATAGAAATATTTCTTTTCTCCCGTTAATGAGCCACTTAAAAAAGAGATGATCGTACAAGTTGAGTTCTTCAGTGACCAAGCTCCAGGACTCAAGAAGAAATCCAAAACATCACCTGAAATCTTTAAGGGAAAGGCTTTCCGTTTGTGAAACCCACCAGTAAAAGTGAATATGCAAAAACGGCCTGAATCCTTCATGTTCCCATTGGCCCTACAGAGAGGCTTGATGGAAGCTGAGCCCCTGGCGAAAAGCAAAGGAGAAAAGGAAAGATATAAGCATCTGAATGCAGAGTTCCAAAGGATAGCAAGAAGAGATAAGAAAGCCTTCTTCAGCGATCAATGCAAAGAAATAGAGGAAAAGAACGGAAGGGGAAAGACTAGAGATCTCTTCAAGAAAATTAGAAATACCAAGGGAACATTTCATGCAAAGATGGGCTCGATAAAGGACAGAAATGGTCTGGACCTAACAGAAGCAGAAGATATTCAGAAGAGGTGGCAAGAATACACAGAAGAACTGTACAAAAAAGATCTTCATGACCCAGATAATCATGATGATGTGATCACTAATCTAGAGCCAGACATCTTTGAATGTGAAGTCAAGTGGGCCTTAGAAAGCATCACTACAAACAAAGCTAGTGGAGGTGATGGAATTCCAGTTGAGCTGTTTCAAATCCTGAAAGATGATGCTGTGAAAGCACTGCACTCAATTTGCCAGCAAATTTGGAAAACTCAGCAGTGGCCACAGGACTGGAAAAGGTCAGTTTTCATTCCAATCCCAAAGAAGGGCAATGCCAAAGAATACTCAAACTACTGCACAATTGCACTCATCTCACATGCTAGTAAAGTAATGCTCAAAATTCTCCAAGCCAGGCTTCAGCAATATGTGAACTGTGAACTTCCTGATGTTCAAGCTGGTTTTAGAAAAGGCAGA
>SJXQ01004926.1:0-80601 GCA_006408695.1 Aepyceros melampus | reverse complement strand
CATCTGGCCCCATCACTTCATGGGAAATAGATGGGGAAACAGTAGAAACAGTGTCAGACTTTGTTTTTTTGGGCTCCAAAATCACTGCAGATGGTGACTGCAGCCATGAAATTAAAAGGCGCTTACTCCTTGGAAGAAAAGTTATGACCAACCTAGATAGTATATTCAAAAGCAGAGACATTACTTTGCCGACTAAGGTCCGTCTAGTCAAGGCTATGGGTTTTCCTGTGGTCATGTATGGATGTGAGAGTTGGACTGTGAAGAAGGCTGAGCGCCGAAGAATTGATGCTTTTGAACTGTGATGTTGGAGAAGACTCTTGAGAGTCCCTTGGACTGCAAGGAGATCCAACCAGTCCATTCTGAAGGAGATCAACCCTGGGATTTCTTTGGAAGGAATGATGCTAAAACTGAAGCTCCAGTACTTTGGCCACCTCATGCGAAGAGTTGACTCATTGGAAAAGACCCTGATGCTGGGAGGGATTGGGGGCAGGAGGAGAAGGGGACGACTGAGGATGAGATGGCTGGATGGCATCACGGACTCAATGGACGTGAGTCTGAGTGAACTCCGGGAGTTGGTGATGGACAGGGAGGCCTGGCGTGCTGCGATTCATGGGGTCTCAAAGAGTCGGACACGACTGAGCGACCGAACGGAACGGAACGGAGCCCCTGGTAAGCCAAAATGACTGACGCGTTTATTCAGTGCTTATCTATGCTAGACTCTGAGGTCACAAAGAAAAATAACAGTTCTGCCCTCCAGGAGGGATCGGAGGTGAACCGTGAATGGAACAGTACAAGTCCACCACATCTGAGAAAACTTTTCCAAGTAGGTTGATAGATTTATCAGTATAAATTGAAACAGTGTGGGACATCCTGCTGTATCACAGATTTCACTTGTGACACAGATTTCACTTGTGACACAGTCCCATTCTTTGGACAGGCTAATTAAAACCAGCACTCTAGTCCAATAACAATAGTATACCAAAAAATTAACTAATGAAACACACCCACAAAAGTGAAGGGTAGTCTAGTAGCGTTCAGCTATGAGCAGAAAAACATTGATAACAAAACACTAAACCACAGAAAATCTACAGTCGAATTGTAGATTAACTGCAAAGATGGAAAGTTCCCCTGATACCTTCATAGACTGATAATTTCCTCAAATCCCAAAGATCATGGCCTTAATTATGTTTGAAAACTGCAAAAGTCTGCCACACTTACACCTTCACATTTTTCTCTTTATATTATATTTCAGGGCTTGTCAACTTGTCAAATTGGCACTGGCCATCTCCCTCTGATTTGCAAGGATTTACAAGGATTAAATCATGAGCCGCTGCAGTCATGCAGTCAAAGCCACTGACCTTCAACACCCTCTGAAAGGAGCTCAAGGTGGAGAACAGAAATGAGGCGATCAGTGCTCTGGGGAAAATGGGCAGAACAGGCCTTTAGAGAGTTAGATATTTTCAGAAGATTTTAGGAGCCCAGTTCTTGCCTCTCCTCTCATCTAGAAAAGCACCAAAATCCTTCATGGTGCCGTCTGCTCCTAAGGACCAGCAGAAACCTTCCGCCAAAAGAGTATGTGTTTTATTGCGTGTATCCACGCCCCTTCACCACAATCACACGTGCACCGCTCCTCCCCGCGGCCTCTGTGGAGCAGTTTCTCAGCGCTATCTGAGCTGCTCTCTCCTGGGCCATAGTCTTCTTTTTGCCTCCAGTGAAACTCAACTCACAACTCTTAGGCTGTGCATTTGCTTTAAGTCAACATGCTGATATAAAATAGGGGAAAGAAAAGTAGAGCTTTGATATCAGGCCTCTTACCTTTTGACCTTAATCCCAATATCGCATATTTCTAGAAATACACAGTATTGCAAAACCTTCCGCCAAAAGAGTATGTGTTTTATTGCGTGTATCCACGCCCCTTCACCACAATCACACGTGCACCGCTCCTCCCCGCGGCCTCTGTGGAGCAGTTTCTCAGCGCTATCTGAGCTGCTCTCTCCTGGGCCATAGTCTTCTTTTTGCCTCCAGTGAAACTCAACTCACAACTCTTAGGCTGTGCATTTGCTTTAAGTCAACATGCTGATATAAAATAGGGGAAAGAAAAGTAGAGCTTTGATATCAGGCCTCTTACCTTTTGACCTTAATCCCAATATCGCATATTTCTAGAAATACACAGTATTGCATAATAGGCTTCTCTATCTTGGATTGGTGTTGCTGTACGTTAGCTGCTGCTGCTAAGTCGCTTCAGTCATGTCTGACTCTAGACAGCAGCCCATCAGGCTCCCCCGTCCCTGGGATTCTCCAGGCAAGAACACTGGAGTGGGTTGCCATTTCCTTCTCCAACGCATGAAAGTGAAGAGTGAAAGTGAAGTCACTCAGTCATGTCCGACTCTTAGCAACCCCATGGACTGCAGCCCACCAGGCTCCTCCGTCCATGGGATTTTCCAGGCAAGTGTACTGGAGTGGAGTGCCATTGCCTTCTCCGTACATTAGCTATCATTGCAAAATTATTGTGTCTCCTACAATGAGACTAAAATTCCAGACAACGGTTACTGACAAATTTCTCTACAGTTCAATGATTCCTCAAAGAGAATGGATTTTCTACCCAGCTACAATTAATTATCATTGTTACAGAAATCAGAATGCATCGGACAGCTTGAACAGAAAACACTGTACACTTTCCTTTCCATTGTATTGTATCAGTAACCACATTCTCCAAAACCTATTTGTATCCTAGAATCTTTCTAAAGAAACAGCTACCCACTATATAAGCTAACTGTGTAAACTCAGGCATGAAAAAAATCTCCTGAACTGTGGGGGTGCAGTTTTGGGCAACGAGAAAAGGCACCAGCAAACAGCAAATGTTTTATCATCTCCTGTTCGTCCCAAGAATGTGGACGATCTGGGAAAGTGATGCTGTGGTACCAGGTGGCCCAAGACGGGACAACGCAGGGTGTTTAAGTTAGGACTTCTGCCTAACATGCCGCCCAAAACTTGATGCCTTAAAACAGCAGCCGTAACAACAAAGTGCCACTGTAGAGCACAGAGAACTGTATTCAGTATCCTATGGTAAACCATCACGGAAAAGCAGACCACCCCAAAAAAGAATATATGTATACCTGAATCACTTTGCCATACAGCAGAAACTAACACATTGTAAACAACTACACTTCAGTTAAAAACCAGCATCCGTGTATTATTCCCACCCAGGTATGGGGCAATTGCGCAATCTGTGGATCTGAGCACAGTCCTGTCTGCCGCCAGTTGGCAGGCCCGCTGTCCCCTGGCTGACCAGTACTGGCTTCAGCAGAGACTCTGCTCCACGTGGTCTTATCTTTCAGCCCACTCGCCTAGGCTTGTTCTCGTGCTGGTGGCAAGGTGAGAACAGAAGCATGCAAAGCCCATGATGACTGGGATTGGCCAAAGCAAGCAAGCCACCAGCCAACCCAGATTCCAGAGACAGGGAAACGGACCCTACCTTCCGAAGAGAAGATCCTCAGAGTCACTGGCAAAGGGCCACAATGCAGGGATAGAAAATCATGGAAGTGTCTTAACATCCCTGGGAAACCCCGGCTAGCCTCCTTCGATATTACGTTTCGACCTGGCACATCCTTGGGCGGCCGTCCTTCCCGAGACTTTATCTTACTGTGACCCTGTCTTACAGTTGCTCAGTTGCTGTTACCCTCTAAAGGGCAAGTCAGAAGAGTCGGGGCAAGAGGGGAAGAGGAAGACACTGCCTGTCTGCAGGGCTTTACCACCTCTCCACTCGCACCAGTAACACATCCAAACCCGTGCTCTGGCCCCTGACGGGCGGAGCAAGCTTCCCTGCCCCTCGGCTTTGGGACACAGTGTGCCTGGGTTTGGCTGAGGAGACGAGCCACCAGCAAAGACTGAATATGTGCTTATGCGTTACGCTTATACTGTCGCGCTTGAGTCTCTGCCGTGAGAAAAGCATACCCTGGGTAGACACTGCCCCTTCAGCATGGAGCGGACCAGCCCAGATCAGCCAGAGTGTAGGAGCCAAAAACAAACGTTTGTAGTTGTGTGAAACTGAAATTGAGTTATTGACAAACTGAACTGAGTAGATGAAGTTGATTTACAGTGTTGTGCCAATCTCTGCTGTATAACAAAGCGGCTCAGTTATACACATATAAACATTGTTTTTTTAACATTCCTTTCCATTTTGGTTTATCCCAAAAGACTGGATATGAGTCCCTGTGCTGTACAGTAGGACCTTGTCCATCCATTCTCAATGGAAGAGTTTGCATTCACCACCTTCATGAGAAGACTCACCATTATTAAATCTGCCACTTTCCACGGGGTCACAGAGAGTCGGACATGACTGAGCAACTTGACTTTCACTTTTCACTTTCACTTTTTTATTTAAAAAATAATAGAAGAAATGAAGAAGACAAGGAGGAAAACAGGAATTCTGAAGGCAAGAAACTAACAAAGAGGTGATGAAATCACCATCTTTAATCTGGGTTTATTCAACACATGAATTTTCTGGAAAGAAGTCATACAGAGTTGTTTTTGCTCACTGAACATTGCAAGCATTAAACCAACAGCATCTTTTCTATCTCTGTGTGTGTATGTGTGTGTCGCGCATGTACTTCTTGTTTTAATGGTAAGTGCTGCTTGTGACTAATCATTAAGAGAGAACTTTCTATCGTTTTCATAAGCATAACGGGATACACTGGTGTTTGTTAAAGATCTGTCCCATTTTCCCCCATCTGTGAAATAGAGACTAACATGCTAGGCTGTCTCAAGGGTTTTATTTTCTGGAGATTTTTTTCCCCTAAAGAATAATGGAAAAGATGATAATTAAAAATTTTAAGGAAATACAAAAAATTATAAACACTAAATAATAATTACTTGTAAGAATTGAAATGAGAATTGCTTTGCCAAGAATCTTGAATAAGATTATAGCTCCATTATTTGCAAGGAACAGCTACAGAGCATCCTAATTAAAATTTCTAATTTTCTACTGACCGACTCTTTACCAGGTCGAAATTATTAGCAAATCCCTATCAAGCATCATAAAACAGAAAGATATTCAGGGCAAGCAGCTTAATTTCCTTTCCGGATACAGTTGACCAGGGTTGTCAGAAGTCACATAGCCACTGGAGAAAGACATAGTACTTCCAGTTAGAGAGGAAAAGGATCATTCCCAGCAGATAAGGCTTCACAAAGATACTAGGCTGGGGCTTTTAGTTAGTTAGTTGGAATGCTAACTGATGTGATATCTACCATTCCAGAAGACTCACTGCTGATTCACTCATGTATACCAATAATTATAATAATAATAATTGCTACTATTTATTCAACAGCAAGTATATGCCAGAAACTTTAAACTATCGTATCCTTAATACTTATCATGTACACTTCTTTATGTATAAAAGATGCCAATAAATGCTCCAAAGATGAGTGAATATTTATAAGTACTGTTGGCGCCTTAGCTCCTTCTTATAGACAGGAAACAAATAATTTGGGTGGTAAATGACAGAGTCACTTTTTTTAATCCAAAGCTTGTTCTCTCTCTATTACATCTCACTTCCTCTCCCGTGTGTACAGGAAGAACAGAAAGGAAATGAACAGAATCCTTGCTCTTTAGACATTTCCCATTTCAACTAGGTGGAGACATTACCTGCCACATCCTGAGTCAGGCTGAGTCCATCCAGTAGGTGAGGTGGAAGGCCACGTCCCAGCTCAAGTGACTTTCTCCAGCCCCAGCTTCGGTGCCTCTGAGGCTGTGCCCTCCAGAAATCAGTTTGAGAAAAGATATCCAGATGCTTCCAAACAGAGTCCAGCCCGTAGGACTCCCAACATCACCCTTGCCCTACCTCTTTCATTGTCCCCCACCCTGCCAAAGGATTGACCTGCCCCTGGTAATCAAACACGGCCCTGTTACCCACAGCAGAAAAACACTTGGGCAAGTCTGGGCCTCCAGGATCCCTTCCTTTTCCTGTCCAGTTCTCCTCTTATCTACAAGGCAGAACATCCTCTTGCCCCCATCATCCCCACCCTGTCCCGCTCAGCGCACCAGGTGACACTCTAGTGTTAACTAAGTATCATGAGTATAAAGTCTGAAGCCAGAAATCTTGGCTCTGCCATTTACTAACTGACTTTCAGAATGTCACAAAGTCATCTAAGGCTTGGTTTTCTCATCTATAAAGTGGGGGCCAACCTAAACATTTTTAGAAAGTATTTAAAGGCCTTTCAAATCTCACCAAAGGTGGCATTAATCCAGGTACTTCAGATGGGCTGTCAAAACAAGTTTGGGTGAAGAAGAATGATATTTTTAAATTTTATTGAAGTGTAGTTGATTTACAACGTTGTGTTAACTTCTTCTGTACAGCAAGTGTTAGTTGCTCAGTTGTCTCTGACTCTTTGTGACCCCGTGGACTGTAGCCCACCAGGCTTCTCTGTCCACTGGATTTCCCAGGCAAGAATACAAGAGTAGGTTGCCTTTCTCTTCTCCAGGGGATCTTCCTGACCCAGGGATTGAACCCTGGTCTCCTGCATTGCAGGCAAATTCTTTACCATATGAGCCACCAGGGAAACCCCTGTACAGCAAAGTGACCCAGTTATCACATAATCATAAACATCCTTTTTCATATTCTTTTCCATTATGGCTTATCACCGGATATTGGATATAGCTCCCATGCTATATAGTAGGACCTTGTTTATCCATTCTGTGTATAATGGTTTATATTTGCCAACCCATCCCATCCTTTCCCCACTTCCCTCCCCCTTGCCCACCATAAGTCTCTTCTCTGTGTCTGTGAGTCTGTTTCTGTTCTGTAGATACATTTACTTGTGCCGTATGTTAGATTCCACATATAAAGGAGAGCATATACTTGTCTTTCCTGTCTGTCTTATTTCATTTAGTATGATAATCTCGGTCCATCCATGTTGCTGCATACAACAGTAGTTCATTCCTCTTGATGGCTGAGAAGTATTCCATTGTCCATATACACCACATAAGAAGAATGATTTCATATGAAGGATGTTCTCTGTGACCTAAGACCCACAGACCCGAGGACACTGCCTGACTCTCCACATTAGCCCTGAATCAGAGCTATGAAAGAGCTCTTTGAAAGAGGGCAAGGATTCTTGTTTGGTCTACCGATGTGTCCTAAGGACCTGACATTGTTGGTGCTTGATAAATATCTATTCCATGAAAAAATGGAGAAATTGCCATAAATGACTAAACTTAGAGCAATCCCACCCACCGAGGAAGCAATGACTTAGTGGTTTAAAGCAGTGATTTAGGTGTCTCTTGGATTTTATTTCCAGTTCTCATTCTGCATGTTATGGCCAGGAGCTGAGTTTTCCTAAGCTTGATTTTCATCATCTGAATATGGATGCTATTAGCACCTATTTTCTTAAGGGTTGTTTGAAGGATTAAATGAGACAATACTGGAAAACATTTAATACAGTGCCAGGCACACAGACAAATTGCCAAGAGGAAGAAGAGCAAAAAAAAAAAAAAAAATGGGGAGCGGATGGTCACGTTCAGAGGTCCTTTGGCTCACGGAATGCACTTATGTTCTCTTTATAGGGATAACTGACAGAAATTCAGCCATCCATCCAGCAAGTGTCTTTTAGGCACTTTCTCTGTACCAGACATTGACCGAGACACACGAGATGCTTCAGTGAACAAAACAAAAGACCTACCATCAGGAAACTTACCTTCGGGAGGAACAAATACGTAAGCAATGTAAGTAAATTATAAGGTATGTGAGCAGGCAACTAAATATCTTAGAAAATTAAAAAGAGGAGCAGGGTGAGAATGATCAGTAGTGTGGGGGCAGGAGGTAGAGTGCAATATTTAAGAGTGGTTAGGCTGCAGGTTCTTGAGAAGGTGGCATTTAAGCAAAGGCTTGAAGAGGTAAGAGAATTGGTCATGTGGGAATCTGGGAGAAGAGCATTACATGCAAAAGAACAGCCAAAGCAAAGGCCCTGTGAAGGCATATGACAGGTGCATTTAAAAACCTGCAAAGGAAGCAACCTAAGTGTCTGAAAACATATGACTAGATAAAGAAGTGTGGTACATATATACAACGGAATCCTGGGGGAACAAGAGTGAAAGTGTTAGTTGCTCAGTTGCGTCTGACTCTTTGCAACCCCATGGACTATAGCCTGCCAGGCTCCTTTGTCCATGGGATTTCCCGAGCAAGAATACTGGAGAGGGTAGCCATTCCCCTCCCTAGGGGTGTCTTCCCATCCCAGGGATTGAACTCTGCTCTCCTGCATTACAGGTAGATTCTTTACCATCTGAGCCACCATCAACAGGATAAAGGATCAAGAAGATATGGTACATATACAGAATGGAACACTGCTCACCCGTTAAAAAGAAATAATGCCATTTGCAGCAATATGGACGGACCTGGAGGTTATCATACGAAGTGAAGCAAGTCAGAAAGAGAAAAACAAATATCATATAATATGGCTTACATGTGGAATCTGAAAATATGGTACAGATGAACTTATTTACATAATAGAAATGGAGTCACAGGTATATAGAAAACAAACTTATGATACCAAGGGGGAAGAGGAAAAGGCACAAATTAGAATTTGGGATTGACATATACACACAACTATATATAAAACAGAATAACAAGGACCTACTGTATAGCAGAGGGAACTCTACTCAATAATCAGTAATACTCTACATAGGAAAAGAATCTATAAAAGAGTGGATATATGTATACGGATAAGTGTTTCACTTTGTTGTACACCTGAAACTAACATAACAGTGTAAATCAATTATATTCCAATAAAAATTAATTTAAAATAATAACAAAGATCTGCCAAGCACTAAGTTAAGGCTGGAGTAGAGTGAGGTGAAGTGGTGTAGATTATTTAGAAGCTTTTAAACCATTGCAAGGGCTTCAATACTTAATCTGAAGGGTTTGAGCAAAGGAGTTGTGTAAATGGCTTAGGTTTTATAAGGGTTATTCTGGCTGTTGGGTTTGAGAACAGGCAGCAGGGACTCAAGGAGAGAATCAGGGAGACTTACTACAAGGGCCGCTACAGCGATATGGACAGGAGAGGGCAGTGGCGTGGGCCAGGGCGGTGGAACCTGGGAGAGGACAGAACGCGTACAGATCCAGGTATATCTCAGGGTTATCAGAATGGGCAGGAGCCTGCAAGGCGCAGCCAGAAATAAAGAAAGAAAGAAGCAAAGCAAAAAGGAACATGATTCCAAAAGGTATCTTATCTTTAGATTCTGGGACTGATGAACCTTAATAGAGGAAGAAGAGGGGAAGAAAGGGCACTTCTAGGAAAACAAGTGACTTTTAGGAAAGATAAATGCACCCCCCCCCAGGAGAACAGATGACAGGTACGGTTTTGTGACAATGTCTGTGTAGATGTGGCTCCAACTTCTCACATGAGTGATGAGTCCATCTTCCCTGGTTATACATTCCTGGAAATTTGACCACCGTTGAGTTCTTCTGAGGGTCTCTGCTCTTAGGCAGATAAAAAGAGTTCAGAGGAAAAAGAAGTTTATTCTCAAATGACTTCACTTCAAAATAATATTTATGTCTCAATGGCATATTCTGAACGCTGCCACTGTGTTCTGCTACCTTTATTTTAGAGAGACATACTGGAATATTTCGAAGCAAAATGTATGAATATGATCTGTTTCAAAATAATCAAGAAGTAAGAAAAGTGAATGGGCATTGGATAAGACAAGCTTGCTCGTAAGTGGGTAACTGCTGATGAATACATGGGTGTTATTATATTTCTCTCTGAATATTTTGAAAATTTTTTAATTTTTCCATCGTAAAAAGTACAGAAGGACTACCGTGATTGCCCAGTGGGTAAGGCTCCACGCTTCCATTGCAGTGGGGCTCAGATGTGATCCCTGGGGTAAGATCCCACAAGCCACATGGTGCAGCAAAAAAGAAAAAATAAAGAAGCAAGACAAAAGGAAACAAAATAAAGCACAACAGTGCGTGTGATCTTTAATTAATCGCTATTATTGAACACATATTCCAGGCACCATGCTAACCACTTTACGTTTATTACCTCTTCAATCTTCCCAACAACCCTGAGAAGTAGGTTCTATCATTATTCCCATTTTATAGATGAGAAGCACAAGGTACATTGCCAAGAACACAAAGCCCATTAGAGGTCAGAACTACTAGTGTCTGAATCCTCCTGTGCTGGCTCCAAAGCCTATTCTCCCGAAATTCTAGATCTTATTGGATCCATGCGGCTTGCCAATCTGGGAACTCTATTCTCAGCTACAAAGCCTCTTTCCTGGTTAATATGCTGCTCTGGTGATATCTTTCTGGGGGGTCACCTCCTGGGTCTTCGTATTCTACATTATTATTCATTCCTTTTCTCACTCACAATATAAAAATTAAGCTTAGTTAAATCCTTCTGTATCTGAATGCATTTTTTATCAAACGTCTCCTTTCTGCTTTAGTCCAAAATATAACAATAACAAGAAATCTTTCAGAGGAGAAGAAAGAGACCCAGTGGCTTGTATAAAACATGAGCGTTTGAGTCCTGTTAATCTCCAGCATACAATTTTAACTAGGCAGGGATAGATTCAGGTCAGGAGCCAGTATTTTTAAGCATCACTGTGTACAAAGGATTTTACATTGGCAGTATTAGCATAATCTTTAAACAGACATCAGAAAACAAAACCAAAAGCTATAAGGAACCTTGAGAGGTCATCTCATCCCCCGCTGCTCTAGGAAGGGGTGGGCCTGAGCCAGCCAAGAGCAGCAGCTTTCTAATCTTTCATCTCTTCAGAAGGAATGTCTTAAGGTTCTTTGTTAATACTTTATGGTTTACACTGCTTATTGTAGGGGAATTAATATCTGGATATGGCGTTTTTTACCTTGACAAAGCTTTTCTCCTACTTAATAACAGGTCACATGGATGACACTATAATAGTAACTGTAATAATAATAGTATTAATAAACCTATATAGACATGAAATATGAAATAATAAAATCCCAATCAATTGAATTTTCTGGACTTAGCAACCAAGCTCCTAGAGAATTCATTAATATGGAAAAGCCCACATTCATCCCTCAACAAAACAGCCACTCTCTGTATAGAGCAGGCAGTTAATATATTAATAACTTTATTTGAGGCTCAAAACCATTGTTGCATAGATAATATTACTGACTCTGAAACCAAGCAGCACCCTGTGGGGCCCTCCTGGGTACAAAAGCTCCTCTGTGTCCCCATTTGTTGTTTATAGGAAAAAAAGGCTTTAGTCTCTTAAACCTTCCCTAAGCTCCAAAGAAAAGGTAGGTGCACTTACTAATTCAGGAAGTATGAGATTCCAGAAACAAAAGAAAGCAGTTAAAGGAGAAAAAGAATGGCAGTCGTACAGTGATGAAACAGCCCTGCGTTCCTCCTCAGGAAAACACACACCGATCTGATGCATACTGATGTTTCTCAACTGTGGAGCCGGGGAGGACTGTTGAGAGTCCCTTGGACTGCAAAGAGATCCGACCAGTCCACCCTAAAGGAGATCAGTCCTGGGTCTTCACTGGAAGGACTGATGCTGAAGCTGAAACTCCAATACTCTGGCCACCTGTTGCAAAGAACTGACTCGTTGGAAAAGACCCTGATGCTGGGAGGGATTGAGGGCAGGAGGAGAAAGGGACGACAGAGGATGAGATGGTTGGATGGCATCACCGACTCAATGGACATGAGTCTGAGTAAGCTCTGGGAGTTGGTGATGGACAGGGAGGCCTGGCGTGCTGCAGTCCATGGGATCACAAAGACTGAGCGACTGAACTGATGCGTATCTCGGAGTAGTTCTGCAGGAACTAAGACCTCCCCCCAACCCAGGATGGTCACAATAGGCTGAGCACAACAAGCAAGAGAGCCCAGATTGGCTGGAACCAGACGCTAATGATTAAGATTCCTGAAACATCAGCCTGTCACCTCCCACAAACCAATCAGAAGAAAGTCAGGCACCCTGCAGCCCTCCCCTCAAAGGTGCCTTTAAAAGCCTTCGCCTGAAGACCATCAGGGAGTCTGGGCCCTTTGAGCATGAGCTGCCCATACTCCTTGCTAGGTGCCCTGCAATAAACACTGTCTTTTTCCCTTTCACCACAACCCAGTGTCAGTAAATTGGCTTTGCTGCGAGGCAGAAAGTGGACCCAAGTTTGTTCCAGTAACAGCTCCAATTTATGGATGAGAAAAAGGAGGGTTTTTTTCTCCTTTTTCTTAAATAATGATTCAAAGCAATGAGAGGGTGGTTGATGAGCAATCAGAGGCTCATCAATCATGAGCTGATTGACCACAAAAACTGCAACTCCCCTCCCACATCTGACCTTTAAAAATGCTTTCCTGAAACCCAACAGGAAGTTTGGGCTTCCAGAGAACTAGCTGTCCCTGGGTGCCTTGTCTGATGCCCTGCAACAGAGACTGTCCTTTCCTTCACCAGAGCCTGGGGTCAGCAGATTGGCTTTAACCGTGCACTCAGGCAGGTGGACCCGAGTTCAGTCACATCGTGAGGATGAAGCTAGAAGATGTTAAGAAAAGTACTTGAAGTACGGCCCCACGTACTACATAAGCGTTGTCTGTTGTTGTTCAGGCACCGAGTCATGTCCAGCCCTGAGACCCCACGGACTGCAGCACTCCAGGCTTCCCTGTCCCCTGCCATCTCCTGGAGTTTGCCCACGTTCATGTTCATTGAATCGGCAATGCCACGCAACCATCTCATCCTCTGTCGCATCAGCTATTGCTATTACAATTATTGTTACTCTTCCAGTCCCCACATCCAGCCTTCTAAATTTATGCTGCAAAGTTTCTGGATCCCCTACTGGCACAGAAAGACTAGCTGGCTAAACAGCTCTGAAAGTGCACTATCTTGAAGACTTACAGGAATTTGCAACTACAGCCCACTGACCAAACCCGCCTCCCGATGTCCAGCTCCCGCTCGAGGTCACGCCCTGCCACGGCCGCTTGCTTAAGTGTTGTTTATAGCCGCCTTTGCACTAGAAGAGCAGAACTGAGAGCAGCAAGTGAGACCATATGGCCCATAAAGCCAAAAATATTAACTCTCCAGCTGTTTACAGAGAAAAACTGGCTGATTCCCAAGGTAAAGGCATTTTGTTCAAAACAACATAATTAGGCTTTTAAAATTCAAGGTACACTGCTTTCAAGCAATTCTAAAGAAACTACCAAGATACCCATGACCCTTCCTCCTTGGTCCCAGAGATCAAAGCTGAGCCTCAAATAACTAGACAGAGAAAAGCATTACAGCCTCTGCTAATCACAGCCAAGAGTTCCACCCCCTGTACTTACTGGTGACGGTAAAAACAACTCTCTTGGTTTTTCCAAGGTCATGAACAAACTGCTCTTCATTGCTGTCTTCCTGAAACAGATATTTTAAGTCACTATCAGCGCTGACATTTTTCTGTTTGTATTGGTGTGTGTGTGTGTGTGTGCTGACGTGTATGTGCCGCGTGCTTGGCTGGATTCTGGGAATATGATTTTTGTTCCCAAGAACAATAAGATTTCTTTTCTCAAAAAGTTTACATTCTAACAGAGGAATTTAAAAGCTCAGAAAAAAATATTTTTAAAAGGAGATCATTTCTAATAGTGATAAGAGATATGAAGAAAAAAACTGCTCTGGGATGGAGAGATAAGGGGGCCTCCTTACGACTGGGCGCTAGGGAAGACTCCTTCAGGAAGCAGTGTTTGCTGAAACCTGAATGACAAGAGGAAGCCAATTTGCACCCAAATGAAAAAGGACAGAGCAGAGCAAAGACAGAGGCAGAAAGGAAAGGAGCTTGATACGCTTGAGGAAGAAAAAGAACACAGTGCGGCTTGGACGCAAGCAATGTGAGGTGAGACGGAGTGGGGCCAATATTTACCATCACCCAGTCTCAGGTGGGCAGCCACGGGCAGCTTTCCAGCTGAGAAAAGACATGACCTGATTTACATCAGTCAACAGTGACTAAAATGGTGGCAGGCCCTTTCGAGGCCCCAGAGTGGGCTCCTATCTAACACTCAAAAATGAATTTTCTGAGAAGCACACATGCTGAGAAAGCAAGAGATTTTATTGGGGAGGGGCACCTGGGTAGAGAGGGTAGGGGAGCCCAGGAGGACCCGGGAGAGGGTAGAGTCGCCCAGGAGAATGCCCTGCTGCATGGCTCGCAGCGGCAGGTTTAATAGTGATGGCTTAGGTTCTGGGTTGTCTCTGGCCAGTCATCTTGCTTGGCCCATATTAATTCTGACTCAGGGTCCTTCCTGGTGGCGAGTGCTTCTCTCAGCCAAGATGGACTCCAGCACAAAGGATTCTGGGAGGTTGGCAGGACATATTATGGGCTGGCATCTTCTCCCTGCTTTTGTTCCCTCTGAATCCTCCCAGGAGGATTCTTGTCGATTCTCCCGACAAGGCTTCTTGTCAGGGCCTTCTGTTGGGAGACAACTCAAGCAAGGGGTTATCATCATGCTTGAGCAAGGCACTTAGTTTCAATCAACAATTCTCTAACAAAATGAATGGTGCTTGGGAAGCAATGAAAAGTGGAGGCAGGAAGACCAGAGATTTGCCTCTTGCAGGAACTCAGGGAGACTGTCAGTTGTAGTGGAGGTGAAGGGCAGCACTGTGCAGGGGATATTTTGAGAATACAGTAAGTTAAGTTTTGGAAGCAGGAGCTGTGGGAAAGCAAACAGGGGAAGAATCATGGGTGCCTCTAACCCGTCTTATGGTTGGGGGAGTAATCTTATGAGATCCACTCGTTTGTTCATTCAACAAATGTTTATCAGTAACACACTTTGTGCCAAGTACTGTTCTAGACACCAACAAGTTCAGTTCAGTTCAGTCGCTCAGTCGTGTCCGACTCTTTGCGACCCCATGAATCGCAGCACGCCAGGCCTCCCTGTCCATCACCAACTCCCGGAGTTCACTCAGACTCACGTCCATTGAGTCCGTGATGCCATCCAGCCATCTCATCCTCTGTCGTCCCCTTCTCCTTCTGCCCCCAGTCCCTCCCAGCTTCAGAGTCTTTTCCAATGAGTCAACTCTTCGCATGAGGTGGCCAAAGTACTGGAGATCCCTGTCCATCACCAACTCCCGGAGTCACTCAGACTCACGTCCATTGAGTCCGTGATGCCATCCAGCCATCTCATCCTCTGTCGTCCCCTTCTCCTTCTGCCCCCAGTCCCTCCCAGCTTCAGAGTCTTTTCCAATGAGTCAACTCTTCGCATGAGGTGGCCAAAGTACTGGAGTTTCAGCTTTAGCATCATTCCTTCCAAAGAAATCCCAGGGCTGAATTAGCAGCAAAAATCCCTACTCTGGGGACTTTCCTGGTGATCCAATGGTTAGGAATCTGCACTTCAACTGCCATTGGCCCCAGTTCAATCCCTGGTCAGGTAACTAAGAATACGCACGCCAAGCAGCACAGCCAGAAAAAAAAAAAAGAAAGAAAGAAATCCTACTCTGGTGGAATTTATACTCTAGGAGGGAATAGAAAATTCAGAGGATTAGAAGGGAAGCAAAGACTTTGGGAAGGAAGACAAGGGGAATCATTTACCAAATTCTTCAATTCACCAATTCTCTCTCCTAAACATTCCTTGCAGTAGTTCAAGCTGAAAACAGATGGCAGCTGCGTTAAAGCCGCATTCAGCGTGTTAATCAAATAGGAGGCTGTTAGACTGATATGGCTCCAATGTCCTCACAGCCTGAGTCAGCAAACCAAAATCTAAGGCTGAAATGCCTCAAGGTTATTAAAGCGAAACTAAGGACAGCCAATCACATTTACCCAGCCGGGCTTTAAACTGTATCCAACCAGCAGGTACCCTGCCTTGCTTCCTACAAGCCAGTCTCTGAGCTCCAGCCGGTGAAGCTGCCTCAACACAGTTTGGTGCTGGCTGATTTGAATCAAAAAATGTCCAAATAAACTCTTAAAATATTTGAAATGCCTAAGTTTATCTTTCAACACGGAGCATACTCGAAAGACACTGAGGGGGACACTCCCCACTGGGCAGAGCTGCAAACATCTCTGGTCCTTCACTTTGGACAGAAGTAAGACTGTATCACCGGAGAAGGCAATGGCACCCCACTCCAGTACTCTTGCCTGGAAAATCCCATGGATGGAGGAGCTGGTGGGCTGCAGTCCATGGGGTCGCTGAGAGTCGGACATGACTGAGCGACTTCCCTTTCACTTTTCATTTTCATGCATTGGAGAAGGAAATGGCAACCCACTCCAGTGTTCTTGCCTGGAGAATCCCAGGGACGGGGGAGCCTGATGGGCTGCTGTCTATGGGGTGGCACAGAGTCGGACACGACTGAAGTGACTTAGCAGCAGCAGCAGCAGTAACAAGACTGTGTCAGTATTCCTGGGCAGTAGCCAAAGGTCTGGGCTTTAGTCAGGGGTCTGGAAAGAAAAAACTTGGAAGATCAGAGATGAGACGATCTGGAGTGGAGGTACGCAGAGGCACACACAGACCCTCCATGGAGAGGACGGACTTGCATGTCACAGGTTCACACCCACCAGAAACACCCACATGATACTCGGGTTGCTCATCCTCTGACCAACCCAGGAGACAAAACGACTCAGTCAGCTGACACTGTCGGCCATTGTCACTGGACACCCAGAACTTAAACAAAAGGTGCGTGATGGAAGAAGTCACTGTGCCAGAGATGGGGGCCATAGACGGCCCCGCACTGTGGACTCCCATTCACCACGGTGGATCAGCTGCCGCTGCCTCTCTGTGTCCCAGCAAGCTGCAAAGAGAGAGCCTGTGGCCCATCCTCACAGGTGTTGGGACTTCCTTTGTGGTCCAGTGGTTAAAACTCTGTTCTGTCCACACAGGGCACATGGGTTTGATCCTTGATCAGGGAACTAAGATCCCACATGTCGTACAGCATAGCCAAAAAAAAAAAAAAGAAAGGGCAGCCTCACAGGTGAGGATTCCAATTCCAGGCATGGGTTTGCCTTTCCTGCCAGCTCAGCGGTCTGCAGGTCCACAGGCACGGGACCCCTGACAACACAGGCTTCTGAGTGCTGGCTCAAAAACTCAGGAGTTCCCCGGGGGATATCTGGCCCCCAAACACTGAAGGCAAGGAAGAACCAAAGCCAGACAGGTAGGTGGCAGACTTAATAAGCAAGGGAACTTACATAGAGGACTGGCTTGGGCCAGTCCAGGAGATGTCTCCACCCTCCCAGCAGATCTTAACGTTCATGCAGAGACCTTAACCGGTTCAGTTGTGTGTTCAGTCCAGGAGGTCACAACACCTCACTGCTCTCTCTCCAGGCTGCGTCCTTGCAAATGGGACTGTGGGAAAGGAAGGTGGAAGGTACAGTTCAAGGTTGGGGAGGGACTGAGGAGCCTCCGATTGCCTGGGGCCAGCTCAAGGGTCAGTCCAAGGTCACATCTTCTTTAAAACCTCCCTCGACACTCCAGGCCTCCCCAGTGGCTCCTCCAATCCCACTTGCACCCTTACTCCCTACAACGGGCTCTGAGAGGTCAGCAAGCCATTTCACCAGCATCAAGATGGCTTGTGGCTTGTTTGGCAGCAATAGGCACATGAAGAGAAAACAGAGGTCAGAACGATTCCCAAATTAAGTAACATCTTTTCCCCATCAAGTGCCGCATGACCCAAACCACGGATTTACCGAAGTTCCCTTGGCTGGGGTGGATCACTCAAGGTGTTTGCTTGTGTCTCCAGGTGACTTTAATAAAGAAGACACACAGATCCATCAGGTGTGAACATGCAACATCGTGTTTAGACAACAAACACACAGGCGCCTCCTTGTGAAGCACTGAGAATGTCTCAGGCCATTTTAACTTTGAGGACGGCTTTTCTCCCTAGAGGCATTTCGGTGTACAGGGAGGGCTGGCTTTCCCAGCTATCATTCAAGGCTTGCTGGGTGAACTGGGGGAGGGCTTCTACGTGGGCTAAAGTAGCATCCAGGCCAATGGAGGGATGAAGGTGGTGGCCAGGTGATGACATCAGTGGAAAAGAGAACAGGCCCGCCTGTCCTCGAGGAGGGGGAGTTGGGCAGCTTTAGGACCTGACCTGGTTGAGCACACCACACGTGCTGGCTGGGGGAGGCAGCCCTGTCAGGTGTGAGATGGACTGGGGAGGGGTCCACCAGACCAGGACCCCTCCCTCAGTGGGTGCACAGTCCACTCCAGGAATCTGCATTTCCACAGCCAGCTGGCAGCACCACAGCGGCCCAGCGGAGACTGAGCGGTTCTCCTGGACACGGGAGTAGGACGAAACTCTCCTACCTGGGTACGACGTCCCACTGCAGCTTCCCATGGACGCGGGGGCTTGGTGCTCCCAGCAGCACAGCACATTGACTCGCGGTGAGAAGCTGGGCACTGCTGTCTGCTGCCACTTCAATACTTCACAGGGTTGCAAGTTTCGGCAGGGCCCCCAGGCTGGCCCAGGGGCAACAGTCCCTGCCGGTTGATCACTCAAGTGCATAAAGTCTGGGACAGCGTCTTAGTCCACCCAGGCAGGGTGGCTGGACCTGTTAGTGATTTAATCTGCTGCCTGCAGGTTTGAGGGCAGAGGGACCCTCCTTTGAACACCATGCTCCTTTGCTAGTCTCACACATCCCAGCCTTTGACGTGTGACCCCCATCACTGTTTGACGAGGGAGTCAGCTCATGGCGCTCTGCTTCTCTGATTACCAGAGGGTGGCGGCCTGGTCCACGTGGTGACAGGAAAGCTTGAGTTAGGCCAGAAGCAGTGTCCACGCAAATCAAGGCATATTTAGAACCCTCAGTTAGTTGATATAATCTGGTTGCTGACCCGTCACTGGTGGGGAACTCCCGGGGGTGGCCCCAGCCTCCTCTGGCAGCTGCCGTGGGCACTGTTTAGAGCAGGAGATGCTGCTGCTGCTGCATAAACCAACTCACTGTATTTCAAGGGCGATGCAGGGTCCTGGCAACACGCCACCTCATCCTGGTGCTGCGGCGGACGCCCTTCCTGTGCATCCCACCTACTATGATTCTACTGAAGGGCTAGTAACCAGAGCTGGTACCCAGACTGGGGCATCAGCGTCCTGATTGCCAGGAGTGTCAGCACCTCATGAGAGGGGACATGGAAGACAAGTGAGGTGCCCAGTCTCTTGCAGGGGGGACACAAACATCTCTCCATACACCCTGACCACACCAGGGGTTATTTATGAAAATCCACTTCTGGGTCCCTGTTTCCAAGCAACCAGGTTACTCCCTTGAGAACAGCTCAGCTGTCAGGACAAAGGGCAAATGGCCAGGGGTCAGGAGGGACCACCAGCTCAACGCTGGCTTCAGCCCTCAGCTGCTGCAGTTCAGCCCCTTGACAAGAATAGATTCTTTTTGAATTTATGCAAATAACTGTATTGCGATGAAAATAAGAATACTCGTTCTAAAATTTTCTCAGTTCTGGAAAGATCAAGTAGGAAAAAAAAGATAAATTTTTCATATTTGTTCCCATGGGTATAAGTCAGCAACTTATTGATAGTTTAAAAGACAAATGGTTTTCTTAAATCGGGAGAAAACAAAACACTAAAGAATCAACGTTTCCAATAAAGAGTCCTAAAAATCATAGTCATCCTCAGCAGTTTTCCATCAGAACTCTGTGACTCTGTATTCAGTTCAATGGTGTGATCTTAGTTCTCGGAAAGCTATGAAGTGAAGTGAAAGTGAGAGTTGCTCAGTGGTGTCCTACTCTTTAGGACCCCATGGCCATAGTCCATGGAATTCTCCAGGCCAGAATACTGGAGTGGGTAGCCTTTCCCTTCGCCAGGGGATCTTCCCAACCCAGGGATTGAACCCAGGTCTTCTGCATTGCAGGTGGATTCTTTACCAGCTGAGCCACAAAGGAAGCCCAAGAATACTGGAATGGGTAGCCTATTCCTACTCCAGGGGATCTTCCTGACCCAGGAATTGAACTGGTGTCTCCTACATTGCAGGCAGATTCTTTACTGACTGAGCTATCAGGGAAGCCCTTTGGAAAGCTATACTTTTCCACAAACCTTGAAGAAACACTTCAAGATTCTTCTTAGAGGAACACTTTTGCAAAAGCATCAGAGCATGATGAATGTCCGTAAATGAGAGAAGGACTTTGAAATGGCCGCGGATGAAGATCTGAGAGTTCATTACGGCACAGTTGGCAAGGAAATCTGGTCACCTCTGTGATTCGCGTCCTCCTGACGACCTCCTCCGACACTGAACAGGGGCCCTGCTTCACAGAAAGACAGGCCATGGGCAGAGGCCAAGGGCACGGGACCCCTGGGTTGTGCGACACACCCTGCCTCGAGGAAGCAGCCGGCCTCTCAGAAGGCCGAACTGCCTTCCAAAGGGATCCTGGATCACCAGCTTAGAGCCAGCTCCTGAAGGGATGTGGCGCCCAGCCTCAGGATGCAGCATATGCTTAAATCAAAGACTTTTCTTTCTCTCTTTAGTTGCTAACTCATGTCTGACTCTTGGGACCCCATGGACTGTAGCCCACGAGGCTCCTCTGTCCATGGGATTCTCTAGGCAACAATACTGGAGGGGATTGCCGTTTCCTTCTACAGGGAACCTTCCCGACCCGGGGAAGGAGACCCTTCCTGGGTCTCCTGCATTGCAGGCAGATTCTTTATCAACTGAGCTATGAGGAATTCTGTATGGGGCTAAGTCCCCAGTAAGAAGAACCCTGGGTACAGAAAGGGGCATGGGGAACAGGAGTGACCCACTCATCATCAGTCCCACTGATCTAACCATAATGAGGAAGTGCATGCTTTCCATCCTTGCCACCCCGAGCTCCTCAGGGTTAAAGCTCTGATCTCCAAAAGGGACACACGCTCTGGCCAGGGCACACAGCCAGTGTCTTATTAGAACCAGAACACTCTGGCCTCCCAGTGCCCCAGGGACCAGAAAGGCAGCATACTGGCCGTGGGATTTGACCCCGACCAGCTGAGAGGCTGTGCTGCTTCGCAGTGGGACGGGGAGATGAGGAAGCAGCCCCAGCGGTCCACTTGGGTGTCTCCCGGTGCCCCCAGGCGTCCTGATGCCAGGGCTCTCTGACCCTGCAGCAACTGCTGTCTGAGAGAAGGGTGTGTGGTGGGACTGCCAAGGGCTGGCTTCCAGGAGTAAAGGTTTGAGCCACCAGGGAAGCCGCTAAGTCCTGCCAAGAGAATGGCTGAGAGCAAGGGGAATTTAGAATAGTGGCTTAGGGAGAGGGTGGCTCCCGACCAGGGCGTGCCCGAAAACAGACGCAGGGCCAGGGGCTGTGCTGATCCCACTGACTATCCTCTTCCACATTTTCCTGCAGAAAGGGAGGCCCGCAGGAACCAGAAGGGGCTGCCCCCTAAACCAGCTGGGAGTAGATGCCTGTGGCACAAGGGGTGCAGCATCGCAGCCACGAGACATGCTCAGCTCAGGAACCAAGGAGCATTCGTTCTATAGGAGTATATTTGTATAAAATTCTAGAAAAGGCAAATCTTATCTACAGTGACAGTAAGCTCTTCTGGAGGTAGGGCAACCGGCTGCAAAGGGGCACGGGAAGATTTTTGCAGTGATGGAAATGCTCTGTGCTCTTTTATCCTCAATCCTCAGGATTCTCTTTATTGTTTTTGGCTGTGCTGCATGGCTTGCAGAATCTTGTTTCCCCAACCAGGGATGGAACCCGCGCCCTGTGCAGCTGAAGTGTGGACTCCTAACCACTGGACCACCAGGGAATTCCTGGAAGCGCCCTATATTCTGATTGAGGTGGCAATTCCACAAGTGGAACTATTTTTATCAAACTTATTTGACTGTATACTTGAAATGGGTGCAATTTACTGCATGTAAATTATGCCTCAATTTACAGGCTCAGCCGCCGCCTCAGCGCAAGGTTGTCAGCCAGCAAAGCCACAATCCATGTGAGCTACAAAATCATTGCTGCTTCCCCTGCACCTTGCGAATCGCCTACAAGAATCTCTCGGGGCCAGCCCTGACCAAACATAGGGGAAAGTGAATTCTGGGAAATGTATTCATAGTTCAGCCTGGCCAACTTTACAGCTTACAGAACCACCACAACACTCCAAACATTCGATGGCTTCCAACTCCTCTCAGTGATTTAACAAAACTTAAAAGGTTCTGGGACTTCCCTGGTGGTCCAGTGGCTAAGACACCATGCTCCCAACACAGGGGGCCGAGGGTTGACCCCTGCTCAGGGAACTAGATCCCACATGCTGCGGCTAAGATCTCATATGCTGTAACAAAGACCCATTGCAGCTAAATAAGTAGATAAAGTATATATATATAAAACATAATGAAAGAACAAAATATATATGATAATATATATAATTCATAATATATAATGAAAGAATAATATTATTTTTAAAAGTTAATTTTGTGACCTGATTTCCAGCAGACCTTCTGGCTTTCCCTCCTTCCGCTTCTCAGGTTACATGTATTGGCATTCAGTGCTGGTGTCTTTCTAGATTCCCCAGTCTTTCCACACTAGGCCTCCTGGCTGGAATATTCTTCCTTCCGTCCCTGTATCCTGGCTGAGACCTGTTCACCCTTAAGGCCTCAGCTGCTTTTAGGGAACCACTTCATCCTTGGTGGCCAGTATACAAAACCACGTCCACAGCTGGCTCGTAATAAACTTCAACTGAACGAACTGTGTGCCAGTGAGAATTACAACTGACGGTCAGTGAAAGAATATGGCTGGAGACTCGGGCACATAGGAGATAAAGTGCTACAGCAGAGATCAGCGGGAAGGTAACGCACGCAGCCCGTTAACATCTCACTTCAGTGCCCCCAGCCTCCCAGGAAACTCGTGGCAGTGCCGAGAGACATTTTTGGTTGTCACCGCTGGGGAAGGAGTCGTCATTGGAATCTAATGAGCGGGGACTCAGAAGCTGTAAAGCATCGTACAGTGTACAGGACAGCTCCCCTTTCCCCAACAAAGAAGTGCCCTGCACAAAACATCCACAGTGCCAAGGCTGAGAAACCCAGAGAAGAATAAAGCGTGCCTGGGTATCATTATACAAAAATATGCATTTATATAAATGTATTATTTCTCAATGCAGTTTACAACAGTTAAAAACATCAGTACTTAATTACACGTGATTTGTCCTACATGCCAGCAATACAAAGTGTTGCATTTGTACCGCCGAAACCGAAGGAATTGGTGAGTGCAATTCGTCTGTTCTCAGATTTCCAGTCCTGTGCCTTGAGTGGCACGTAATTGAGATCAAACTGTGGCTCTGTGCGGTCCAGGTTTAGAGTAGGCGGCAGTTTCCGATGGTAACAAGCCAGGGCGGTAAAGGCGGCCTCGGCCGCCCCGCAGCCCCCAGGAGGTGCCCCGTGGCTCCCTTGGTGGAGGAGACGGCAAGGGCGTGTGCGTGGTCTTTGAAAAGCTGTTTGATGGCTTTGTTTTCAGCAGCATCTCCCAAAGGCGTGGAAGTCGCATGTGCATTGATGTAGGACACCTCTCCAGGGTGGATGCCTGCGTCTTTCACAGCAGCGGCCATGCATCTGATAAATAGGAAAACAGCAGCTGAACTCATCAAAATGACCCTTCATTTCAACAAGCCCATCATCTGTGGGCTGCTCCAGTGGTTCAGTGGTAAAGAACCCACCAGCCAACGCAGGAGACAGGGGTTCAATCCCTGCGTTGGGAAGATCCCCTGGAGAAGGAAATGGCAACCTACTTCAGTATTCTTGCCTGGAGAATCCCCATGGACAGAGGAGCTTGGCGGGCTACAGTCCATGGGGTCGCAAAGAGTAAGACATGACTGAGCGAATGAACACACACTCGTCCGTATGACTACAGATAATGGCTACAGAAATATCCAAGTACACTGGATGAAAAGAACCCTTTATGTTCCCATAACAGAACAGCATCTTGGATTACCACGTGCACTAGAATGCCATCTGCATGGGAATACCAAGGCACCCCCAGTACCCTGGACTGATTCATCACTGTGACATAAACATATAAGCCTATGGATTTTATAATCTCTAATAAAACATATTTCCATTTTATTTGAACTGTCCTCTTTTCCTGAAGGAAAAAGCCATGTAGACTCAACCTCAGAATAATTTTTCTTTGGGGAATTTCTTATCAGTGGGGTATGCATACAGAGTTAAAATAAGGAGAAATTTATAACTATGTTTTAATTTCTTTCACATTTAAATGTAAAACTTAAAAAAAAATGTAAAACTTTGCATATTTTCCAATAATCTAAAAAAAGTCCACACAAAAATGCGCCATTACCTTAATGCTTCAAATATCTTTCAAAACCTTCTTATTCAGGCCATAAGAATTCTAAGTCAATGAGAAGTACAAAGCCAAACCTCCAAACGACAAATTTAAAAATAAACTATTTCAAAAAAATAAATAAAACATTCTCTGGGAAAACCTTTGAAAATCTCATGGATGTTAACACATCCTTTTCCAGTTCTGGGCTGCCTCGATTTCCTTAAGAGGTAGCTTAGGGTATAATCTGAAGTGTGATGAAGGGTTTCAGCAAAACACGACCATCTCCTCATGCAGCTGGCTGCTACGCTTGACATTTCCAGTACCAGCAACTACTCAATAAAACTCAAAAGGATATTCAAACGTTTTCAAATATTTCAAACACGGTAAAACACCAAGGCCAGATACTACCATTTCCCCTAAGTTGAGACTCCAACAGTCTTAGCTGAAGAAATAGGAAGAATCGAGCAGTCTTTACCTGAAGGCACCCTCTCCTCCAGGGTCGGGGGCAGTTATGTGGCCGGCATCCCCGGAGAGTCCGTAGCCCAGAATCTCTGCGTAGACCTGGGCCCCTCTGCGGAGCGCATGCCCGTGTTCTTCCAGGACCAGCACGGCCGCGCCTTCTCCCATGACAAACCCATCCCGCTGGGGATGAAACGGTCGACAGGCGGACTTCGGATCTGCATTTGTGCTCAGAGCCCGGGCTCTGGCGAACCCAGCAAGGGACAGGGGGCTGATGCAAGAGTCCGTCCCCCCGGCCACCATCACGTCCGCATCTCCGTGGGCTACGAACCTGAACGCGTCGCCCACCGCGTGAGCCCCGGTGGTGCAGGCCGTGGAGACCGCGTGGTTCGGGCCCTTGAGCTTATGGCGGATGCTGACTTGGCCTGCTGGCATGTTGACCAGAATCTTAGGGACGAAGAATGGGCTGACTTTACTGTAACCTTTGGTCTGAAACGTCAAAGCGGTTTCTGAAATCACTTCGAGAGGAACCATCCCCATGCCGATTGCGACGCCTGTAGCAGCCTGGTCAGCTTCTGATTGAGGGTGCCAGCCCGCATCTTTTAAGGCTAACTCAGCGGCAGCGATAGCCATCACCGTGGGAGGAGACACGGACTTGGTATCTGATTGGGCACAAAGTTTAGCTCGTTGAACTGCCCTTCATCAGCACCTCGTGGCACGTAAGCGGCAACGCTGCACGGGATGCTCTGGTACTCGTCGCCAACCAGGGAGACGATTCCACTCTCTCCCCGGACAAGGCGGTCCCACACCAGCTGAGTTCCAACGCCAAGAGGGGTCACTAGACCGATGCCAGTGACGACGACCCGCCGACGCAATCCCGGTACTGGTGCGGTTGCCAAAAACCGCCCTTCATTTACTAATCGCTGGCCTGATCTTGCATGTATCAGACGACGTTTGGTAATCCTTAGGAAGATCTGCAAGCCGCCGGACAGCATGGCTGAAATTCAGAGGGTCGGCACCTTTCCTGTAACAGACCACAGCACGCCCAGCAGGTATATCCACTGTGGTTTAGAACACCTTAAAAGGTCCAGGAAGCAACACCCAGAGTGTGGTTTTCAGGGGCTCGGTTGTGAGCTGTTAAGGGAACGCAGGGAAAATAACGTTACTTCATTTTAATTTATACTTATTATCGAACCACCTGTTTGGACGCAGCCCTTTTCAGACTCCAATTACCCTAAGGTATTCGAAGACAAAGGGGTGAAACGACGTTTCATTCGAATCACAGAAACAGAACTTGACTATGAAACACATGCGGGCGCTCCTGGCCTGATACGGGCTGCGGAAAGCAGCCTTTTTCAGGATGGCCGAGACCGTATTACATTTAATGCTTCTGGTATTAACGCAGTAAAACACATTTCGGGGCGTAGTCTTCGAAGTAGGGGTGAGAGGACTTTTTGGATCCTCAGCACGGAGAGAAACAGGATTCCTGCGACCGCGAAAGTCAAGGGCGAGGGGGAGGCCGGGGTCAAGGGACGGTGGCCAACTCCCAGCACCGCCCCAGACACCTGGGGAGCGCGTGGAGAGAGGAACAGACCGCAGGCCCGAGCCCTCCACGCCGCTCTCCGCACCCGCCCCCGACCCGATGGAGCGCCGGAGCGCGAAAGCCAAAGAGGGGCGAGCGGTACTACTGCACCTGGCGCGGCCCGCGCAGCCGCGGTCCCCAGCGCCCGGCGGGCGATGCGCACGCGCACACGAACGTCCGGGCTCGCTGCCGCACGCGCACAGGCACGTCCGCGAGAGCGCGCACGCATGAACGCGAGAGCGCGCGCCCCAGCTGGGCCGAGCGCCCTTCCCCCTGCGTCCCCTGGGCGGAGGGCAGACCTTTCTGGGGGCGGATCCCGCCTCCGGGCCTGTGGCCGCCTCGGCTGCTCCAAGATAAGCTGGAACGCGCACGAAACGCAAGGAGAGAGCATTTTCCCTGTCAAGAGGGAATTTTGTATTTTTTTCTAATAAAGCCCAAATAGTCTCCTGTTGTGGGGAAAAGGGGCACCGTCAGATTCTGCTGAACTCCTAAGGAAGAGTTAAAGACGTTCCTGTGTCCTTCCAGTGATTTCTGGATCGCCCACGGCTGTTTATAGTAGCAAAGTAGGCCGAAATAAAATGCCCAGCAGCAGGAAGTCGGCTGTGAGTTCTGTTGTTGTTAGTCGCTACACCCTCTTTGCAACCCCATGCACCACAAAGCTGTGGTGCACCTAAATGCTCCGCGGCCACTTAAAATAATTCTGTGTGTGACTATTAATGTAGGGCTTCCCGGGCGGCTCGGGGGTAAAGAAAGGCTTGCCGGTGCAGGAGACAACGGGGTTCCATCCCTGGAGAAGGAAACGGGGCAAGCCACTCCGGTGTTCTTGCCTGGGAAATCCCAGGGACAGAGGAGCCTGGATAGCTACAGTCCACGGAGTCGCTAAACATGGACATTTATTAGTGTGGAAAGCATTTATTAATGTGGAAAGCCACTGATACTTTGTTAGAAGATCCAAGTCGTAGCTTGTGTTTTTACTTTTTAAAGGGGAGGGGGGGGGGGGATTGTCTGCAAAGTACGTACAGTAATAGTGATGGCCCTCCCACACACACCTTTCATTCCCAGCTGGTGCAGAGACTTGAGGGATCTTAGTTCCTCCTCCAGGGGTGGAACACAGGACCACCCGCAGTGAAGCGCTGAGCCCCACTGAACCTCCAGGAAATTTCCTCCCACCCTTATTTTTGCTTAGTTTTGTTTCCTATCTTGTCTACAGTATACAAATAAGCCTTTCTAATAATAAACATGTTTACTTTTAAAATTTATTTTCAGATCTTGCGTGGTGCTCAAAATATCACACCCAGTGTCTGACAAGAATGGAGACCGGAATAGAACAAAGAAAAACGTACACATTTATTTTTAAGTCTTCGAAAAATTCAGCAACTTATTTGCTCAGAGCTGACTGAATTTATGAAGAGAAAAATAACATGAGCGTATTTTTTTAAATGGAAGAAGTCAGCAAGGTAGTATTTAATGGAAGAGCAAACTCATTGGAAAAGACTCTGATGCGGGGAAAGATTGAAAGCAAAAGGAGAAGGGGGGAGACAGAGGATGAGATGGTTGGATGGAATCATGGACTCAATAGACATGCATTTGCACAAACTCTGGGAGATAGTGAAGGACAGAGGAGGCTGGTGTGCTGCAGTTCACAGGGTTCCAAAGAGTCAGATGTGACTTAGTGACTGAACAACTCCAGCTCATGTGTTGTCCCAGGTGAGTTTTGTGTCCTTTTTCCTTTTTTAGTTTTTGGTCCTGCTGGGCAGCTTGCAGGATCTTAGTTCTCCAACTAGGGATTGAATCTGTACCCTCATCTCTTAGCAATGAAAGCATGGGGACCTAACCACTGGACTGCCACTGAATTCCCTGTCCTTTTCTCTCCTTTAGACAAAGGGTTGACTATATACTCTGCATCTGAACCTGTCAGGGTATTTGTTTCTTTCTGGGCAATGTCTCTTGAAGCATTTTTTTCCCAAGTAGAGTGCTTTGCCGTCTTTCCCAGCTCTAGAGGATTTGGGAGGAACTCAAACACCCTCTTCCAACAACACAAGAGAAGACTCTAAAAAAAAAAAAAAAAGACTCTACACATGGACATCACTACATGGTCAACACCGAAATCAGATTGATTATATTCTTTGCAGCCAAAGATGGAGAAGCTCAGTACTCTGGCCACCTCATGCAAAGAGCTGACTCATTTGCAAAGGCCCTGATGCTGGGAAAGATTGAGGGCAGAAGGAGAAGGGGATGACAGAGAATGAGATGATTGGATGGCATCACCGACTCATGGACATGAGTCTGAGAAAATCTGGGAGTTGGTGATGGACAGGGAGGCCTGGCATGCTGCAGTCCATGGGGTCACAAACAGCTGGACACGATTGAGTGACTGAACTGAACTGAACTGAAGGCCCATTGACTTTGCATTCCAGAATGTCTGGCTCTAGGTGAGTGATCACACCATCGTGGTTATCTGAGTCATGAAGATCTTTTTTGTGTAGTTCTCCTGTGTATTCTTGCCACCTCTTAATAATTTCTGCTTCTGTTAGGTCCATACCATTTCTGTCCTTTATTGTGCCCATCTTTGCATGAAATGTTCCCTTGGTATCTCTAATTTTCTTAATATTTTAAGAAATAGTGGTTAAAGGATGGGGAGAGAAAGAAGGAAGCCATCAATGATCAAATTTGTTGTTTCGTTTTAACTTCATACACTTCTTGGTCTCTGATAGTCCCCAGTGATTATTAAGCATTAAGAGAGAAAACAAACAGGATATATATTTATATACAAATATTGTTACTTTGGTGTGCAAATTTAATCAAAGAAAAAAATATGCTGAAATTGCTTAGTTTTTCTGTCCTTTCTTTGAAATACCAGTTTGGGCTTATAATTATGTACTTCAAGCATTCAAAATAGGGTGTTTTTAAGCCTATCAGTATTTGAAGGGAAATGGAATTATTTAATATTATTTCCACTGTGTTATACTTGAAATTAATGTAATATTATAACTCAACTATACTTCAATCAAAAAATAATATTACCATATCTATACTAGTACCAGGACTATAATCTTCACAGAGCTGCCAGAATGACTATTATGTAGCAAAGAGCTTGATTTTGCTGCCAAACTAAATAGTTTGTTCTTTGAGTAGGAAGATATCATTAGCTTTTGCTGATACTTTGTTAGGTATGTATGGAGAAGTAAATAATAGTAACCTTGTAGGCGATGGCACCCCACTCCAGTACTCTTGCCTGGAAAATCCCATGGACAGAGGAGCCTGATGGGCTGCGGTCCATGGGGTCGCGAAGAGTCGGACATGACTGAGTGACTTCCCTTTCACTTTTCACTTTCATGCATTGGAGAAGGAAATGGCAACCCACTCCAGTGTTCTTGCCTGGAGAATCCCAGGGACAGAGGAGCCTGTGGGCTGCCGTCTATGGGATCACATAGAGTTGGATACGACTGAAGTGACTTAGCAGCAGAAAAGGAAGAATATTTTTTTCCTCTACCCACTTTTTCCTCTACCCTCTTTTTCCTCTACCCTCTAAGTTTCTCCAGTCAAGATCTTCTAAATTAGGTTGGCAAAAGATGGAGAAAAACAAGCAAGTTTATCAATTGGTGCATCCAAGTATGATTCACAAATTATAAAGGCACCCAGTGATGAGTAAATCAAAGGGCTGGTTAAAACTCGGGTTTGTAGTCTATCTCCAGCTGAACAAAGGAAAAAAGGTTTACGCTTTTGGACAGGGAAAGCAAGCTAAGGGAAGGAACCTAGAAAAAGTATGGTAGCAAGGATTGTTTAATTAAGTTTTGTTCTACAAATTTAAATTAGTGCGTTCTCCATTGATAAGAGTCGCTAAGAGTCCTCTTCCTGGTATAGGAGAGGGAGATACCTTTACAAATGGAAATGTCCTTTATAAAAGGGAAACTCGTGTTTTTGGATGGTTTCCTACAACCGCCTTTGGCTCAAAAGAAAAGAGGCAGATTTGGAGGTAGCATATTCCACTACCCTTCAGTCTGTCTCACAAGCCAAGTTAATAGGGCTTCCATGTTTTCTCAAACCGTGGGAGATTGTGGATCCATGAAGCCATGGAATGAATACTATGTGGGCAAATACTTCTAGACTAGAGGTATTCTAGCAATCCTCTACTCTAAAACCCTTTGATTCTAAACTCCATGAACAGGGGACATAAACAAAGACACTCCCGTATTACAGGATAACTTCTGAGAGTAATTCACTGCTAGAGTCCAAACGCATGGGACAGAAAGACACGATATGTTTAATGAGGGTATTACCAGCTCTTATTTGTGGTTTGCCAAGACGTAAACAAGTGTCTAGTTTAAAAGTTATGTTTAGTATTTGACAAAATGACTTGTTTGGGGTCAAAAAAATAGAAAGAGTCAAGCAACACCCAAACCAGTCATCCTGTTTGTCTCTAAAACTCAACTTGCTGAAAGAACTGGCAAGTTTTAGTAGTAGGCAAAGCTGGTATCATGTGACCCTTGATGACATTGCCTACTTTTCTATAACCCAAAGGAATGATCAAAGTGGAGGTGGGAGCCTAAAGCCTATTTCCAAAGCTCTCACTTGAGAAGTTAGTTCTCTGTAAATCGGAAAATGTAAATTTTGTATGACCATTTTATTGGAGGAGTGGCCTTGGGGTTTCTTGGTGGCTTCCTTCTTTTTTATTTCATCTTTGGAGACTCGCAGCCCCAATATTTTCTTTCTTCCTGGCTTTATTTTTCTTTCTCTCATCTCTTGTACTAATTTTTAGTCTCTGTATCTTGACACAGTCTCATGTTTTCCATAACCTCATCCAAGATGGATTAAAGATTTCTCAGCGTCTTTGTGATCAAGTGTTGTATGTGTGTGGCATCTGTGTTCATAAACATTGGATTTTTTCTCTCAGTGAATTTGAGCAAACAAGGTGGTCTTTAAAACTTTTTATTTCACAATCACATCTTGAATTTTTCAATTAATCTTGACAGACATAAATCCCATTCCTATCTTAATACTCAATGTGAAAGTATTATATTACTAATAATTTTACAATCTGAATATACCGTATTAGTATTGAATCACACAACTGAAGTATGAAATCCTGTTAAAGCTTATTTTCCCTTCATTTCACAAAAGGCAGCATTGACAGCATATTTTGTCAACATTGAACACTGTGGAGAAGGAGTTCTAAATTACATTTTTAATCCATGACACCACCTTGAATAACACGGTGTTCAGAATTCATCTAGATGTTATGAGGAAGTAGTAGAATGATATGAACAAAGTACACTGATGAGTAACTAGTGGCTGAAGTTTCAGGTGGCAGCTATAGGAAAGCTTTTCTCCTGCTGTCCATAATATAGTGATTGAAACCCCCTCTTTCAAATGCAGACCTCCCAGCCTCATTTTAGCAGTTTGTGAAATTTCCCTTGCATCATTGAAATACACTCTAAATGGGGTTTTCTTGAAGACCACCCAGAAGTTACAGCTGGTGTAAAATGCCACTGATTGGTCTAATTTGCATTCATATATAGTCCAGAGAGGAACTAGCCCTATATGGCTTTGAATTTATTTAAAATTACCTTCTTTCCTTCAGGTCAGAATGACAAATAAGAGTTGAGATTCTTCGACTTTGATGAACTCTCCAAATCTGTCTGAAGTTAGGATGACCATATAATTAATCATTCAAACTGGAACATTCCAAAATCAAAAAGGATGTTACTAATAATTATGCTCCATGTAAACTGAGTCTGTCAGAGAAAGGAACAAGGCAAAATGGACACACCCATGAAAGAACTGCAATTCTAGAATCCCTTACCCACATGATTTGTCATGAATCTATTGGCCATCACCAAGTCATTGGTATTCCACTAATAACATAAACTGCATCTTACTCTGGTTTATAGGTGCTGGTTAATTGCTATTAGTATGTGACTGCAACCTAAGTTACGTCTTATCTTCCAAGTTATAATTTAGTTAAATAAATATGTCATATAAAAATCTTTTTCATACACCTTAATTTCATATCTTTTTTTGTAGCAGAGCATTTTTGCCCATACTTAAACTCTATAAGAGAAATATCAATAACCTCAAATATGCAGATGACACCACCCTTATGGCAGAAAGTGAAGAGGAACTAAAAAGCCTCTTGATGAAAGTGAAAGAGGAGAGTGAAAAAGTTGGCTTAAAGCTCAACATTCAGAAAACGAAGATCATGGCATCTGGTCCCATCACTTCATGGGAAATAGACGGGGAAACAGTGTCAGACTTTATTTTTGGGTGCTCCCAAATCACTGCAGATGGTGACTGCAGCCATGAAATTAAAACATGCTTACTCCTTGGAAGAAAAGTTATGACAAACCTAGATAGCATATTCAAAACCAGAGACATTTGCCGACTAAGGTCCGTCTAGTGAAGGCTATGGTTTTTCCTGTAATCGTGTATGGATGTGAGAGTTGGACTGTGAAGAAGGCTGAGCACAGAAGAATGATGCTTTTGAACTGTGGTGTTGGAGAAGACTCTTGAGAGTCCCTTGGACTGCAAGGAGATCCAACCAGTCCATTCTGAAGGAGATCAGCCTTGGGATTTCTTTGGAAGGAATGATGCTAAAGCTGAAGCTCCAGTACTTTGCCCACCTCATGTGAAGAGTTGACTCATTGGAAAATACCCTGATGCTGGGAGGGATTGGGGGCAGGAGGAAAAGGGGACGACCGAGGATGAGATGGCTGGATGGCATCACGGACTCGATGGACATGAGTCTGAGTGAACTCCAGGAGTTGGTGATGGACAGGGAGGCCTGGCGTCGCGATTCATGGGGTCGCAAAGAGTCGGACACGACTGAGCGACTGAACTGAACTGAACCGAAACTATAAGATTAATTAAGATGAAAATGTTTCTCATTTATTTCCCCTTTCTACTTGTATGTGGAGTTATAGCCAGGAAATACCATAGATTTTTTCCGTCTCTTCTCTGTGTCCTTTGCATGCTTCTACACTGTATCTTCAAACACTGCATCTATATTTCTTTTAAAATAAAGGGAGAATTAAATCATTAAATGAATTAGTTTAAAATGTCACCAGAAAAATCCTTTTTCTTCTTCTTTGATTTTGAGCCTTTTCAAACCTCATCATCCAAAATATATTTGCAGACTTCATTTCTACTATCTGGAACGAAATAACTGGACTTGAGTTTCACACTAACATAATGCAATTTTCACATAGAGGTAAAGCCTAATATTGTTAGCATTTTTGTTCCTGTGATAATACGCTGCTCTGTGAAAACACCAAACATTGTGCTATGAAGATACAGTAGTCAATCATATATTTACTGAGCAACCCACATGGGCAGCTGACTGGATGACGCAGGATACTGTGCTCGGACCAGGGTGAGTAGAACATCATGGGATAGGGTAGCTGGTACAGGGTGTCAGGGCGTGGTGAAGAAAGATGAAGAAAGCCTCTGCAAGTGGGAGGGACCAGAACTCTCAAAGGGAGAACAGTTACAAGTAAGGGAACCAATGTAATAATATTAATAGATAATGAGAGCCAGGTTCCTTAGTGTTAGGGAAATAAGTTACAGGAAAAGTGAGAAATCTAGAATGAAGCTTATAGTTTGAATTGGAATTAGAGGTATTGGTATAAACTGACATATACCTACATACATAGATTTAAAAATAGAGATGAAACTGTGTTAATGAGCATATATATACACACATATAGAATATCTATTTCTATTCATACATATATTCCCTAACTCTTGCTGCTGAAGGGTACCAGGAATAAACAGCAGCATCCCGTATCAGATCTTGTTTTCTAAATGCCTTGGTCCCCTAAAGGGAATAAGGACTCCTTGGAGAACTAATTCATGCTGACTGCAATTAGAAAGGATCCCTCTAATGGTTAGAGGCTAACTTTTGAATCCTCATGGTGCTTTGCACTGATTTAGTGGAAATGAAGGGGCTGCTTTATGCCAGAGGTATTTGGATACCCATACCCCCTTTAAGACAAGAACTTGTCTGCTAGATCTTTCTGAATGCTTTGTAACTAGGTGTTTCTTGGACATGATAGGGTCTCAATAAATGACAGTAGAAGAAAGGAAGGAAGGAAGGAAGGAAGGGAGGGAGGAAGAAAAGGTGAGTTTTCCAGATTTGTATTTTTTAATATGTATTTAACAAAATGTGTTCAACAAAGTCCTCATAAATATCACATTAGGCATAAAGTATTATTGCCAAAAATATGGCCCAGCCATTGCATGGGACAAGAGTTTCCAACAAGTAATCGCACTCTGCTGGCAGATCTTGAAAACTTACTTGGCTGACCTCCGGTGTCACTTACCAGTAGACAGAGAGATAACCCACAAGGATAGCTTGCACACCATTCTAGTCAAGAATTTCCTACCTGCCTCCCTTCTTATTCCTCTGACAAAAGATTTCAAATCTTCATGGAAATAAAAACTAGCACTTCACAAAATCTTTGAGAACTTCTGATAGATTCGGTCTTAGACACATCCATTCCACAGAAGCCCCTTTACATGAAAAACAATTGAGATGAGTAGCACCAGGAATAATCATAAATGACAAAAGTCTTCCCTCTGCTTTTATGCTGCTGCTGCTTTAATTATGATTTTATTGAATACAATGTCCACCAAGCATTCAGACAAAATTACAGAAGGTCAGACATAATTTTTTCTTACAGAATACTTGCTATATGCACATCCAGTCCTTTCAATAAATGTTTGTATTTCCAAGTAACGTCTAATAAGATGATCTATGTTGCTTACATGGCTATAAAAGCATATGTAGAAAATTTTGGACAAAAGTTTAATATTCATCATTTATGGGTTAAGACCGAATAAAAGAAATTTAGGTAAACCTTATAATTCTACAATTATATTTCTGACTTTATGCCATATTGGCAGTATAACATTTATCAAAGAGACATAGAATATTATAAACTCCTTATTTTACAAATGGAGAAACTGAGGGCAAGTTTTACCATCACAATAATCATTTAGTACCAAATGTAAATGAACCCATTATTTTTTCCGCTGCATGTTATACTTGGTTTCCTATTGATTTTGCATGTGTTATTTTCAAGATTTACATGTGAATCTTCCCATTTTGATGGTAGCTGCACCTCATAGACAAATAGCAAAGAGAAAAGCATTATAACAAAACAAAATTTTATTGATCTTGGATCCACAGCCATTTGAAAATTCTTTGTCAATATAAAAAAAATTTAGAATGACTTGTGCTTAATATACAGATCAGATTGTTTTATACACAAAATGCATTTATACACATATGTATTAATTTGATTTACCTGTTTAACTTAAAACTATGATTATAGCCTCAAGGTAGATATCATATTTGCTCAGGCTGGCAAAATAAAAATTACTTGAAGCTTTCAACTTTTAAATATTTTATGAAATGATCAATATACTTTTTGTGGTAAAATACAAAAGGCAATGACAACTTGACCTACCAGTAAACAATTTTATGTTTTACTTTAATTACAACTCATAAATCTTTAATTATGAGTGTAAAGAAGACCCACAAAATAATTACCAGCACTTTCCCTTTGATATTAATGTATCATATTGTCCTGTGTAATTTAAAATCAATGTTAACAACTAAGTCATATTTTAGCAATATAAAACATCTTGGAAAAGAGAGTCATCGACTATTATCTGGCTAAAACACTGCTTCGTTAGGCATTTTGATATGTAATTGATACTCATCTCTCTGCCTACATGCCCTCTCATCTCTTTCTCCATGGAGTGCTTAATAAAATTGTGGAAACAGTCAATTTATGGAGAATTTCCTCTGTATCTACCAAACTGTCAAAATTATTTTGCTTAATTAAGGCCACAGAAAAGTGAAAGTGAAAAGAGAGTGAAAAACTTGACTTAAAACTCAAAAAACTAAGATCACGACATCCAGCCCCATCACTTCATGGCAAATAGATAGGGAACAGTGGAAATAGTGACAGTTTTATTTTCTTGGGCTCCAAAATCACTGCAGATGGTGACTGCAGCCATAAAATCTAAAAACGCTTACTCCTTGGAAGAAAAGCTATAACAAACCTAGACAGCATATTAAAAAGCAGAGACATTACTCTGCCAACAAAGTTTCCTCTAGTCAAAGTTATGGTTTTTCCAGTAGTCAGTCACATATGGATGTGATAGTCGGACCATAAATAAAGCTGAGCACTGAAAAATTGATGCTTTTGAACTGTAGTGTTGGAGAAGACTCTAGAGAGTCCCTTGGGCTGCAAGGAGATCAAACCAGTCCATCCTAAAGGAAATCAGTCTTGAATATTCATTGGAAGAACTGATACTGAATCTGAAGCCCAATACTTTGGCCACCAGATGCAAAGACTTGACTCATTGGAAAAGACCCTCACGCTGAGAAAGACTGAAGGCAGGGGGAGAAGGGGACAACAGAGGATGAGATGGTTGGATGGCATCACCGACTCGATAGACATGAGTCTGAGCAGGATTTGGTGATGGACAAGGAAGCCTGGCGTGCTGCAGTCAATGGGGTCACAAAGAATCAGACATGACTGAGCGACTGAACGAATTGAACTGACTGAAGGCCACAGAAACAATTCTTAAATCATGAAGTTGTTTTGAGGACTTCTCTTCAACTGTATAAAGTAGAATAATTTATGTTTTATCTAATTAATAGAAAAAATCATGCAAGTACTTGGATGAATAATTCCTGTCATGGCCCACTGTGGATAATCTCTTGTTTCAGATCTCTGTTAGTGCTTCCTCAAAGGTGAATTTGTAGTTTTTTGCCTTTTATTTGTCTGTTTTTGTTTGCTTCTTATTACATGCTAATTCTAAGTCCAGTGCCTAGCACAGTTCAGTTCAGTTCAATCGCTCAGTCGTGTATGACTCTTTGCTACCCCCACGGACTGCAGTGCTAGGCCTCCCTGTCTATCGCCAGCTCTCAGAGTTTACCCAAACTCATGGCCATTGAGTCGGTGATGCCATCCAACCATCTCATCCTCTGTCATCCCCTTCTCCTCCTGCCTTCAATCTTTTCCAGCATCAGGGTCTTTTCAAATGAGTCAGCTCTTCACATCAAAGTAAGCACAAAGCAAATTTGGTAAAATAACATTGAATGTTTATCATAGCACTTATAATCCTCTTACTATTAGAACGTACATATCAATATTAAAGTATATACAAAGTAAACTCTTAGTACTGAATAGATGGATAAAATTGTGGATGGCTAGATGGATTATATTTATCAGTCATCTAGAAAATATGTGAGCCATTTAACCTTTATCTGTGAGTAATTAGATGTTTTCACTGTAATTTTGATGTGACTTCAATAACAACTTCTGCATCACCAACAAATGTATTCAAGTCCCAGACTTCTCTATTCAAGCAATAATAAAATTCCAGTGTAATAAATAATATATAGCATTAGACTATGACTCTTTGACATATGTTCTTTAATATATATTTAGATGTTATAATGAGAGCATTCCCAATGGCTCTGGGAAAAGGTTCTAACAAAGGTAGATATTGAATGTTAATTTCACTCTATTAGTAATATAACAGATGACCCTGAGTGAATTTTTTTTTTTGCTGTTGGCTGGTACCATTTTGGAACACTTGTATAATACTGTGAGAAATAGACAAGTCCATTTTATTGATTTGTCATAACATTAAGCATAATAAATTAGAGTAAAAAAATAATTTTGGCAAATACTGTACCCCAGTTTGTCCTTCTGTTTAGGTCAACATTCAGAAAACTAAGATCATGGTATCTGGTCCCATCACTTCATGGCAAATAGATGGGAAAACAGTGGCTGACTTTATTTTGGAGGATTCCAAAATCACTGATGATGGTGACTGCAGGCATGAAATTAAAAGATGTTTACTTCTTGGAAGGAAAGGTATGACCAACCTAGACAGCATATTAAAAAGCAGAGACATTACTTTGCCAACAAAGGTCCGTCTAGTCAAGGCTATGGTTTTTCCAGTAGTCATGTATGGACATGAGAGTTGGACTATATTGAAATCTGAGTGATGAAGAATTGATGCTTTGGAACTGTGGTGTTGGAGAAGACTCTTGAGAGTCCCTTGGACTGCAAGGAGATCCAACCAGTCCATCCTAAAGGAGATCAGTCCTGCATGTTCATTGGAAGGACTGATGTTGAAACTGAAATGCCAAAACTTTGGCCACCTGATGCGAAGAGCTGACTCACTTGAAAAGACCCTGAGGCTGGGAAAGATTGAAGACAGGAGGAGACGGGGACGACAGAGGATGAGCTGGTTGGATGGCATCACTGACTCAATGGACAGGAGTTTGAGTAAACTCCGGAAGTTGGTGATAGACAGGGAGGCCAGGTCCATGGCCAGGCAGTCCATGGGTTGAAAAGAGTCAGACATGACTGAGCGACTGAACTGAACTGAACTTATGTCATGGATGATGATAGCTGCTTGAATTCTCTGATTATCTTAGTCTTAACCTAAACCCTTCTCTTTTTTTCAACAATTTTTATTTGAAGTCTTTAAAAATTATATTAATGTTCATAGTGCTTTAGTCAGTAGAATATAAGTATCATCTAATCTTTCTTTTCATTTTGTATGTTCCAGGCCTTAGAGTTATGTTTGTCAACATCAGTGATTTTAGAGAGAATGACAGATATAGAGAATTCGGAAGACAAGTACTGGACATGTGCTGATCCAGACAAGCATCTTGATTTTTGTCTTGTAAGTTGGTTTTTAAAATATTACTTCTTAATAGCAGTTTTGTTGGTTTGATTCTTAACAGGAAGATATTTTAAAACTCCCATTCATTAAGAATTCTGACTGAAGTTTGTGTCTTATTATAAGAAAACTCCAAACATAATTAAACCGTCACTATTTTAGTTCCATTTTACTAAAAGATTTTTTAGTAAATTATTAAAAAAACAGTATTAGGCAGAGTCTATAAAGACTCTTAAATTTAAATAAAATTCATCTATATATATTTATCAGGCTATAACATAAAAAGCTATTCTATGGGGGAAAAAGTCATTAATATTGTTAATAATAAACCAGCCAAATTTGTTTAGAGATTATATGTAGTAAAAAATATAATGCACCAAAGTTATATGGCATCTGGACCAAGTCTAGCTAGAATTTTCAGTATTTAGGACATGTGCAATTTCTACCCATGTCAAAATGTGATACATTTGCTTTTTATGTTGTATAAAGAGAAATCCTTGGTTAATGTTTGGAATCAAAGTTCATATACATCTTCCAGTATCATTTGGTCCTCTCTGCTTCTTGTTCTTCCTTCACCTCTGCCTGTCTCAGCTGGATCTGAAATTGTCTTGAAGTCAACGACTTCTGCATACTAAGGAAGCTGAACTGAACCTTTGATCACTGGTATTCACTCTCAAAACAGAAAGAGATTAAAAGAGAAGAGGGGTCACACAGCTCTCAGAGAGAAAAGATTTTTAAAATTCCAAAACTATGTTTAAATTTTTAAAATAAAACAGCCTGGTTCTGTTGACTGGGTTCATTGTTACCATTTTAAGATCATTACTGAAAAAGTATTGAACCAAAAACATTTTTAATGCCTTTTTATTGCTTATTCATGTTCAGTCACCTAAAAGAAAAGCCTCAAAATGATCTCTTTCCTGCCTGCCCAGGAAATACCTGGGTTGAAGGAAAATCAACCTCATCAATAAACATATGTTTCCATGTGCCAACATAAGGGTGGCAAACTATTAGATTCTCTCAAACCTGTACAAAAACAACAAAGTTAGCAACACACTGAGCTTCCTAGCAGTCTGAGTTTCCCACAGTGGAGTTCTTTTATTGACAAGAAGCTATGATTTGTGTTACCAAAAAATGTCAGCTCCTAATTTGGATGAAGCTGAGATGAATTATACATAGAAGCAGTGTGGTCTATGGTGAATGAGGAATCTCAACAAAATCAACCGCTGACATGCTGAGTGCTTTGAATATATCAATCATTATCCATCTGCCTCAATTTAAATGTTCAAACAGCAGGGATGTGCAGAGAACTAATTATTAATATGTGCCCATAAACTGTTTTGAACTTCTCTTAGAAAAAAAAATAAAGAGAAAACATTCCTATTTGTCTATGGCATTATTTTGCTTTCTTTGAAGCCAAAATATGGTCCTCGTCCTCCACTTTTCCTGGCTCCCTGAGTCCCTGTTGCCTCACTGTTCCTGTCTGATTTATCTTCTAAATGGTCATTTCTCATGATTTTCTGGTCATTTCTTATAGGATGTTTTGTATTATTCCCCAGCTAAAGAACTAACAAGAATAAGTCGGATGCGTGTGTGTGCACAGTGGTAGTCTGCATTGTTATTTCACTTATTTCAAGTAGTAAGAAAGCTCCAGTTAAGGAGAGCACAGTTACTTTTCTTTTCAGAAACATAGATTAGACGGGAAAGAATTGGGCTAGTTCCCTGACCCTAACTGCCATTAAAATTATATCCTGATAAATTTCTCAATATGTGAAATCTTAAACTCTAACAAAGAAATCTAAGCACATGCTAGGGTGGGGGCCTAGAAATAGAAAAAAGAAGTGACACAGAATAATATAAAACCATGAGACAGACAGTGATGGATAGTGTATCCAAGAATACATGTAGCCAAGTATTACAGACGCCTGAAGTTCGAAGGAAGGAACCACTGAGCTAGAATAGCACTTAGGTGAAATCCAAAATTCATAGAGCCAAAGGGAATTGAGGTCACCTGTCAAATGGAATGATACTGAGAGAATCATGTCAGGAATTCTAGACTCAAATGAACCCCGCTGTCACACACACACATCATCCTGGCAACAGAACAGCAAATATAACTAAAGAGTAAATGTAATCTGTCCTGTAAAAAGGCATCATCTTCCCTGGGAAAGCAACTGAAATACATTGGGTAGTTTAAATCTACAGTAACCAAAAGGTCCATCTCACATGTATCATCAAGCAAAATAAATATGATTTTATATGGTACAACTTTCATATGAAGAAATACAGCTAAGACCTGCAATAATATGACCCCACTACACAGGAAATGTGAGCCTACACCTGCATTCTGAATGTGTTTCCCTCAGTAGTCTTTGTGGGAACATTGTATGGGGAAGGAGAAGCCATTAGAATTGACATTATTGAGCAGATTCCAGTAGCAAAATCTTTTAAAAAACTAAACCATAAGCAGGGACTTAGTCTGAACCACAGAAAAAAAAAAATAAGACAAAATTTTCATAAACCAGAGTCTGCTAGTCTTGGACATTTTGCAAATGGAAAATTCTACATTATGTTAAATTTTAAGTTGCTTATTTAAGGTTGATATTTTACATCTTGAATTTACACTGCCATCATTTCATAAACATCAAAGCAAATCTGTTTAAGCTTTTTCTCTTCCCTCATCCTCATACCAAAGCTGAAAGCTGAGTAGGAAAAATCAATCTAGCCGATTATAGGTAAATGAATTTATTCTTGCCCGTGTTTCAATATGAAATGTCAGAATTGTGGAGAGAGGTTGGAGGAGAATAGATCTAAAAATAATAGTGAACAATGTGTATCTGATGATCTGGTCAAGAAGGACCAGCAGCTAATCATTAAGGCTTCCCACCACCCATAATTGAAGATATTGAAGTAGCCTGGTTTTGAGTACTCTCAACCATCGCAAAAACCCCTGGAATGCCCAGCTGTCACTGTTTTGGCACAGGCAGTATTGTTTCTTCTCCCTCCAGGCCCACACATCTCCTTTGCCTCCCTCAGTTATTTTTACAAGCCACCAGCCCTTCCAACAGCTTTCCCTGCTGTGTCTGGGGTGCAGTCCTTTAGAGATTTCCTACCTAATTTGTTTATACTTCACTGAGAATAAGCTAAAATCTACTGGATCAGAGGAGAATTATCCTTTCATCATTATCATTATTGTTAAGGTAATACAAAAGAAACTCTAAGGCATGACCTCCCTGCATAGCCATATGGCTTACACTGCACACCACACAACTTCATGGGACAACGTTCACACAAACGGTGATGTGAATGGTGCCTCCAGATGTAAAATGCAGTAGTTCCATTCTATATGTCCGTAGAAGTGTAGAGAGTTTAAAAATCTGATAAAACTGAGTCTCCCTTCTCAAACACCCTCCTACTATTCTTCTCAATGAGGTGCATAAATCACTCTTGTATTTTATTTTACTTTATTTTTACTTTTCAGCCTTACCCCATGACATGTAGGCTCTAAATTCCCTGACCAGGGATTGATTGAACCTGCACCCCCTGCATTGGAAGGCAGAGTCTTAACCACTGGACCACCAGGGAAGTCCTTTGATCACTCTTTATTTTCAAGTTGAACACAATACAATTTCCATATTCTTTCATGATATCAATAACCTCAGATATGCAGATGACACCACCCTTAGGGCAGAAAGCAAAGAGGAACTAAAGAGCCTCTTGATGAAAGTGAAAGAGGAGAGTGAAAAAGTTGGCTTAAAACTCATTCAAAAAACTAAGATCATGACATCTGGTCCCATCACTTCATGGCAAACAGATGGAGAAACAATGGAAACAGTGACAGATTTTATTTTCTTGGGCTCCAAAATCAAACTGCAGCCATGAGAGTAAAATATGCTTGCTCCTTAGAAGAAAAGCTATTACAAACCTAGACAGCATATTAAAAAGCAGAGACATTCCTTTGCCAACAAAAGTCCATCTTGTCAAGCTATGGTTTTTCCAGTAGTCATGTATGGATGTGAGAGTTGGACTCTAAAGAAAGCTGAGCACTGAAGAATTGATGCTTTTGAACTGTGGTGTTGCAGAAGATTCTTGAGAGTCCCTTGGACTGCAAGGAAATCAAACCAGTCTGTCCTAACGATCAGTCCTGAATATTCTTGGAAGGACTGATGCTGAAGCTGAAGCTCCAATACTTTGGCTACCTAATGCAAAAAGCTGATTCGTTGGAAAAGACCCTGATTCTGGGAAAGAGTGAAGGCAGGAGGAGAAGAGGATGACAGAGGATGGGATGGCTGGATCGCTGAATGTGAGCAAGTTCCATGAGTTGGTGATGGACAGGGAAGCCTGGCATGCTATAGTCCACGAGGTCACAGAGTCAGACATGACTGAGCAGCTGAACTGAACTGAACTGATATTATTTAAAAAACTAAAGAGGAAGAAAATCTTAAGTATCTACTTTTTCTTACCAAGGATAACATTTCAAAAAGAAGAAAAGATGTTTAGTTTGTTTTGTTTTTCAGCTAGTATATTTACCAGAGCTCAACGAGAATCTTCTTTACTTTTAGCGTGCTAATGTACCAATTGCATTTTCTGAAAAGAACATTTTAATTCTGTGAATAGTCTTCACATATTATTATGTAAAGTGTCCGTTTTAATTCAAGTTAAATTATCTCAGAGTTAAATGGTTCTATTCATATCTACTAATCTTAAAGGTCAAGAAAATGATTGAATTTTTATTGTATTTAGTTTGCAATCAAGCTAAATGTGGGTCAGCTATTAACAGGTGCCATTATAAATCTAAAAATTACTACCTTAATGAACATTCCCTAATGTAGTCAAGGAAGTGAAGGATCCTGGGAGTGATACATCTCCTTTTCCTGTTCCTTCAGGCAATACTGAGAAGAAGGACATCATATATGTCTCTCACTGATAACCTCCAGTCTGAAGGGTATTTCCTACTGAGGAGGAAACCATGACAAGGCGAAGGACAAAGAATGTCTTCGTAGATTGAAACCCCTTCCCTCACAGTAAAGAGATTATAACACACCAGAAGTCAAAAGAACTCCCTAAATTATCCATTTTTCTCTCATTAAAAAGAGCAAGAGAGACCCACGTAGTGACTTCCCTCCCAAATTTGTATCCCACTGCAAATGCTTAGCAGCATTGAATAAAAAAGGGGAAAAACAAAGACACTAAGATTTTAATAATCTAAAATGAAAACTAATTAGAAAACCCTATGAGAAGGTCATCTGTGGTTTGACAATTAGAGAGCACCAGAGTTTCTTGGAAGAATTCTTAAATTTTGACCTCTACGTTTATCCCACAGACAAAGGAAGAAAGGCAGAGAGACAAAAGGAAAGAGAGAGGTGTGTGGGAGCTGCCGGAAATGAAGGCTCAGTAGAAGAGAATCTAGAACCCCAGGACATCCTCCAAGAAGTGGGGGTGTCATCTGACGCCACTCATCTCCACAGGGTATGTTGGTGGGTCCTTCAGATAGATCCAAAGCCTAGTACACCCTCCTAATTTAGGCCCTTCTTCCAGATTCTCTTGACACACACTCAGTCCCTTTGGGCTGGTTTCTGGGAAAACTCAAGCCTATCCATCTCTTTCATGCACTCACTTGACCCACAGAAGATTCTTAAATGTTTGACTCCCACAAAATTGTAGAGTACAACGTGACCAACCGCTGGCTCCCCAATCTTTGCCTCACTAGCAGAGGAGACAGACCAGTCTGATTCATGCCTTCAGAGTTTTCCAGAGAAGCATAAGCACAAGACTCCTCCTTTTTCATACAGCTGTCATGTTCTAGATAATTCTTTTGACTCTCCCTCACCTGACTTATGGAGAAGGTGATAGCAACCCACTCCAACATTCTTGCCTGGAGAATTCCATAGACAGAGGAGCCTGGTGGGACAAGCCACTGAGCACACACTTGACTTAAGACACAAGAAATGAATTACTCTCCCATACTACTCAAAAAATTTCAAGTAACTTACTTGGTTAACCTCTTGCCTCCTCTTATATGGATTAAGCTGTGTGGTGGTCACAGATCCATATGTCAGCTGCTTGGTGTTTGCCTGAAAGATATATCTAGCACATCTATTTAGATGATAAACCACTTATCGCCCATTGGCCTCAGCTTTAAGGTTGAGTCCATGTTCTGAACTATAAAGATCACTCCTATTTGCTTTATCTTATTTGATATTTGAAAATTTTTGCTTAAAATGTTTGTTTGTGGCTACATATTTTGTGTTGGTCTAACTCACACTGGCTAAACTAGAATGCCTGGTTTTTCTTCAAAGATTAAAAGAGGTAAAGTACCAGAGGGACCATGATTTGAGCCTTTTGGTTTAATGGTTCAATGAAATGTCAAACAAGAAGTTCTCTTTATTTATTAATTAAAACAACCAATTCTTGCTAACTTCAGTTATAATGTGATAAAAATTATATCTTCTGTCATAATCACATATTTTAAAATACCAAAGGAGGTAAAATATGATGACGTCTATGAGATGACACCACCCTTATGGCAGAAAGTGAAGAAATAAAGAGCCTCTTGATAAAAGTGAAAGAGGAAAGTGAAGAAGTTGGCTTAAAGCTCAACATTCAGAAAACTAAGATCATGGCATCTGGTCCCATTACTTCATGGCAAATAGATGGGGAAACAATGGAAACAGCGGCTGACTTTATTTGGGGGGACTCCAAAATCACTGCAGATGGTGATCACAGCCATCAAATTAAAAGACGCTTACTCCTTGGAAGGAAAATTATGACCAATCTAGATAGCATATTCAAAAGCAGAGACATCACTTTGTCAACAAAGGTCCATCTAGTCAAGGCTATGGTTTTTCCAGTAATCATGTATGGATATGAGAGTCGGACACAAAGAAAGCTGAGTGCCGAAGACCTGATGCTTTTGAACTGTGGTGTTGGAGAAGACTCTTGTGAGTCCCTTGGTCTGCAAAGAGATCAAACCAGTCCATCCAAAAGGAAATTAGTCCTGAATATTCATTGGAAGGACTGATGTTGAATCTGAAACTCCAATACTTTGCCACCTGATGTGAAGAACTGACTCATTGGAAAAGACCCTGATGCTGGGGAAAATTGAAGGCAGGAGGAGAAGGGGACGACAGAGGATAAGATGGTTGGATGGCATTACTGACTCAATGGACATGAGTTTGAGTAAACTTGGGGAGTTGGTGATGGACAGGGAGGCCTGGTGTGCTGCAATCCATGGGGTCACAAAGAGTCGGACACAACTGAATGACTGGACTGAAGTGAACTGAACTTTTAGCCTACGCATTCATGTCATCTCTAGACCTCACTTTGTTATTTATGCAGCAGATATGCCAGGAGCCCTTCATATGCCAGCTTTCCTCTTCTTTCTAGGCACACAGCTAGACTACATTTCCCAGCCTCCCTTGCAATTCAAGGTGGCCACGTGGATGAACTGCTGTCGCTGAAATGTGTGCAGAAGTGACGTGTGCCTTGGAGGACAATCTCATGAAAACTCCCCAGATCCATTCATCTATGTTCTTTCTTCTCCTGTCTGGCTAGAAAGGAGATGACCCTTGGGGAGACGATGACAGCCCTGCTTAGTGAACACAAACCTGCGCACCTTCTCAGAATGTGTTACTGTCTCGTTCTTTCCAAAGCTACCTATCGCTGCCTGGGCCATTCTGCAACTGCCTTTACTGATACAGTTGATGGGTTCTCCAAGCTGGATGGAGACCCAGAAGAGTGCCCAGGCTTCCCACATGACCCTCGTGGCCTACTCATGCTACGTATTATGATCCTCTACACTTCTGCATAATACGCCATGCTGTATCTTCAGTGACTGGCTCCCTGCGTGGTCCTGCCCAGCTGACCATACAGACTAGAAGTGTCAGCCCTGTAGCGTGAAACTTGACTGTAAGAAACATGAAACAGAAAGACCAACCTTGGTGGGTTAAGTGGCTCCTCACTTAGAGAAGCCCTCTCTGCTGGGCCCCTGTTCTTCTAGCATGTCTTCAGGAAATGTCCACAGGGGGATTTTCTGCTTCTCTTCACCCCTTTTCCTTCTCCTGGACCCAGTGCCTTATGCCTTTTGTCCTTACCCATGGTATTCAACATTCTTTACTCTTTTTTTTCCTGGTTTTAGAGTCCCACATTCCCCTATGGACTACTTTTACTCCAGAGTGAGGATACTCCAATCCATGTATGTTTCAGGGAGAGAGTTTCCATCATAGAGGCAAGTATATTGTGACATATTGTGTATGGTTATCTCTTTCCCTTTGTTTGAAGAGTCAATCTGGTTAGCAGTAAAATGATAGAGAATATGTTTATCTTACTCAGACTATTTGAAGTAGGAAGAATGTGATGACAACTCTGGGTCAATAGCTCTAAAAACATGACCTTTAAATGAACAAAAAATTCCACTGTTGTGAGAGGGAATGAATTTAGTCAAAAGAACAAGGATATAGAGAACTGTGCTATACACTTGATTCTGCAAAAGAATCAAGACAGAACATTCTAAGAAGAAAGACTGAACTTTCTAAAAGGACCCCAGGCAGGTTTGAATCTTTATGTTATACCTTCTGCTTCTTTTCTAGGCCCTCTTTATGCCATGTTTTCTTTGATTTTGAGCCAAGATTTAGCAACTATCTCCCCTTACTAACCATATCATTTTTGACAAATAATTAAATTTTTTAGTTTTAACATTTCACCATAAAAATATGAACAGTATTTACTTCCATTAGTTTTAGGAGGATCAAAAAATAATACACTTAAAATATTCCAGCATATGATGTATCACATAAGTACTAAGTAATATGTTATGTCCCTCCCTTTCCTTGCTCTTCATTTCATCTTCCTTTAGATAATTGAAACTATGGGGCAAAAAAAGAAAAGAAAAGAAACTATGAATCAATGCTGAGCATGATCAGGAAAGGTAGGTCATATCTGATCACAGTAAGGAAGTTAAACTGCTCTTGCCACGTGTATGTGAGAGTCCTAAGGTAGGAGAAGTGCCTACTATGTGAATAAATGGACTTCTTACAATATCAACTGCATTGGTAACTCTGGTACTTGTTAGAGTATCAAATTCTGCCTTCATGGTTTACCCTCTTTCTCAGTCACAAAGGGAAGGATAAGGAAGTTTCTTCTGATCAGGAAGTTTCTCTCGTCCTTTAAATCATTGTACATTTTTGTACTTATCTTTCAAAGACAAAGCAGACTGCATTAAGAGAAGTCAGACAAGTAGAAAATAAACTGTACTGCAAAATGTTTTCTCTCTATTGACAACTAAGTGGAAATTGAAATAAAGCAGGGGATAGACAATTTAGTCAAATGATAAGCATGATTAATGTTCTAAGCAATTACTAACCAAGTCAACGCATGTATTTTACTATTTGTTAACAGCCCCTAGGGCTTTTGGTCCAGTTGGTTTTAACAAGCTCCAACCAGAATCCTTAAAATCACACAAAAAGCTACTTCCTGGACTAGAAACAAAAGAGCTAGGTAAATAATAAGGTAAAGGAGTTTATGATTTGTATATTTCATATCAGTTTCTATCTCTGATTAAGCTCAGTTCTTATAGACATGTCACATAGTCTCTCTGTACATTTATTTCTATCTCCATCTGTAAAATGGGTTCATCAAACAAGCCTCCAAAGGTTCTGCTCTGTACGATCCTGTCTCTCACCAGGCCAAAAGTCCTAAACAAATTAGTATCTAACCTGTTTATGTAATTAATACCCTTCATTTTCTCACACACTCTAGTATCTAATAATCCAAATAGTGGTAAACAAGCAAATATATATATATATATATATATACACACACATGCTTTTTCAATCCAGGTATTGTGTCCACTTTAATTAATATCAATAAACACTTAATGCTTCCATTTCTTACCATGAGCAGATAAGAATATCAGATGCTACCTTTAGTTTATTTAGGTCAAGCACGGTGCCAGAGAGGCCACATTTGTAAAATCAAGCTCCCATATCATTCAGTTAATACAGATCTATTATCTAGTCACACCGTGCTTTCTTAATCCTAGAACCACACAATTAAACACATACACTCCTTGGAGAAAAAGAACAAGCAAGAGATTATAGGTCCATTAGACAAAACCTCAGGGTGAGCTACTGGCCTCTAAGGGAAAGAAATAAGCCATCTACCCACTCTCTTTTCCACCTGATAGAGAAATTCTGACCCTAAGTTAGGTGTCTACAATTCTGAGCTTTTTAAAACTTTAGTCAAATTAAAAGCAGCCCATATGGCAGGATTTAGGAGTTTCACTTCTAACCCTTAAAAAACAATCACTATTCAATTATCTTGTGCTCAGCAGTCTTGCTTATTCTTATGCCGACACCCTCTGTGTACAGAAGGTGACTCCCTTCCTTCCAGCTTAGCCTAATGAACACCCCATATAAATACTGTTTCTTTAAAAAAAAATCAAAGGTTCCCCACTGCTGTAAATAACTTTTATATTGAGTGAACCTTGGCTGCTCAAGAATAATAAAAGGAAAGGAAAGACAGAGACACCAGAACAGTTGACAGATTATGGTTGCCAAAGTTTAAAAAATACGATTCTTTCTCAGAAGTAAGGTACCTAATACTATATTTTTTTTATCACTAATGTGTTTAAATTGCTTTTTATGAGGATGTTATAATTTTGATCCCATCAACATAATCTGAATTGTTGAGTTTGAAGCTGAGAGTGTGAAGGGAGAATATTTAGTAACTGCAAATTTTTATATACTCTGTTAGTAATTACTGTAGTTTCATAAATGCTTTTATGTACTCAAATTTCAAAAGCAATTGGGACTTTTGGGAATGCAGAGTAAAATTGATTTTAATGTGTCAAATTACTCTAAATTTTTCTACAATTTTTTTTGTGCAGTTAGAAAAAAAAACACATAAGGCAATAAACTTATGAGCTTTAACTTTTTAGGAACTTATTCCATCAATTTTCTGGGGAAGATGCACATTTTGCCCAAAAGCACAGCCTCTACAAGAGTTGCTAGATAAGTCATATTTTCTCTGACTATGTAGAGGAATGAAAATATATAATTAAAGCTCTTGTTCTATTTTTTCCTTTTTACTTGGAATATTAAAAGTAGAATTGAAGATTCTACTTGTGGCTGCCAAGTCTGAGCATGTGTTGACACCTATCAAAATAAATATGCAGTCAATCATTATTATTTATAGCGTCTGTGTTTGTGAATTTACCTACTTGCTAAAAGTTATTCATAACCCTAAAATCAATACCCGCTGAGCTCTTGAGGGCTGTTCACAGACACCTGCGGAGAAGCAAAAAATTGAGTCATCCAGTGGCCGCATCCCAGCTGAGGCTGGACAAGGCAACATTCTGCCTTCCCGTTTCAGTCCTATAAACAAGTGTCCATTTTGTGGTCTATGCAGGGCCACATTTTCCACATTTTTGTGCTTTTTCTTGGTCATTTCACTATGTGAAATATCCTTGAGCAAAATAATGAAGCTCTGTCTAGTGTTGCTGAGCACAAAAAGGCTTAATATCTCTTAAAGAGGAAATGCATATATTAGATAAGCATCTTTCAGTCCAAGTTATAGCACTGGTGGCCATGAGTTCAATGTTAATGAGTCAACAATGCATATTAAATAAGGTGTCTTTAAACAGAAACTCCCATAAAAGATTATGTATCAGTCAGTCATGACACAGGTCAATGTTGTAACCAGAGTCTCATAGGGACATAACCTTGCTTTCCCCTAGTTCAGTATCCATATTAATTCAGGGTTTGTAGCAACTTTAGAGAACAGGCATGGCTGTTATTGTTGTTTAGTCACTAAGTCAAGTCAGACTCTTTGCGACCCCATAGACTGTAGCTCGCCAGGCTCCTCTGTCCATGGGATTTCCCAGGCAAGAATACTGGAGTGGGTAGCCATTTCCTTCTCCAGGGGATCTTGCCAACTCAGGGACTGAACCCATATCTCCTGCATTGCAGGCAGATTCTTTACCACTGAGACAATGGGGAAGCCACTGCAAAAACACCAGAATCTTCTGTAAATACTTGTGGTCAGAATCTGTCCACAGATGATCAGGTGACGGGCACACCATCAAGGTGCTCTTCGTGTGATTGCATAGCTGCCTTCAGCTGATCTTTTACTCCCTCTCACTCAGTCTAGAGCTTGGATCACTGACCTTCCACCCCTACCTCATTTTCATAACGTTTTAACTTGAGGTCCCCTAGTTGATGTAACAGGCTCAAATCCCTATAGACATCTGAAATCCCTCTTGGGATTGATACAAATACTCAAGGGTTATATGGTTTCTTCTCACCTCTGATTCATTCTACTGGTTCTGATGATGTCATTCAGTCTATGGACTGCCTCACTCTAAATTTCAAATACATATAAATTTCATATAAGCCAGGGACAAGTTGAGTGTTATCACCTGAAGTGTGGGGCCTGTGGAAACAGGACAAAACTCATAATTCAGGTAAACAGCCCAAGAACATCGTGCATTCTTATTCTCAAGATACCTTACAGCCACACTGTCACTGGGAAACTTCCGCTCCCTTCTGACAGCAGGCAGTTCTCTGCATCTATGACTTGTTCCTTTGTTTTTGTTTTTTAGATTCCGTATATAAATGAAATTACAATGGCACCCCACTCCAGTACTCTTGCCTGGAAAATTCCATGGACGGAGGAGCCAGGTAGGCTGCAGTCCATGGGGTCGCTAAGAGTCTGACACGACTGAGCGACTTCACTCTCATCTTTCACTTTCATGCATTAGAGAAGGAAATGGCAACCCACTCCAGTGTTCTTGCCTAGAGAATCCCAGGGATGGGGGAGCCTGGTGGGCCGCCGTCTATGGGGTCGCAGAGTTGGACATGACTGATGCGACTTAGCAGCAGCAGCAGCAGGAGTATTTGTCTTAGTCTGACATTTCATTTAGTAGGCCCACCTATGTTGTTACAAATGGCAAAGTTTCATCCTTTTTTATGGCTGAGTGATATTCTATTGTAGACATATATACCACATCTTTATCCATTCATCTTTTGATGGACTTAAGTTGCTTCTATATCTTGGCTGTAAAATATGCTGTGATGAGCATGTGTGTGTATTAGTTGCTCATTCGTGTCTGACTCTTTGCAACCCCATGGACTATAACCCACCAGGCTCCTCTGTCCATGGAATTCTTCAGGCAAGAATACTGAGTGGGTTGCTATTCCTTTCTCTAGGGGATCTTCCCAACCTAGGGATCAAACCCGTGTCTACTGCATTGCAGCCAGACTCTTTACCTTTATAGGGGTAGGGGTACATATATATATTTTTAAATTGGTGTTCTAGTTTTCTTCAGAAACATACCCAGAAGTGGACTTGCTAGAATCTATAGTGATATACATTATAGATATAGACAGGTAAAGATATATAGCTATCCATCTGATCTAATGTGTTTCAAAGCCAGTGTTTCCTTAGTGCTTTTTCTTTCTGGATGATCTCTCCATTGATGTAAGAGGTATAACTCTCCTACTATTATGGTGTTACTGTCAGTTTCTCCCTTTATGTTCGTTCATATATGCTTTATGTATTTAGGTGCTTCTATGTTGGGTGTACATATATTTACAATTGTTGTATCTTCTTGTTCTACTGATTCCTTTACCATTACATAATGTTTGTCTCTTGTTACAGTCTTTATTTTAAAGTCTATTTTATCTGATAGAGGTACTCTACCCCAGCTTTGTTTGAGCTTCTATTTGCATTTTTTCCATCCCCTCACTTTTAATCTATGTACTATGCACTTATTTATTTACCTTTCATAAGACCTGAAGTGAGCCTCAGAAACGGCACATAGACGGGCCTTGTTTTTTATCATTCAGCCACTCTGTCTTTTGACTGCAATATTTATTCCATTTACATTTAAAGCAATTACTGATTGATATATGTGCTGTGTGCTCAGTCGCTCAGTTGTGTCCAATTCTTTGTGACCCCAAGAATGGTAGCCTGCCAGGCTCTTCTGTCCCTGGAATTTTCCAGGAAAGAATATTGGAATGAATCACCATTTCCTACTCCAGGGGATCTAATTTTCCAGGCAAGAACACTGGAATGAGTTGCCATTTCCTACCCCAGGGGATCTTACTGACATAGGGATTGAACTCTCAGCTCTTTGTCTCCTGCATTGATAGGTGGGTTCTTTACCACTATGCCACATGGGAAGTCCTGATTGGTACATACTTACATCATTTTGCTGATTGTTTTCTGGCTGTTTTTGTAATTTTCTTTTTTTTTTTTTCCCTTTCTTGTTTCTCTCTTTCCTTTTGATTTGATGACTATATTCAGTCTTATGTTTAGAGTCTTTTTTCTTTTGTTTGTGTATCTATTATAGATTTTTGGTTTGTGATTTCCCATGGAGTTGTATTTCCCTTATTGCTTTTCAGACTCCTTCTTTAATTTTCTTTTCATTTTAATTACAATGTATCTTAGTATGGATCTCTTTAGTTCATCTTGTATAGGACTCTCTGTTCTTCCTGGACCTGGGTGATTGTTTCCTTTCCCCAGTGAGAGAAGCTTTTTCTACTCAGTTCAGTTCAGTCACTCCGTTATGTCCAACTCTTTGAGACCCCCAAGACTGCAGCACGCCAGGCTTCCCTGTCCATCACCAACTCTCAGAGCTTACTCAAACTCATGTCCATTGAATCAGTGATGCCATCCAACCAACTCATCCTCTGTTGTCCCCTTCTCCTCCCGCCTTTAATCTTTCCCAGCATCAGGGTCTTTTCAAATGACTCAGTTTTTCGCATCAGGTTACCAAAGTATTGGAGCTTCAACTTCAACATCAGTCCTTCCAATGAATATTCAGGACTGATCTCCTTTAGGATGCACTGGTTGGATCTCCTTGCAGTCCAAGAGACTCTCAAGAGTCTTCTCCAACACCACACTTCCAAAGCATCTATTCTTCGGCACTTAGCTTTCTTTAGAGTCCAACTTTCACATCCATACATGACTACTGGAAAACCATAGCCTTGACTAGACAGAGCTTTGTCAGCAAAGTAATGTTTCTGCTTTTTAATATGTTTTCTAGGTTTGTCTTAGCTTTTCTTCCAAGGAGCAAGTGTCTTTTAATTTCATGCCTGCAGTTACCATCAGCAGTGATTTTGGAGCCTGAAAAAACACAGTCTGTCACTGTTTCCATTGTTTCCCCATGTATTTCCCATGAAGTGATGGGACCAAATGCCATGATCTTAGTTTTCTGAATGTTGGCTTTAAGCCAACTTTTTCACTCTCTTCTTTCACTTTCATCAAGAGGCTTTTTAGTTCTTCTTCACTTTCTGCCATAAGGGTGGTGTCATCTGCATATCTGAGGTTATTGATATTTCTCCTGGCAATCTTGATTCCAGCTTGTGTTTCATTCAGCCTGGCGTTTCGCATGATGGACTCTGCACAGAAGTTAATAAGCAGGGTGACAATACGCAGCCTTGACATACTCCTTTCCCAATTTGGAACCAGTCTGTTGTTCCATGTCCAGTTCTAACTGTTGCTTTTTGACCTGCGTATAAATTTCTCAGGAGGCAGGTCAGGTGGTCTGGTATTCCCATCTCTTTCAGAATTTCCCACAGTTTTTTGTGGTCAACACAGTCAAAGACATTGGTATAGTCAGTAAAGCAAAAGTAGACATTTTTTTGGAACTCTGTTGCTTTTTCGCTGATCCAACAGATGTTGGCAATTTGATCTCTGGTTCCTCTGCCTTTTCTAAAACCAGCTTGAACATCTGGAAGTTCGCAGTTCACGTACTGTTGAAGTCTGGCTTGGAGAATTTTGAGCATTACTTTACTAGCATGTGAGATGAGTGCAATTGTGTGGTTGTTTGACATTCTTTGGTATTGCCTTTCTTTGGGATTGGAATGAAAATTGACCTTTCCCAGTCCTGTGGCCACTGCTGAGTTTTCCAAATTTGCTGGCTTATTGAGTGCAGCACTTTAACAGCATTATCTTTTAGGATTTGAAATAGCTCAACTGGAATTCCATCACCTCCACTAGCGTTGTTCATAGTGATGCTTCCTAAGGCCACTTGGCTTCACATTCCAGGATGTCTGGCTCTAGGTGAGTGATCACACCATCATGATTATCTGTGTTGTGAGGATCTTTTTTGTACAGTTCTTCTGTGTATTCTTACCACCTCTTCTTAATATCTTCTGCTTCTGTTAGGTCCATACCATTTCTGTCCTTTATTGTGCCCATCTTTGCATGAAATGTTCCCTTGGTAACTCCAATTTTCTTGAAGGATTTCTAGTCTTTCGCATTCTATTGTTTGCCTCTATTTCTTTGCATTGATCACTAAGGAAGGCTTTCTCATCTCTCCTTGCTATTCTTTGGAACTCTGCATTTAGATGGGTATATTTTTTCTTTTCTCCTTTGCCTTTCGCTTTCTCTTCTTTTCTCAGCTATTTGTAAGGCCTCCTCAGACGACTATTTTGCCTTTTTGTGTCTCTTCTTCTTGGGAATCATCTTGATCCTTGCCTCCTGTACAGTGTCACGAACCTCCGTCCATAGTTCTTCAGGCACTCTATCAGATCTAATCCCTTGAATCTATTTGTCACTTCCACTGTGTAATCATAAGGGATTTGATTTAAGTCATACATGAATGGTCTAGTGGTTTTCCCTACTTTCTTTGATTCAAGTCTGAATTTTGCAATAAGGCCTTCATGACCTGAGCTCACCCCTCTGTTATGGCAGGCCAGCTACTGTGGGTGCACTGATATGCATCTCTAGCCCCAGTCCAGCTGGTGGCCAGTCCTGCATTGTGTGGAAGCTGTCAGGCCCCTGGTGGGTGAGTCTAGGTCCTTGCACAGCTGGCACTGGGACCCAGAGGGTCCCCTGCTGGTGGGGAGCAAGTCCCAGGGCAGCTACTACTGCAAGGCCAGGGCTGGGAGAAGGGGCCTCAGGACTGCTGCTGAATGGCTGGTACATAGACAAGCCTCTAGTGCTCATGGACTAGAAGGAGGGTGCCAGAATGGGGCTCACCAGCACCAGTGTCTTCATGGTAGAATGAGTACCCCAAAGTGATTCCACCTGGGTCTCTGTCCCTAGAGGAGTCCCCATTACCTCCTTCCTTTTGGGGGGCTTTCCTGGTGGTTCAGCAGTAAAAAATCCACCTGCCAATGCAGGAGACGCTGGTTCAATCCCTGGGTCTGGAAGACCTCCTGAAGGAGGAAATGGCAAGCCATGCCAGTATTCTTACCTAGAAAATCCCATGAGCAGAGAAAGCTAGTGGGCTGCAGCCCATGGGGGTCACAAAGAGTTGGAGTGACTTAGCCACTAAACAACAGCACACCCAAGATCACAGGTGGATTTGATCTAATTAGAAATGACTGCTTGTGCCCTAGGTCTTGGAATATGTGAGATTCTGCATGTGCCCTTTAAGAGCAGGACACATGCTCTCTGTTTCCTATAACTGTCCAGCTCTCTTGTATGCAAGCACCACTGGACCTTCCTGGGGCTCATCTTCCTGAAGCAGAAGCACCAGGCCTAGGGAGCACGGTGGACCCCTCCTCCTAGGGGAGGACCTCTGCCATGCTGATTAACCTCCTATTTGTCCAGCCTGCCTGGACTTCCCTCGTGGCTCAGATGGTAAAGAACCTGCCTTCAGTACAGGAGACCTGTGTTCAATCCCTGGATCTAGAAGATCCCCCAGAGAAGGGAATGGCTGCCCACTCCAGTATTCTTGCCTGGAGAATCCTATGAACAGAGGAGCCTGGTGGGCTGCAGTCCATGGGGTCACACAGAGTCAGACACGACTGAGCGACTAACACTTTACCCAGGCCATACTGTGTCCCTCCTACCCATCTCATTACGGCTCCTTCTTTATACCTTTTGTCATGGAAAATCCTTTCTGTTCATCTTCAAGTCAGTCTCATCAACAGTTACTCTGTAAATAATTATTTTAGTATGCCCGTGTGAAGAAGTGACCACAGGATCTTCCTACTGCATCTTGGCCATATCCTATTATCTTAACCCCCAAGTTATGATGTTTCTTTTTCAAAAATACCATTCCTTCCTGCCTTTGATATCCCACCTCACATGTAAGTACTCAATAACTCCATCTTCTTGACCTTAATTCTAAAAATCAGGAGTCCTTCTTCACTCAAATATGATTGCATCTACCTGCTTCAGGAGAAAGTGGAAAGGAAAACTAAATGTATTTTTTGGTAAACACAAAATGGAGAAGCAAAAGAAGATATAGAAGCATTGCTGTATATATTAGACAAGATAGAAATACTTGTCTTGACTTCAGAGTCAAATGTTGCGATGAGGTCATGCTTTATATACGTCTACTCCAAGCCATAGCAATAATAGGTGAACTGTTAAGATAGACCCAAAAAGACATACTCAGATTGTAGAAAAGATAATATCCAGGCTACCCAAAGGGTAGATGGGGGTTTCCACCCAGGTCAAAAGAGAGGATCAGCCGTTGGGAATTTGATTCTTGTGGAGGAAGAGGAAAGTACTTTGTGCAAGAGGGGGATAGTTGTGTCACTACTTGAAATCAGGGCCTGACGCGAGTTCTCTCACATGTGAAAGGAATGTGGCAGATCTGTTGGCAGGGGCTGTAGCTTCTCAGTAGCTGTGAGTGCAAGGAAAGGCATAACCTTGCTACCAGAAGCTCAGCTAAACTGCTTACTAGGTCTTCCACATTCCCATATACTATTGAAGTGTGATTATAAATCCTAGTTTTCGACTGAGGGCCAGAAAGCTAAGTGGAGTCCACCATAAAACAGGGAGTTCCCGAGCAGTCCAGCTGTCAGGCCTCAGAGCTTTCACTGCCATGGCGTGGGTTCAGTCTCTGGTCAAGGAACTAAGATCCCGCAAGCCTTTTGGTGTGGCCAAAACACAAACGAAAACATAACATAGCAAAGCACAGGGGATAGAGAAAGCGAAAACAAATGCACTCAAAATAAGCCTCCAAATCCTAAAACAAAATTTTTTTAAATGAGAAGAGGAAAAGAAGCAATGGAGAACATAAATTATACTTGAAGTGGAATTTATTTCATACAACGTAAAAATGGGTTTGAAATAGCATTTGGAGAATTTCCAAGAGAAATAAGGGTGCAACGTTCACACAAAAATAACAAGACACCATGACACCAAATGAGGCACAAAGGATACAAGATTAAGTTCATATTAAGAGGAGTTAATCAGGGTTCCCCTCGTGATGTGAGTGTATACTCTCTTGCCACATCTGACTCCCCTGCATATAACAACCATAAACTCTCAACAAAATACCAAAAGCAAAAAGCTGAAGGCATCAGAGAGTAAACCACAGCAAGGGTTGAGGTTCTCATTTATTTTTACAGCTTTTGGCTTAAGGGCAACTGGAAGCTAACGTTGCACAAGGTGGCTAAAACTTCAGTAGAAAAACCACAGTCTTTCTTGCCTCAAGAATCAGAGGACAGAGTTCAGAGTAACCACAAACACTGGAAAGAGGGAAAGAGGGGAATTCAAGAACAAAAAAAGAAAACAGAGAAGGAAAGTCCCAAATTCTGTGTTTAGACTCTGCACAAATCTCTGGTCAATCCCTGAACCATGCGTGTGTTGGACAGACTCCACTAAAGAAAAAAGAACCCGGTCTAAGATTTGAACAGTTTCCCAGGAGTCAGAGTTTGCAATTTGAGTGCAAGAAAAGACAGAAATCAACACTCTTTGGAGGAATATAACAGACTTTGCACAACATAACATTTCACAATATCTAGGATAAAGTCCAAAATTACTCAATGGAAAATACGATCCATTTTCAAGAGAAAAATTGAATAAACAGAGACAAATCCTTGATGATCATAAATTGAAAAGAGCAGACAAGGTTTTTTACAGCAGCTATTAGAACTATGCTCAAATACATGAAGGAAAATATGTACACAATAAACAAATTTAAAAGATGGAAATTCCATAACTGAAAGACTTATGTTTTTGTCAGAAATTTAAAAAAATATATAATTAGATAGTTTACTAGAATGAAGGTGACAGTAGCTAGCCAATGAACTTGAAGTTTTTTCAATAGAAATAATGCAATCTTAAGAACAGAAAAATCTTAAAAAATTTTTTTCACAGATTAGAAATTTAGGGACCTGTTGGACAATACAAAAAGGCACATATATGCTTATGTGTAAGTAGAATCAGCATTATTCATACTCATGAATTTGTATGCATCTAGCAGCATGAACTTAAAAAGCAAATTCAGTTCTTCGCATCAGATGGCCAAAGTAATGGAGCTTCATCTTCAGCATCAGTCCTTCCAATGAATATTCAGGGATGATTTTCTTTAGGATTGACTGGTTTGATCTCCTTGCAGTCCATGGGACTCTCAAGAGTCTTCTCAACACCACAGTTCAAAAGCATCAATTCTATAGCACTCAGCTTTTTTTTTTTTTTTTTTATGGTCCAATTCTTACATCTATACATTACTGGAAAAACCACACCCTTGACTAGATGAACCTTTGTTGGCAAAGTAATATCTCTGCTTTTTAATATACTGTATAGGTTTGTCATAGCTTTTCTTCCAAGGAGCAAGAATCTTTTAATTTGAAGCCTGCAATCACCATCTGCAGTGACTTTGGAGCCCAAGAAAATAAAATCTCTCACTGTTTCAATTGTTTCCCCATCTATTTGCCATAAAGTGATAGGACCAGATGCCATAATCTTCATCTTTTGAATGTTGAGTTTTAAACCAGCTTTTTCACTCTCCTCTTTCTCTTTTATCAATAGGCTGTTTAGTTCCTCTTTACTTTCTGCCATAAGGGTGGTGTCATCTACATATCTGAGGTTATTGATGTTTTTCTGGGCAATCTTGATTCCAGCTTGTGCTTCATCTAGCATTCCACATGATGTACTCTGCACAGAAGTTAAATAAGCAGGGTGATAATATACAGCCTTAATATACTCCTTTTTCAATTTAGAACCAGTCTATTGTTCCATGTCCAATTCTAACTGTTGCTTCTTGATCTGCATACAGATTTCTCAGGAGGCAGGTCAGGTGGTCTGGTATTCCCAACTCCTTAAGAATTTCCCACAGTTTGTTGTGATCCACACAGTCAAAGGCTTTGGCATAGTCAATAAAGCAGAAATAGATGTTTTCCTGGAACTCTCTTGCTTTCTTGATGATCCAACAGATGTTGGCAGTTTGATCTCTGGCTCCTCTGCCTTTTCTAAAGCCATCTTGAACATCAGGGAGTTCACAGTACATATACTGTTGAAGCCTGGCTTGGGGAATTTTGAGCATTATTTTACTGGCATGTGAGATGAGTGCAATTGTGCAGTAGTTTGAGCATTCTTTGGCCTTGCTTTTCCTTGGGATTGGAATGAAAACGGACCTTTTCCAGTCCTGTGGCCACTGCTGAGTTTCCAAATTTGCTGGCATATTGAGTGCAGCACTTTCACAGCATTATGTTTCAGGATTTAAAATAGTTCAACTGGAATTCCATCATCTCCACTAGTTTTGTTCATAGTGATGCTTCCTAAAACCCTCTTGACTTCACATTCCAGGCTGTCTGGCTCTAGGTAAGTGATCACATCATTGTGGTTATCTGGGTCATGAAGATCTTTTTTGTACAGTTCTTCTGTGTATTCTTGCCACCTCTTCTTAATATCTTCTGCTTCAGTTAGGTCCATACCATTCCTGTCCTTTATCGAGCCCATCTTTGCATGAAATGTTCGCTTGGTATCTCTAATTTTCTTGAAGAGATCTCTAGCCTTTCCATTCTATTGTTTGCCTCTATTTCTTTGCATTGATCACTGAGGAAGGCTTTCTCATCTCTCCTTGCTACTCTTTGGAACCCTGCATTCAGATGGATATATCTTTCCTTTTCTCCTTTGCCTTTGCTTCTATAGGTATCTACTTGCTTCTCTTTTCTCAGCTATTTGGAAGGTCTCCTCAGACAGCCTTTTTGCATTTCTTTTTCTTGGGGATGATCTTGATCACTGCCTCCTGTACAATGTCACAAACCTCTGTCCATAGTTCTTCAGGCCCTCTGTCTATCAAATCCAATCCCTTGAATCTACTTGTCACTTCCACTGTATAGTCATAAGGGATTTGATTTAGGTCAGATCCGAATGGTCTTGTGGTTTTCCCTACTTTCTTCAATTTAAGTCTGAATTTAGCAATAAGGAGTTCATGATCTGAGCCACAGTTAACTATGACAAGAAAATACAAGAAAATACATGTTAGCAGTTGAAAGATTAGATGTTTCCTTATGCATGATCTTCCTGAAAATAGGACCTGTGTCTTTTGCATGCATTTAACTGGATCTGAGATGGAAAAGGACCACTAGAGAGCCGACAGATGTGGAGAACAATGACAGTGAATGGCTGTTTTTACCACCCAGGACCCACTCAGGTTTCTCTTGGCCCAGAGCCCTGATGCCAGTCTCCCTCCTCTCAACATGTAGGTTCCAGGTGAGCTACCCCAGACAGCTTGAGGATGGTGTGAGACACAGACCTAAACCAGCCAGCATGGCACAGTGCCCTGGAGCAGGCTGATTGACCAGGGATGGGCCCCTGATTCAACGAGAGACAAAGAGACACTTCTTGCAATTTGAGGACAAAGATTTGCAAGCTTTTTTGCATGGCATTTGAAGACCAGACCACAAAAGGTTAATAACTGCTGCTGATCATGAGGGAGGACCCTCCTGAGGTCAAAGTTGACCAGGACAATGTAGAGATGAGAGATAGAAAGAGAAATCCCAGTCCCAGTTGGCATTGATTGAGTGCCTATATCCAGCCGGACCATATGTCTGCCAGTCAGTTGCTACTTTGAAACCCAGGCTTCATCAAAGAAAATGGGCCTCTTTCTCTTTTCTTCAGCCTTCAATAAATGATTCTGATCCTCACAACCATCCTTGTTGTTTTCTCTGAGGCCACTCATTCTGCCCTTCCCCAAATGTGCCTATGTTTCAGAATGGTCTTATGTGTGTGTAGGACTGTTTGCCTTCCAAAATATGAATTCACCCAGGAAAAGGACTATACTCTTATCCTTTTCACAGATCCTACACAATTTAACTTCTGGAACATAGTAGGCACTCAAACTAATTGTCGAGATCGTGCGTGTGGCATTGTGGAGAGAATTGTAAAGCAAGCACAACTAGATTTAAACTGGATATTGTCTAGAGTATAGAGCATCTTAGGGCTTCCCTGGGGCTCAGACAGTAAAGAATCTGCCTGCAGTGCAGGAGACTTGAGCTGGATCCCTGGGTCAGGAAGATCCCCGGAGGAGGGCATAGCAACCCACTCCAGTATTCTTGCCTGGAGAATACATGAAAAGGAGCCTAGCAGGTACAGTCCAAGGGGTCACAAAGAGTCAGACACAATTGAGTCACCAACACACATGCACAGACACAGAGCATCTTGGTACCTCAGTTTCCACATACGTAAAATGGGAATAATAACTTTCCAATTTGTAGTAAAAGTTAGATAATGCTTGAAACATGTCTCTATGATTCCCTAGCTTACACAAAGTCCTCAATAATTGTTGGCTTTTTCTAACTCCATTCCCAGTAAACATTATATTAATTGATAATTCAAGCAAGTGGTAATGAGAATGTGATAGGGAACTACAGTTATAGGAAAAAAAGGAGACCAAGTTTAGGAGATAATATAAAGTAAAACAACAAATTTTGGTGAAGGACTTTAAAAAAAAAAAAAGGTAATTGAATGTAGCCTAGAAGATGTGAGTACTGAGAGACCACTGATGATTTCATCATGATGCAGGGAGGGAGAAAAAAAGCACAGACCATGTTATTGCTGATTAGCAAATCCTCTTCCAAAGTTCCAACAACGTAATTGGCAGTTGCAGTGGTAAACTATAATTTAACTGCTGTGAACGTGTTTATTAGTCAGACTCTAATTCTCTGTTAGGGCCTCCATCAGCCATTCCAGTAACTAATTGCCCAAATTAAGTTGTAAGCATTGAGCTCATTGATAAACAATTTAATGATAACACATAGCATATGGCAACAGCAAAAAAGAAACAGCTGAATATCCAAAGTGAGGTAAAGCTACCCTTAGAAATAATCTCAATATTTGGTTGGTACCAGGCCTTCTTGGAATGTCCACTGAACCCTTCTGATGAGATTTGCCAGCTGGAAACATGAGGAATGTCTAAATAATAAAATGAAGTGAAGGCTGAAACATCTATTCAGTCTATGGATACAGTACAGATCAGTGAATGAAATAATTTAGCCCAATAACCTCTTTTCCCTTACTTAGGAAAGAGTTCACCTTAATTTTGACAATGCATTTCCACTGATGGAGTGGAAATAAGGTCAAAGAGATTCTGTGTATATTATCTGTAGTGTTAAGCACATTTCTGTTCAAGCAATATATATCTCTGTAACAAATTTAGACAGGAGAATTCCCTGGCTGTCCAGTGGTTGGGACTCTGTGGTTTAACTGCAATGGCCCAGGTTTAATCCTGATCTAGGAACTAAGATCCCACAGGCCATGTAGTGTGGTCAAAAAAAAAAAAAAAAATTAGACAAGGAGGGTAGCATCTAGGCTATTGGACCTTTGATGAATAGATATATCTATATATCTGGATAGTTAACTTTTTTGGAAAGCTGATTTCATAATTTATGCACCCAAACTCTTTTAACTGTGCTGAATTTTTTCTAAAATAAACCACTAATTTTGCCTGACTCTTTAAACAAAGAATATTAATGACTCAAACTGATCGTTATAAATTACAATTATTAAAGCCTCAATACTTGAACACCCTTCCAACTATTATTTTCATTACTAAGAATTTACCTTTAGAGCATAATCATAAAGGCATACAAGTATTTTACTTCAAAGATACTCATATAAGATCGGTTTCAGAAATGATTATTTGATGTGTACTCAAAAGCCATGGAAATAGTATAGAATATACAACAGTTACAATATGTTTACAAAGTGAAAAATGACAGTAAATATGTCACACTTTTTATTTTTTATTTATTTATTTATTTTAGGTTTTCAGTTCAGTTCAGTCGCTCAGTCATGTCCGACTCTTTGCGACCCCATGAATCGCAGTATGCCAGGCCTCCCTGTCCATCATCAACTCCTGGAGTTCACTCAGACTCACGTCCATTGAGTCCCTGATGCCATCCAGCCATCTCATCCTCGGTCGTCCCCTTCTCCTCCTGCCCCCAATCCCTCCCAGCATCAGAGTCTTTTCCAATGAGTCAACTCTTCGCATAAGGTGGCCAGAGTACTGGAGCTTCAGTTTTAGCATCATTCCTTCCAAAGAAATCCCAGGGCCGATCTCCTTCAGAATGGACTGGTTGGATCTCCTTGCAGTCCAAGGGACTCTCAAGAGTGTTCTCCAACACCACAGTTCAAAAGCATCAATTCTTCTGCGCTCAGCCTTCTTCACAGTCCAACTCGCACATCCATACATGACCACAGGAAAAACGATAGCCTTGACTAGATGGACCTTAGTCGGCAAAGTAATGTCTCTGCTTTGGAATATACTATCTAGGTTGGTCATAACTTTTCTTCCAAGGAGTAAACGTTTTTTAATTTCATGGCTGCAGTCACCATCTGCAATGATTTTGGAGCCCAAAAAAATAAAGTCTGACACTGTTTCCACTGTTTCCCCATCTATTTCCCATGAAGTGATGGGGCCAGATGCCATGATCTTCGTTTTCTGAATGTTGAGCTTTAAGATCATCCACCTCATTAGAACTGATTCAAATGTATTCTTTTTAATAGCTGAGTAATACTCCATTGTGTATATGTACCACAGCTTTCTTATCCATTCGTCTGATGATGGGCATCTAGGTTGCTTCCATGTCCTGGCTATTATAAACAGTGCTGCGATGAACATTGGGGTACATGTGTCTCTTTCAATTCTGGTTTCCTCGGTGTGTATGCTGAGCAGTGGGATTGCTGGGTCATAAGGCAGTTCTATTTGCAGTCTTTTAAGGAATCTCCACACTGTTCTCCCTAGTGGCTGCACTAGTTTGCATTCCCACCAACAGTCTAAGAGGGCTCCCTTTTCTCCGGTGCTATGAAAGAGATTGTGCCATGACGTAGTGGCCTTCGGAGCTACGAATGAGTATAGAGCGATTTGCTCTAACACACATCTAACAATCAGGCTCTGGTAGAGTCCTCTTCAGGTCTTAACCTGACTTTTGAAATGTTTCTGCCTTTCTTCAAGGCTGTAAGGCTGTCTGCTCCATCTTCTCAACACTGACAGGGCACCTGTCCCTAGCAGCCCACCTTCATTTTCATTCTCTTAGCATCATGAGGTTGAATAGGAACCATGATCCTTGAAACCAATCACCTTCCAGATGTTTACATCACTTCATTGACAACTCTGTCAAGTGCCATCCAGCTGCAACCTGAATCCATCCACCTGGACAGCTGACTTCATCCTCTGGCTGCATATAGCTCCTTTCATCCTTGTGAATTTTTTTTAATCTATTAATCTCCTTATGATATTCATCTTTTGCTTTTAATGACAGCCATTCAAATCTGAACTCCTTTCTACTTACAGTTTTTTTAATATTTGAAAATAACTATCAAAGTTTTCTCTCTTCCTTCATTTTTCATTCAGTAAATCATTATTTACACCCTATTAGGGCTTCCCCTCTCTTGAAGAATTTTCCACAGTTTATTGTGATCCACACAGTCAAAGGCTTTTGCATAGTCAATAAAGCAGAAATAGATGTTTTTCTGGAGCTCTCTTGCTTTTTCAGTGATCCAGCGGATGTTGGCAATTTGATCTCTGGTTCCTCGCAAAGAGTCAGACACAACTGAGCGACTTCACTTTTTCTTTCTTTCTTTTCTTTCTTTCTTTTCTTTCTTTCTTTCTTTCTTTCTTTCTTTGGTGAGGGGCACTGCTCTAGACATTGAGAATGTAGCAATGAATAAGTCCAATAAGGTCCCTCTCCTCATCCAACTCACATTCTAGCAAGGGAGATAATATCAAGAAAATGATAAGTAAAATAAGATAATTATAGATCCCAGGAGTTATCAGGCAGAACCTGAATGGGCTTCTGCTCCAGAAAGGCACTAGAGGAGGCTGGGTGCATAAGGGAGCACCGTATCTGAGCAGAGACCTGAAAGTTGGTGCTCCACCCATGGGAAAAGCTAAGGGGAAAGCAGTTCAGGCAGAAGGAATGGAACAGGAATTCACTCTTAGATAAGGAAACTCTCAAAGTGAGACAAACAACAGCCACGGGAGAGCGTGAGGAACGGGAGGAGCAAGGAGCGTGAGATGAGGCGGAAGAGGACACACCACCAAATCGTGTAGGGACTTGGTAAAAGGCTTAGATTTCCTCCAAATCCAAAGGCAAGTGACAGGCATGAACGTGATAAAATCTGATTTACGTTTGAAAAGATCATTCCAGCTGCCCACACATTACAAATTCCTGTAACCGTTTCTCACAGGAATGAGTTGCATTTCTTCTCTTGGTCCCACCCCTCTAAACGTGCTCTAGTTTTTCTACATTCTTCTCCAGGAGGGAGCCCAGAGCTAAAGGTGGTGCTTTGGGTGCGATCTGATCATCTGGAGTAAAGTCACCTCTCTTACCCGTGATGTTCTTCTACCACATAGCTGAAGATTAAGACATCCAGCAAGGCTGAAAATATTCATATAAAGACATTCGTCAAGAACAAAAGTAAATGAACCTTGTTTGAGGGCTCAAAACAGTGGTTCTCAACCTTACCTGCACAATAGAATCAACTGGGAAGCTTTGAAAAAAAGATAGTGTCTAGACAACATCCCAGGCCAATTAAATCAGAATCTCTGGAGGTAGTCTTTTCAACCACCCAAGTGGTTTCATTACACACCCAAAGCTGAAAACCAGGAGAGAATGGCTAGCTCGCGGGTTCCAAATTTTATTTTGAGAAGGAGAAATGTGACAAAGGCAGGCTAGCCAATATGCTTTTGTGAGAGGGAAGCTTAACGTGCAGAGATATCATCTGAGAATCCAGTTAAAATACATATTCTGATTCCCTGGGTCTGGGGCAGAGTCCGAGAACCTGAATCTCTCAATACTTTCCAAGTGATACCGTTGCTACTGGCTTAAAAGCCACACTCTTGAATCAGCAAGGGGCCAGTCCAGTTCTCACAAAACGCACCAGAACCACTTGGAGGGTTTGTTAAAACACAGGTTATTGGAGCCCACTCTCAGATATTCTGATTTAGCGGATTCAGGGTGCAGTGAGACCCAAGAATTTGCATCTCTAACACCTCCCCAGGTGGTACTGGGGTACTCCCCAGGAGATAGATTGCACAGGGACCACTCTTTGAGGTCCACTGAACTACCCAATGACGAAGAAACACACGAATTATAAGCCTGAAGTCTGGAGCACAAACTTTATGTTTGACTTTCATGGCCTGCAAAATGCTTCAGGTCTTTTTGTTCTGCCCTGAATTCCATCTAGGCACACTGTTAATGTATATTTTCCACAGAAAAATGCTAACTAAAAGGAATTTTATTTTGAGCAGGAGAAGTGTGGCAATGACAGGCTAGCAAATATGCTTTTGTGAGAGGGACACTGAAGCTTTTTTTACTTCGGGACACTGAAGCTAATCCTGATATGTTTTATCACTAGGAGAGGCTTACACTAAATTTTGAATTATCTCTCATAGATTTTAGCTGCAGTATGCAACCAGTTTCCCTAATTAGTAAAACCTCAGATATTCTGAGTCCTTTTATTTCTGTTGTGTATCTACCTATTCACTTCCTTGCTCACTTTGTTTCAACGCATCTTTGTGTCTTGTGAACATGTTGCATAATGCAAACTAATAAAAATACATACTACTGAAGTGTAAAGAGTTGAGAAACATAAATAGAAAATAAAGTGAATAGCTCTTCCAGCACCAAGTGTTTTCAGCACATATAACATCTTTCCTTCAGACTCCTCTGCATACCAAACATTTGACAGAGATATTACATTCCATCTGTTATATATATTTCTGCTGTGACATCACTCATTTCCTTTTTCTATCATTCTGTGACTATTTTGTTTTATTAATAAAATGTATTTAACGTAATAAACCAGAAAGCCTACTTTCCCTATCAAAATATTTAATCAACATATTTTTTGTTGATGTCCAAGAACTGCAAAATAATACATGATCCACTGGCTATAACAGCTGTCCCCAACCTTTTTGGCACCAAGGGCTTGTTTTGTGGATGACAATTTTTCCGTGGACCAGGGTGGGAAGGGTGGTTTCGGGATGATTTAAGCACACTACATTCGTTGTACGCTTTATTTCTGTCTGTGGCAATCTCAGGATATTCCATCTTGAGTTTAAAGTTAGTGTTCACACTCTTATGAGAACCTAAGGCCACCACTGATCTGATAGAAGGTGCGCCAGGTGGTGATGCAAGCAGTGGCGAGCAGCTGTAAACACCGGCGAAGCATCCCTAGCACACCGGCCACTCAGCTCCTGCTGTGCAGCCTGGCTCCTAACAGGCCCCAGACCACTCGGTGGCCTGGGGGTTGGAGACCTCTGGTCTATAATGCAGATACAAAAAAATCTACCAAGCTTAACACTCTTCTGTGAATCACTTAAGAATTCATACCGTTATGATACAGTCTTTTTGTAAAAGCCCGAAAACAATTCTAGCACAGTTCTCCTCAATATACCACGAATTCTTACAGCTGTACATTATAGTATGAACATGCAAAGTGCATACTTGTAAAAACAGACACGGGAGGGTAGATGATTGGAAAGCTTCAAGTGTTATATCAGTTTTGATGCTTAGTCTCAGAACAAAGGACAGTAATAAAAAGTACATAATGGAATTCTGTCTTCTATTCAATTTGTTTGTTGATTTATAGGGGTGATGGGTGCTCTCCTGAGCTACAGAGGGGATGGTCTCCTGGTTAAGATAAACCACAAGTCAGGTTTGTTAGATTTGTCCAGTCAGCAATTGTGATCCTCTGCTGGTCTTGCCTTTCTTGGACGGCAGCACTTCCACCATATTCACATCTTCTTTCACTTTGCCAAAGACCACAGGCTTGCATGTCCAGCTGAAACCGTTCATCTCAGACTGGGACTTGAACCCACATGTTCAGGACTAGATCCGAGCCAACACTCAGTATGGGACTTGAACCCACCTGGCTGGGCCTGGAACCCCACAGTCTTCCAACAGAGAGCATAGACCTCGTTTCAGGACCTAGTAAAGCTCAGGTTCTTGATGTCTCATTGCAGAAAGAATTTGGTGAGAGATAAAGTGGTAAGAAGTGAATTTATTCAGAGAAACACACTCCACAGACAGAATGTGGGCTGTCCCAGAGGGTGAGTATGGTCTCCTATTCAATTTAAAATGTCAAATTATTTTACTTTTTTTAACCATCCTGATTAGAAACATCCTGTAAAGGATAACAAAAGGGGAAAAATAAATTCCCATCAAGGTACATTTTATTGAGTTATTTTCAAGAAAATAAAAGAGAAAGATTCACTTGAGGACTTATATAATAATAAAGCTATTCCGGCAGAAACCCAAACAGAAACTAGATGTTTCACATTGGAAAAAAAAAAGGGATTTGATCGGCATCTCGTTTAACATCAGTCTTGACAGTTTAAGAAATCAGTGAGTTAATGTGGAGGGCCTTGCAAAGAAGTATAGAAACCTAAGGGATACACCGGGACTCAGATTCCTTGTGATAAGTATCAGGTAGATGTCAGACAGTGAATTCAATGGTAAGTTAAAATTTTATTTACCTCTTTCTCACAGAGTTTAGTTACACCCTTCAACCAGTTTTGTAATTTCTTTAACAACTCTCTTACCGGATTACCCAGTACTGACTAGCTCCAGGATCCATGGGTGAGACTGCAATCCTGAAGCCACTAGGTTATGAGTATTGCAAATGTACACTGACTGATGTGTGCTTTTTAAGTGACTTAGCCCTTGTAAGCAACCCTTGAAACATTAGCATTTTGGCAGCTGGAGGGAAAGATGACCAAAAGCACTGAGAGCCAAAATAGCTGTACCTGTCGTTGTTGTTGTTCAGCTGCTAAGTCATTTCAGACTCTGCAGCCCCATGGATTGCAGCATGCCAGGCTCCCCTGTCCTTCACTATCTCCTAGAATTTACTTAGACTCATGTCCATTGCTTCCCTGGTGGCTCAGACAGTAAAGCGTCTGCCTGCAATGCAGGAGAACTGGGTTCGATTCCTGGGTCAGGAAGATCTCCTGGAGAAAGAAATGGCAATCCACTCCAGCACTCTTGCCTGGAAAATCCCATGGACGGAGGAGCCTGATGGGCTACAGTCCATGTCCATCGAGTTGCTGATGCTAACCAAAAATCTCATCTTCTGCCGCCCCCTTCTCCTTTTACCTTCAATCTTTCCCAGAATCAGGGTCTTTTCTAATGAGTCAACTTTTTGCATCAGGTAACCAAAGTATTGAGCTTCAGCTTAGCATCAGTCCAGTGAATATTCAGAGTTAATTTCCTTTAGGATGGACTGGTTGGATCTCCTTGCAGTCCAAGGGATCCTTAAGAATCTGCTACAGCACCACAATTCTTCAAAAGCATCAGTTCTTCAGCATTCAGTCTTCTTTATGGTCCAGCTGTCACATCCGTACATGACTACTGGAAAAACCATTGTTTGACTAGACAGACTTTTGTTGGCAAACTGATGTCTTTGCTTTTCAATACACTGTTTAGGTTTGTCTTAGCTTTTCTTCCAAGGAACAAGTGTCTTTTAATCTCATGGCTGCAGTTATTGTCTGCAGTGATTTTGGAGCCCAAGAAAATAAAATCTGTCACTGCTTTGACTTTTCCCCCTTCTATTTGCCATGAAATGATGGGATCAGATACCAGGATCTCAGTTTTTTTTAATGGTGAGCCTCAAGCTAGCTTTTTCACTCTCCTCTTTCACCCTCATCAAGAGACTCTTTAGTTCCTCTTCACTTTCTGCCATTAGAGTGGTATTATCTGCATATCTGAGGTTGCTGCTATTTCTCTCAGCAGTGTTGATTCCAGCTTGTGATGCATCCAGTCTGGCATTTATCATGATGCACTATGCATACAAGTTAGATAAACAAGGTGACAATATACAGCCTTGTCATTCTCCTTTTCTAGGAATTATCATTCAAGCCAATACTAAATGTCTGTCATTTCTTCCGTGACCAGAGGTAGGAGAAACTAAAATCAAATTGTTGGTTAGAAAACATTGCTAAACAAACAAGCAACAACAAAAACCCCAAAACAAATGCCATTTGACAATAAAACAAGCCCAGAAAGTAATTATATGCGAATGTAAGATATTCCAACTAAACTGACTGGGAGAAAATGCTACTTAGAGTTCTATAGTAGTCCTTTAGAAGCCAGTATCTTCAATATTTTCATTAAAAGCTTGGAGTGGAGATTTTAATACTAATCAAATTTATAAATTGACTAGGACAATATATATATATGACAATATTTTGGAAAATCAGAATTAGAATATGAACCTGAAAGCTGGTAAAATGGATTAAAAATAAAAAATAGTTCATTTGGTAAAGAAAAATGTGAAGTTATTCACATAGAAAGCAGTGAGTAGTATAAAACACTAATGAGAACAGAACACAAAGAGCATAAGAAAAATGAAAAATATCAGTAATGTGTCACTAAGACAAAAATTCTTTAATGCACTTTATCCTTCATTAAATATAGTATTTAACACAATTGAGTGAGTTTCACTTACAATGCTTTGTTTTAGTACAAGTGAAATTCACTCAGGGAGTATTACATAATAAAAGAGATACAAATTCTTTCATTCAGAAGAAAACATAAGAGTTACTAAAAGGTCAATAAAGAAATTACTTCAATGCAAACGTGATAGAAATGTTTTATTCCAGAAAGAAAAAAAAGACAAAGCAAAAATGATAGAACTCTTGTACAATATATAAATGGAAAATGCTACTAGGGATAATATTTAAGGGATTTTATTTTATTTTTTTAATTAAGGTAGAGTTGATCAACAATGTTGTTGGTTTCTGCTGTATGCAAAGTGATTCAGTTATGGCTAGGTATGCATTCTTTCTTACATTCTTTTCCACTATAGTTTAGCACAGGATGCTGAATATAGTTCCTTGTACTATACAGTAGGACCTTGTTTACCCATTCTATATATGAGAACTTGCATCTACTAACCGCAGACTCCCAATCCAGTCCTCTTCCACCCAGTTCCCATTGGCAACCACAAGTGTGTTCTCTGTGTCTGTGAGTCTGTTTCTGTTTAGTAGATAGATTCATTTGTTTCATATTTTAGATTCCACATATAAGTGATGTGTTCCTAATCTTTCTCTTTCTGACTTACTTCATTTAGTACAATTATCTCTAAGTCAGTCTATGTTGCTGCAAATGGAATATTATTTCTTTTTTTTTTATGAAAAGGCAAAATGATAGGATACCAAAAGAGAAACTCCCCAGGTTGGTAGGCACCCAATATGCTACTGGAGATCAGTGGCGAAATAACTCCAGACAGAATGAAGGGATAGAGCCAAAGCAAAAACAATACCCAGTTACGGATGTGACTGGTGATAGAAGCAAGATCCGATGCTGTAAAGAGCAGTATTGCATAGGAACCTGGAATGTCAGGTCCACGAATCAAGGCAAATTGGAAGTGGTCAAACAAGAGATGGCAAGGGTGAACGTCGACATTCTAGGAATCAGCGAACTAAAATGGACTGGAATGGGTGAATTTAACTCAGATGACCATTATATCTACTACTGTGGGCAGGAATCCCTTAGAAGAAATGGAGTAGCCATCATGGTCAACAAAAGAGTCCGAAATGCAGTACTTGGATGCAGTCTCAAAAATGACAGAATGATCTCTGTTCGTCTCCAAGGCAAACCATTCAATATCACAATTATCCAAATCTATGCCCCAACCAGCAATGCTGAAGAAGCTGAAGTTGAACGGTTTTATGAAGACCTACAAGACCTTTTAGAACTAATACCCAAAAAAAGATGTGCTTTTCGTTATAGGGGACTGGAATGCAAAAGTAGGAAGTCAAGAAACACCAGGAGTAACAGGCAAATTTGGCCTTGGGTCGGAATGAAGCAGGTCAAAGACTAATAGAGATCTGCCAAGAAAATGCACTGGTCATAGCAAACACCCTCTTCCAACAACACAAGAGAAGACTCTACACATGGACATCACCAGATGGTCAACACCGAAATCAGATTGATTNGCCAAATGGTTCTATGAAGACCTACAACACCTTTTAGAACTAATACCCAAAAAAGATGTCCTTTTCATTATAGGGGACTGGAATGCAAAAGTAGGAAGTCAAGAAACACCTGGAGTAACAGGCAAATTTTACCTTGGAGTACAGAATGAAGCAGGGCAAAGGCTAGTAGAGTTTTGCCAAGAGAACGCACTGGTCATAGCAAACACCCTCTTCCAACAACACAAGAGAAGACTCTACACATGGACATCACCAGATGGTCAACACTGAAATCAGATTGATTATATTCTTTGCAGCCAAAGATGGAGAAGCTTTATACCGTCAGCAAAAACAAGACTGGGAGCTGACTGTGGCTCAGATCATGAACTCCTTATTGCCAAATTCAGACTTAAATAGAAGAAAGTGGGGAAAACCACTAGACCATTCAGGTATGACCTATATCAAATCCCTTATGATTATATAGTGGAGGTGAGAAATAGATTTAAGGGCCTAGATCTGATAGAGTGCCTGACGAACTATGGACGGAGGTTCATGACATTATACAGGAGACAGGGATCAAGACCATCCCCATGGAAAAGAAATGCAAAAAGCAAAATGGCTGTCTGAGGAGGCCTTACAAATAGCTGTGAAAAGAAGAGAAGCAAAAAGCAAAGGAGAAAAGGAAAAATATAAGCATCTGAATGCAGAGTTCCAAAGAATAGCAAGGAGAGAGAAGAAAGCCTTCCTCAGCAATCAGTGCACAGAGATAAAGGAAAACAACAGAATGGGAAAGATTAGCGATCTCTTCAAGAAAATTAGAGATACCAAGGGAACATTTCATGCAAAGATGGGCTTGATAAAGGACAGAAATGGTATGGACCTAACGGAAGCAGAAGATATTAAGAAGAGGTGGCAAGAATGCACAGAAGAACTATACAAAAAAGATCTTCATGACCCAGATAATCACAATGGTGTGATCACTCACCTAGAGCCAGACATCCTGGAATGTGAAGCCAAGTGGGCCTTAGAAAGCATCACTACGAACAAAGCTAGTGGAGGTAATGGAATTCCAGTGGAGCTATTTCAAATCCTGAAAGATGATGCTATGAAGGTGCTGCACTCAATATGCCAGCAAATCTGGAAAACTCAGCATTGGCCACAGGACTGGAAAAGGTCAGTTTTCATTCCAATCCCAAAGAAAGGCAATGCCAAAGAATGCTCAAACTACCACACAATTGCATTCATCTCACATGCTAGTAAAGTCATGCTCAAAATTCTCCAAGCCAGGCTTCAGTAATACATCCACCATGAACTTCCAGATGTTCAAGCTGGTTTTAGAAAAGGCAGAGGAACCAGAGATCAAACTACCAACATCTGCTGGATCATGGAAAAAGCAAGAGAGTTCCAGAAAAGCATCTATTTCTGGTTTATTGACTATGCCAAAGCCTTTGACTGTGTGGATCACAATAAACTGTGGAAAATTCTGAAAGAGATAGGAATACCAGACCACCTGACCTGCCTCTTGAGAAACCTATATGCAGGTCAGGAAACAACAGTCAGAACTGGACATGGAACAACAGACTGGTTCCAAATAGGAAAAGGAGTATGTCAAGACTGTATACTGTCACCCTGCTTATTTAACTTATATGCAGAGTACATCACGAGAAATGCTGGACTGGAAGATGCACAAGCTGGAATCAAGATTGCTGGAGAAATATCGATAACCTCAGATCTGCAGATGACACCACCCATATGGCAGAAAGTGAAGAGGAGCTAAAGAGCCTCTTGATGAAAGTGAAAGAGGAGAGTGAAAAAGTTGGCTTAAAGCTCAACATTCAGAATACTAAGATCATGGCATCTGGTCCCATCACTTCATGGCAAATAGATGGAGAAACGGTGGAAACAGTGTCAGAGTTTATTTTTTGGGACTCCAAAATCACTGCAGATGGTGATTGCAGCCGTGAAATTAAAAGACACTGACTCCTTGGAAGGAAAGTTATGACCAACCTAGATAGCATATTCAAAAGCAGAGACATTACTTTGTCAACAAAGGTCCATCTAGTCAAGGCTATGGTTTTTCCAGTTTTTCCAGTGGATGTGAGAGTTGGACTGTGAAGAAAGCTGAGTGCCGAAGAATTAATGCTTTTGAACTGTGATGTTGGAGAACTCTTGAGAGTCCCTTGGACTGCAAGGAGATCCAACCAGTCCATCCTAAAGGAGATCAGTCCTGGGTGTTCTTTGGAAGGAATGATGCTGAACTGAAGCTGAAACTCCAGTACTTTGGCCACCTGATGCGAAGAGTTGACTCATTGGAAAAGACCCTGATGCTGGGAGGGATTGAGGGCAGGAGGAGAAGGGGACAACAGAGGATGAGATGGCTGGATGGCATCACCGACTCGATAGACATGAGTTTGAATGAACTCCAGGAGTTGGTGATGGATACGGAGGCCTGGCGTGCTGTGATCATGGGGTGGCAGAGCCGGACACGACTGAGCGACTGAACTGAACTGAATCTGATGACAGTGGATGAAATGCTTAGATAGCATCACCAGCTGAAAGGACAGGAGTTTAAGCAAACTCTGAGAGATAGTGAAGGACAGGGATGCCTGGTGTGTTGCAGTCCATGGAGTCCCAAAGAGTCGGACACGACTTAGCAATGAAACAACAACAATCTGATGATTTAATCTCTTTTTCCCAGGGCATTGAGGAAATGTATTTAGCACAGGAAATGCTGATGAAAGGGATGCCATGAGGGGAAGGAAAAATACAGCTGTGAGGTACACTCAACACAGACAGGGATGCTATACAATTTTCTTTTTAAAGGTGAGAGTGGCCCCCCAAATGTAAGGTGGTTAATTTTTTGTTGTTGTTTGTCTTTTAATTAATTAATTTTGGCTGTGCTGGATCTTCGTTGTTATGCGAGGACTTTTCTCTAGTTGCAGTGAGCAGGGGCTGTTTGCTAGCTGTGCTACGTGGGCCACTCATCGCAGCCGCTTTTTTAGTTGTGGAGCACAGGCTCTAGAGCGTGGGGGCTTCAGTAGTTGCGGCACACAGGCTTAGTTGCTCCAAGGCAACTTCCCCAACCAGGGATAAAACTTGTGTTCCCTGCATTGGCAAGCAGACTCTGAACCACTGAACCACCAGGGAAGTCCCCATTATTTTCTTATTACTTACATAACAGTCCTTCAAAAGAGGGCTACTTCCCCATTTTACTAAAGGAGAAGCCTGTTCAGTAGTCAAATAATGTTCTCCTCCTCCCGTATAGCTGATAAATGACCTTCAGGGTTTTGCACCCAGGCCCATCCAAGGTCAAGTCTTTTGGTCCTTGGCTTCACACCACACAGCTTCAGGGGAGCGTGCCTGGTTGGGGGAGGGGTCATGTGACAAAGTGGGAAGGCCATGTGACATTCAAATTTGGTCTCTGTTGTGGTTTTTATCTGGAGCTCAGACCTGTTCTCAGGCAACTTTAACCAAAAACTTCACGTGAGTAATTGACAAAGCATGTCTAGTTGTGTTACTTTCAGTTTAAAGAGAATACATTTGTTCTGCTCTTACTGTTTAATCTGAAGTAGTTGTGATCACTTGTGCCTATCCCAAATGCAGTGTGGGGAATACATCATATTAAAAAAAAAATTACTTCCATAGCACTATTAGATTTGAAATAATAAGAGGCCCTGGTAATTCATAGTTTTCAGAATCTTTTTCTCAAAGGTAGCTGTTTGAGCACTAGATGTTCGTTAGTGCTTTTGGTTTTGCTTTTAGTGTCCTAATTGCCCTTCATGGATCAGGACGCTAGGTTTTCCTTCCTTTTTGCTGTTCACATTCCTGGTCGTCTCCACCTCTTACATTTAACTGTAAACCTGATACGTTTTATTCTCTATGTTTCTGGATTAAGATAACTACACCAAAGTAGTGCTAGTGATAAGACGTTATACATGTCAGGATTTGGAATGGAAAAAAAAATCATGTGCTCAGCACAAGAGTCTTGAACTTTTCCAAGAATTGGATAATGGACTTCCCTGGAGACTGCCTGCCAATGCAGGGGACACAGGTTCGATCCCTGGTCCAGGAAGATCCTACATGCTGAACAGCAACTAAGCTTAGCTGCTGAGTGGCAATTGAGCCCGTGCATTGCAACTACTGAAGCCCACTCTCTAGAGCCCAAGAACCGCGAGAGAAGCCACCACAATGAGAAGCCCATATACCACAGCTGGAGAGCAGCCTCCACTTGCTTGAACTAGAGAAAGCCCTGTTGCAGCAAGGAAGGCCCAGCACAGCTAAAATAAATAAAGTTGGATAAGAAGAATGAGGGGTAGTAAAATTTGGGGGGTTGCATGTACTTCAGAGTGTCATTAAAACTGTTCTTTCCCTCACTTCTCCAAGCTCTGCTGCTACTGCTAAGTCGCTTCAGTCATGTCCGACTGTGCGACCCCATGGATGGCAGCCCACCAGGCTCCCTGTCCCTGGGATTCTTCAGGCAGGAACACTAGAGTGTGTTGCCATTTCCTCTCCAATGCATGAAAGTGAAAAGTGAAAGTGAGGTCATTCAGTCGTGTCTGTCTCCAACCTCTACTCCCCAGTAATTTAGTAGTACTTCTTTCTTATAATTAATTTTGCCCACATTAGTAGGGAACTATAATTCAAATTCTCTTATATCTCAATGTCCATTTTTTTTTTGCAAGGAAGTGTTGGTTTCTAACTTTAAAACAAATATTTTATTGTTATCTATAATTGAATATATTTGATTATTACAGTGAGGTTAGTTCAGATTGGGCACTCAAGTGTTTAATATTTTGTCTTTTTAGGAAACCAAAATTGTGTGTCTGTATAGACATCTTATTGTGAAGGCAAATGTCTAGTCTTTTTTTAAAAAAATTAGTTTATTATTTTTGGTTGTGCTGGCTCATTGCTGCTCAGAGGCTTTCTCTAGTTACAGCAAGTGGGGACTACTCTTCCTTGCAATGCTTGGGCTTCTCGTTACAGAGCACGGGATCGAGGGCTCACAGACTTCAGTATTTGCAGCACACAGGCTCAGCAATTTCAGCTCCCAGGCTGTAGACTGCAGGCTTGGTAATTGTGACACCCAGGCTTAGTTGCTCTGCAGCATGTGGGATCTTCCTGGGTCGGGGATCGAACCCATGTTTTCTGCATTGGCAGGCAGATTCTTATCCACTGTGCCACTGGGGAAGTCCCCAACATCTAGTCTTAAACTTTATAAAGGAACTGTTTGGATTTGTAAGCAGCGAAATCACATATTTACTATCCAAGTGTACTTATTTTGAATTATTTTATTTTTTTGGTCACACCATGCAGCATGTGGAATCTTAGTTCCCTAGTCAGAGGTTGAACCCATGCCGCCTGCGTTGGAAGTATAGAGTCTTAACTACTGGTCCGCCAGGAAAGTCCCAACATGATTACTTTATAGTCTTGTAAAAATGTCTTCTCAAAAGGACTGGTTTCTATAGACCTTAGTACCATTTGCTGCTGCTGCTGCTAAGTCCCTTCAGTCGTGTCCGACTCTTCGCTACCCATGGACTGCAGCCCACCAGGCTCCTCCGTCCATGGGACTTTCCGGGCAAGAGTACTGGAGTGGGTTGCCATTGCCTTCTCCGTAGTACCATTTATATGTTACTTTTTACTTGGGTTGCCTTAGTCACTGGGCCTTTCCTGACAGCAAAGAGGAGCTTGGTATAGACAACAGATAAAATACAAGTATGAATAAATATGCTATTTTAAAGGTAGGTGTTTCTAATACAGAGTATGGCTAACATCCAAAGAAAAATCTTGTGATACACTGCAAGGTGGAACAGAAACTATCTTTAGATCTCTTTATGTTCTGGGTGTTTGTAGACACCTGGTTTTCCTCCCTCTCCTCACTTTCACCCCGATTCACTCACTCCTTGTCGTAAATCCACTGGTGCATGGATGCAAAGAACAGGTGTTAATTTTAAAAATATATTTTATGAAATGATGTAATGAAGCCTTTTTTAAGTGGTCTTGACTTGTGGTTCTCAGTACCTCCCTTGGTTTCTTTAGATCGAAGTACGTAAATGAAAACTGTGACTTAGTGGATGAATCTTTTCAGCGATCTTTACAGTAATAAGTTCCCCATTAGACAGTAGTTGTTTGCCTTTTGACTTGTTGGTAAATTATCCCCAAGGGGCTGATAAATTCCTGTTCTGAAAAGTCCAGAAAGTCTTTGGTGACTTGCTGTTTCATTTTTATTGTTCTTTTCTCTTCAGTTGTAGAAAACAGGATCAAACTTACCTTTCCTTTATCTGCTAACACTTGATATCTGTGAACCTTAAACAGAGTTAAGTCCTGGAGAGGGACTTCCCTGGTGGTCCCATGGCTAAGACTCTGTCCTCTCAGTGCAGGGGGACCTGGGTTTGATTCCTGGCCAGCGAACTAGACTTCACATGCCCCTGCAAGTAAAGATCCCTTGTGCCACAGCTGAGACCCAGCACAGCCAAATAAGTGTTTTTTTTTTTTTTTTTTAAAAACACACCTGAAGAGAATTAGAGAATGTATTGCCCTAAGCCAGCCACTGTTGGAATGAATTGCCTTCTCCCCTCTGCCAGGAGTGGTACTGGGCACTCACATTGTTGTGCAAATTTCTCTCTTTGATCCGGGGTTCAGTGAAAGTGGTTTTGAAGTCATGTTTAGAGTTAGAATCATTCCATAGATAAATACTTTAGCTAGAATTTAGCGAAGTCCTTCAGATTAACTTGCAATTTGAAAAAGCAGAATTGAAATTGTGAAATAAAGTGGACTTGAAAACTTTTTTTTTGCAGTTAAGACAGTTACCACAAAGCTAATTGGCAATGGTTTCCTAGACAATTTGGCTAATGATCTTTCTCTTTATATAACATTATTTGGTTGCATCGAGTCTTAGTTGTGTCACGGGCTGCATCAGGTCTTAGTTATGGCATGTGGGAGTCTTGTTGAGGTGTGTGGGCTTCTCTCTCGTTGCAACTCATGGGCTCAGTTGCCCCAGGGCTCAAACCCGAGTCCCCTGCATCAGAAGGCAGATTCTTAACCACTGGACCGCCAGGAAAGTCCTGGCTAATAATCCACTGAGGATCCACAGTTCTTATGAAGAACAGTTGGCCTGTGGCCCCTATTAGTCAAGTATGGTTAGTAGCTAAGCACCTGGTAAGGAAATCACTGTTTGACCCTTTGCGGAAAATACTACCTGTTCTTTGGCTTTCATTTAGAATGATTTTTTTTTTACATAAGAGAGCTAATACACTATGACCTACACTGATTAGACTGAGACATAGAACATAACATTAGTCATTTTTGGTCTTTTAATTTTATGGAAAATAAAATATTGTTAGCTTGTGTCTGGTTTAAGAAATAGCCCAATTATTGTACTAACTAGCACTAAAATCACTACATATGGTGACTGAAGTCATGAAATTAAAAGATGCTTACTCCTTAGACAGAAAGTTATGACCAACCTAGACATCATATTAAAAGCAGAGACATTACTTTGCCAACAAAGGTCTGTCTAGTCAGGGATATGGTTTTTCTGCTAGTCATGTATGGATGTGAGAGTTGGACTATAAAG